>CM062289.1:421672461-422006767 GCA_031216915.1 Pictodentalium vernedei | reverse complement strand
CTGCCCAATCGGGGCTGCACTTTGATAATATTGATTGCCCTGCCCCAAATAACGAATATGTACTTTTAATTGCTGCCATTGAACTGGCATGGAAGATGCCACTAGAGTTCAATGGGTTAAGTCACTGTTAATATAATTTTTTATCTCTCTGATGACAGGAAAAGTATATTTTATACATGTATATGACATAAAAATGGATGTGGAGCTAGGATTTCAGGGAGTCCGCTATCCTGTGTGTTTGTGGGCTGGTGGGGGGGGGGGGGGGGGGCAATGATATGCATGTATATAAAAAGTTTATAGGACCCCGTTGAGGACGCACCATATGGGCGTGGAAGGAGGGGGGTAACGACCAGGCCAGAGGATTAGCTCAAACCCCATCCTCGAGTAGCTATTCCATTTGTATTCTAAGATTGAATCTGAGGCATTTTGGCGCTCTGCATCATGCGAAAGTTGCATTGAGCCAATGCTGGGGGGTGGGCACAGAAAAATTATTGGGGGGGGGGGGGGGGTGCTGGTGTAGCTACGTCACTGACAAATTATTTTTAGATTTGTCAGGCTTTCTTACATGTATGTACTATTTAGTTGGTTTGCTACTTTATTCTTGTCCATTGTGCTATTTTTATATGTAGATTGTGCTATGAAATTAATCAATTGTGATTTGTACAGCCATCCCTTATGTGGGCTTTCGTCCGAATGGAGGTGGGGGTGAGTGTGTTTTTTTACTCGAAGCATTCTGGTCGAATGTTTCAGGCCGCCTTTTTTTAACAAAGCGGACATTTCAGTCCGGTCCAGTTTATAAATATTTAATGGCTGTAATATTCACTTTGCTTAAAAAGGTGGGCAGAAATGTCCGGGGTCGAAAAATCCGCTGGCCGAGATGTATATATTGCAAAACGTGCACCCACATATATTTGTGAAAGAAAAGAAGACCGGTGGAATTTTGTCACCACTGAATTAGATATTCGGTTGTCCTGTGGCGATGACTTGTGGCACTGAATTGTGTGGGACGCTCGACTTGTACATGTACACGTGTGAACATTGTACGACGCCATTTGTTTTTAACGCTTGGGAAATATCCACAAATTATTGGCGTTTCTGTTAATAAAATCACTGTTACATGAAGATTTTGTTGTTTTTTTTTAAATTTTTTTTATTATATTCCCACCTCATACACGGAACAAGTTGTTGAAAGCACAGAGGACTTCATTTTTCACTTGTCAGTGCCGTAGGTACCACCGGAAAGTACAGGGGTCAATCGCTATAGCACGTTAACCGAATAATGTACTGCTGTTCGATCCCAACTCACAGGGTGAAAAGTCACTGGGGAAGTGACAAATTTCTGATGGAAAAATACTGTGTGTGTGGGGGGGGGGGGGGGGGGGGGGGGGGGGGGGAGTTGTAGCATTTTTCGGGTCTATTTTCGGTAACATTGTTTGTTATGATTTGTGGCACATGCACTCGACGTAATATTCGATTCTATCAATTTTAATAATAATATATATATTATTAATACTAAAAGAACACTGTTTTTTTTTAGGTATTGGTAATATAATATATATTTTATTACAATTGATAAAATCGAAAATTTTTCAAACGCAAAAGTCCCAAGATACGCTTCAAGTTTGTTTCGCATATTGTCAATTTGTGGTCCTCATCAAAGTACGTGTTCCCCGAGGTACTCTCACCCGGCATCGGGAAGGGGGGGGGAGAGGATTTACTCAAAATTTCCTGAGAAAATTGCGAATACGACTGGCGACAGCATTCTGTGCTTTTTCCATAACTGGTATTGATCTAACGTTCGCGCAACTTTCTCACAACTGAAAAATAAAATAGCAAGTCTGCGGCACATGTTCTCTTAAGGAACGTGGTGGTGAGATTAATAATCCAGCAACGAACATGACAGAACCAGTAATTTATTCAGTAGCAAGTAGAGTCAGTCTAGAGACGTGAAAATCGATTATGTAACTAATCCTTTACACAGAAAAACACTGCGTGACCCAGTGATTTTTTTCTTTGACCAACACCAGGAATCCCGGTTTATCCCAGTTATTTTCTGCAATGCTATCACCGCGTTGGGTGTTTGAGACTTAATCCGCTTGTCACGTACTGTAGTTTCACATTGCGCACTTGAAAACTTCCCCACTGGTAACCCCTTGGGGCCTCAAATTCAACCATGCACATGGAGTTTTGTCACAATTAAATTTGTTACATGACAATTTATCATGGGTTCATTTGGCTGGGTGTTGTTTAAATGAAGAGTCGTATGCTCGCGTTAGGCATTCGGCATGTTTTAACAAACATCAACTTCCAAACTCATCTATAAAAAATTTATATGTGCTTTGGTGGGTTCAAGCCATACTTTCTTGCGCAATAATTTCTGCGGCACGTGAACACACCTTATTTGTATAATCCAGATTCACGTGACGATGATAAACTATCACCAATGGGAAGTCAGAAATAATAGCTTCGTTTGCATATTGATAGCA
Source organism: Pictodentalium vernedei (assembly GCA_031216915.1). Classification (NCBI taxonomy): domain Eukaryota; kingdom Metazoa; phylum Mollusca; class Scaphopoda; order Dentaliida; family Dentaliidae; genus Pictodentalium; species Pictodentalium vernedei. The sequence goes on along the minus strand of CM062289.1, from coordinate 422,004,281 downwards.
TGTGATGAAACAGTGTATTTCAATTGGTTGACACACCCAGCATAACCTGCAAATCCATTCTCGTAGTGAATAAAATTAGCCTAATATGGAATTTTGTCATTCATCTTGTATCTGATTGAAAGCATGCGGGTGAGATGGCGCCCTGGCAGTTTCATTAGTTCAGAAAGTTATTACTAGCCCACAAACTGTCCTATCCTTTTTTGAAACAGGGACTTTAATAAATGAATTGAGTGGTACCTTCAGTAGCTACAGATGGGAAGGAAAAATAGTCCAGCTGGTTGGTGTCGGGAAAGTTCCGACAGGGTGGCTGATTGCTCCGCGTAGCCCCACCTCTGTCAGCACCATCATTTTCTGGCATCGCTCCTGTTATGTAAATGTTAAGCCACCTAGGCCAGAAAGAGCCAAGTGACATTTCACACTCGTAAGATGAGTGAAGTCATCCGATGAAAATGGCGGAGTTCTATGACGGAAAGGGGGGGGGGGGGGTGAACCGGTCTGCTGCATAAATACGATAATAACATAATAAAAAGGAAAAAGGATCATACCTCTGGGAAAAATTATTGGATGGAACCGGTTCCTTGTGCATATCCCACCCCCCTCCCCCCCCCCCCCCCCCCAACCATCCCCGGGTCTATCAGCATACCAAAGAACATCCAAATCCGACTGATGGCTTTAAAGTTCCAATGCAAAACATTTGTACGGACCAAATTTTCAAAGTTGTATGAAAAAAGAGCCATGACTCTGGGAAAAATTATCGGATGGAACACACTCCTTATGTGTAGCCATTCCCCCATGCAGGTCTATCAGCATGCCAAAGGAAATCCAAATCCAACTGGTGGCTTTGAAGTTACATTGCAAAACATTTGTACGGACAGAATTTTCTAACTTGGAAAAAAGGGCCATAACACTGGGAAAAATTATTGGATGGAACCCATTCCTTGTGCAATATCTGTTCCCCCTTGCCGGTCTTTCAGCACACCAAAGGCCCAACTGATGGCTTTGAAGTGACAATGCAAGACGTTTGTATGTACAGACAGACGGTCTGAGGCGGGGGCTTCACTCGATACCCCAAATCCTCCTCCAGAGGTTGGAGCATAATTAGGTGCAGACTGATAAGAGCCGATATATACTCGCCCAAAAAAGAAAGTGTGCATTGCAGAAATTGATCAAACTCCCAAAAAAATAATTTTGTAGGTGTAAAGAGTGTTAACCTGTTCATGATAAGTTATATTGAACACCAAAACAGCTTTCCCCATTAAAATTGCATTAACGTTAAATGACGTGCTGCACGTTTGTGAAAAGGCGTGTTTTGCACGTGGAGAGTCTGAAAATTCATGCAGCAGTGTGAATCCTTGGGTATTTAAACACTAAAGTAAGGCCTTCCTATCGTTCACATTCAAACTTGCGCTGCTGTTAAAACGACTCCACATTAGCATGCCAAGATTGACAATGAATCAACGTCTCCTTGCCCTGGGTATGATTAGAGCTGGCAGAACACACAGAGAGGTTGCCCAGCATTTGAACTGTCACCGTAACACTGTAGACAGGCTAGTCCATCGACATGCCAGGGTATTTAATGACTGGATTCGCATCGCAAAATGCTAGTCAAAAATGGCCAAATGCTAACCATTTTTCTTTCATATTGGCCTTATATTCACTATTTATCAACACTTTTTGAAACCAAGATGGAAACTGCTAACCAAATTTTTAAAAACAAAAAATACCCTGCATGCACAACATGATGACGTTCGAGACCGACCCCGCTCCTGGAGACTCCGAGTTACCACCCCTGCACAAGATCGGTATATCCGTGTTGTCCATCTCTGGAACCGGCAACAAACAGCAACGACGACAGCCAGGAACATCCTAAACCTGAGACGGATACATCCTCAAACAGTAATCAAACGGCTGAGAGAATACGGCTTACATCCTCGAAGACCTGCAATTCGTCCGATTTTGACGTTCCGTCATTGTCGTGCTCGACTGCAGTGGTAGAGTTGGGTTAGGGTTAGCCTAACCTTACCCTAACCCTACCCTAACCCACTTCCATGCTAACTTGTTCGCTTCCATGAGGCATAGATGCACAGCAGTAGTCGATGCAGACGGAGGTCATACCAGATACTGAGTATGTGACTTTTGTGTTTGACCCTTAGTGTCTTTGACTCTCCGTGGCACCAAGAGTATTCGTCGTAGCGTAATGAAATTTCTCGTGTTGATCACAAATTGATTCATCTGTGATTGAATAAAATTTCCATGAATGAAAATGATATATATCTTTTTTAAGTGTCATTTTTTAGCATGCACACTTTCTTTTTTGGGAGAGTATATTATTGAGGCTAAATTGCAACTTCATTCCAACAGTACAGTAGAGCTGGGCGATATTGGGGGAAAAAACAAATCGCAATATTTTTCCTAAAATATAGTGATATTCGATATTATCGCGATATTATCGCGATATTATTTTCAGTGCTTTCCATATAGGGTAATCTACATAAATGAACAACAATGGGGGTAAAAAAGATTAGTTCAGCAATCAGAATGTTGTGGTTGCCAACTACGGGGCTGCCACAATTTTTAAATAGCTAAACTAACAGTTGTAGCGGTACATGTACCTGTGTCTGTATGAGAGCAAATCTAACAACACAGTTTACTGCTGTCTGCGGAAGTACCGAGTCTGCCCAAAAAGCAAGAACTGGTTAAGTTCAGCTCTCCGAACGTTGTGGCTGTCCCACTTGACTAGTGGGGAAGCCACAACGTTCATGAGAGCTGAACTAGAGCTGGTTCAACTCGGACCACATCATCATGGTCCATGTACGGATCTACCGCAACACTTCCAAATATGTAACATCCAACAGACGTTAGTCACGTTACATATTTGCAAGTGTTGCGGTAGCAGTGTTGTTGATATGGAAACGAGGAGAGCTGAAAACAACACTTCTAAAAATCGCAAGAGGAGTGATTGGCTGATTGCAGTTGCTCTTAAAATTTTTTTATGAAAAATGAGAATATTTTTCATAATCTTTTTGATAAGAATACATGTAGAATTTACCTTGCACTATTATCATTCACCCCTCGCTCGCATACTGATTACTCTGTCTCACGATGTGAGAGAATCTTTTAAGCCTCCGAGGGATGTAGACAAAGCCTGGAACCCAAACCAGTCCTACACAGCCAGGGTATGGATGTATACCTTCACTTAAAAAGCTAATCGACCTTTTTACAGTCGTCAAGATAACAAAGGTACCCAAGGAGTTTCGTAAAGATTGGTTCATAAATATTACCTCTAGTCTGAGCCGTATAGAAGTTGTGTACGAAAAACTGATTAGACCTAATTTCGGTACAAAATGGCCACTGGCAGCCATCTTGAATTTTGGACCGCACCCAGAAAAACTCGTTCTCGTCCCAAGGTGATAACAAAGGTACCCAAGACATTTCGTGAAGATCAGTTCATAAATTCAGACTCTAGTCTGAGCCGTATTGACATGTGTACTTACTGTGTGTTAAGTCGCACTGAAAAAATCAAAGTTCATCTAATTTGCATAATTTCTGCTCGAGAAAAAACCTGTATTATATGTGATGTATCCCATGGTACTAAACATTCACACAAAAAATTATTCAAATCAGCACTTTCATATGGAAGTTCTGTGCAAAAATCTGATTGCACCTAATTTTGTACAAAATGGCTGCCATCGGCCATCTTCAATTTCGGACCCGGGACACCAAAACACTCGTTCTCGTCCCACGGTGATACCAAAGGTACCCAAGAAGTTTCGTAAAGATCGGTTCATAAATAGGGCCTCTAGCCCGAGCCGTATTGGCATTTGCACTTACAGTGCTGAAAGTAACACCAAAAAACATCAAAATTAGTCTAATTTGCACAATTTACGCACAAGAAAAAAACCCGTATTATATGTGATGTATCCCATGGTACTAAACATTCATACAAAAAATTATTCAAATCAGAGCTTTCATATGGAAGTTCTGTACAAAAAACAGATTTCTGCATCATCGGTACAAAATGGCGGCTGGCAGCCATCTTGAATTTCGGGCTGCACCCAAAAACACTCGTTCTCGTCCCACAGTCATAACAAAGGTACCCAAGAAGTTTCGTAAAGATTGGTTCATAAATACGACCTCTAGCCCGAGCTGTATCCAATTGTTGACGTACGGACAGACGGACAGATGGCCAGACGGACGACAGGCCATGACAAAAGCTCAGATTTGGCTTCGCCAAAGTTGAGCTAAAAATTAGACAGTCATCAAAACACTGATAAAAATATAAAGGGAATAAGGCTATAAAATAAGAACCTCTGTTTCTCAGGCCCGCGCGCAATGGTCATTTTTGGTGCGCATGCAACCTTTTTATGACACCCAAAAAATCTCCCAAAAAAATTTGAGATATTGTGCTCATTTCGGTAAATCGATATCGATGCGTTCGCAAATTTTAAATTAACACACTTCAAGCTTTTTCTACATCATACCTTAATAAAGTGGGTGGGTTTTAGCAATATTCATGACAGAAAGTGTTTTATTCTGTAAAAGGTAAGTCATAATGACAGCAAGAAGGAAGGTGTCTTTCAGTCTGACAACAGTCACAAAGGGGGAATGGTCGATTCGCACCACGTTTGATTCGCACCAAACCTCAGAAAGTCTGCAAAGTCAGGTGCTATGTTGAATGGTACACAGTCTCCTGGCATTTATTTTTAGTAACATTTGTATTGTAAATGGCCGTCATTGGCAATTTGTGTACTGTTATTTGAAACCGTTACGAGTTTCCCAGTTAATTTAAATAAATGCATTTGAGATGCAGGATAATTGGATAACTAATAGTAACCGTTGCTTGATATAAAAGTAACGGTCATAGTTGAAAATCAAATTGCATATAGGCAGGTATGTCCGGTCGAATTGGTTAATAAAAACACGCAAACATTCGTTTTGTATTTCATTTTCAGATTTAAAAAAATATGATTTATGGATGAACTGCCCGTTCAAATGGGTTGTGATAATTTTGAATATAATGGGGAAAAATTGCGACTCACGATTTTATTAGGCAGGTTGTGAAAAGGATTTTTTTTTTTTTTGTAAAATAAATCTCTGAAAGTTGGCACTTCGACATTTGATTTGTCCCAGAGACGTTTCAACCACGAGGCGTTTCGTGACTTTCGTCTTGTGTTATAATTTTCACGTTTCACTGAAAAAACAAACATTCAAACCCCACTTCATTTACGACCCAACACCCCTGTGGTGAATAACCAATATATTTGCGAAATTTTGCGTGGTCCACCAGGCGTTTGGATGGGGGTCAAATTACCACAAAGAACCTCTCGGGGAGAAAATGAAAAGAAAAAAAAAACCCGCCCGCCCGCATGCATTTTTGGAAAAAATGGCCTGAGAAACAGACAATCAACTTTGTATGGCCTAATATTGTTTATTTTCACTTTGTTAAGAGTGATTTAATATTGAAATATTATTTATACATCGCCTGCATTCACCCACTGCACGAGGTGGTTCACCGGTACATCAAAACGTGCCTATCGAGCATGTGCGTTTCAGCTGTTTGTGATACCGTGTGACAAAACTGACTGCTTTAATTTGTGGAAAAGTGTACAAACTCCTAGCCCTCTAGCGGTGTCCTGCTTAGCCAGTACATGGCAAATGCCCTCCAGTAGTGATCTATTCTCATGTACATGACAAAACGCAGGTTAAGCGTTTTTGTTTTGTAAAGAGATTGATCAAATAGTATATATTTATTTGAAATTATCGACTCAAAATAAATGATATTTATTGTGCCATCATGAAGTTTATTTCCAAATATTTATACAAGAATGAATTAAGACAAGTTACCAGGCTTATTATTTCAATGCTTTTAAAACGTAATTATTTGACTTCGAATGTCAAAAAAATATTGGCACAATTTGGGTGAGAATCTTACATGTTTTGAACTTGACGATATACCGGTATATTGCGATATTTTTTAAAATATCGTTACCGGTATTGAAATCCGAATATCGTGCAGCCCTATCTTATACAGTACATGCCAAGTTTATTACGTCTCAATCACCCGGCCCAGTGACGAGTGAAAATCGCATTTTTCAGCCGGTGTCACACGGTGTTGATTTTTGGACACCGTGGCGTGGCATGAAAAGGATTATGAAGATCAAATCTTTGTTCTGTGAAAACAGTAGTTAAATAAATTTGAGTATACAAAGGATTTATACATGGGTATTGTTGTGACCCGGTGTTCAACCGTGATGCTTTGAGTATGTGCTTCTGTTAACTCTCAATTCACAAAATAACACACACATTATTTTCTCTCAATATTTTGTCACATGAAAAAAAAAGAAATAAATTAAAAATGCTTCAAAACAAAGCGCTAAACCCAGAGTCGATGTTTTCTTTCCCTGGTACGAAAACTGTGTACGCATTCTTTTTGTCTAACCCAGACTGGCCTAACTAAATATTGTTTACGCAGTTGGTAAGTTTACCCACCGAAAATTTATTTATTTATTAAATCATCCTGGACTCGATATTTGAACTCGTATCTCAACTGTGGTTTTGAAATGTGATCCCGGCGGTGCGAGGGGGAAAGTGCACCATGGAGATTTTTTTTCTGTTTAAATCCCAACAATCTGTAGACGGTGGCTGTTACAAGACAGAAACAGAAACAAAAGACAGGTGAGTAGAGAATGAGTAGGTACCACGGTGCCGTGCCCTCAGTGAACTGTGAGTGTCCCTATTTGCCCCACTGTCTTTCTTTTCGCCATTTTATCATGGTACAGTTAAAACTAGAAGTCCTGTCATGAATAGTGCGCTTATCTATGCTTAATTGCGCGTTGGAATTGCCATATCGAATGGCATCCTAAGCACGGCAGGTCCTCCTGGTTACTCATAGCAAACACATGCAATGTTTCTGCCAATGGACCTCCAGGTTACCCGGAGGTCCATTGGCTGAAACATTGCTTGTGCACAGGCCATATGTAAAGAATTTGATAGCTTTACTTGGGTCATAACGCGTACATTAACGTGCATATCAGCTTGCTATTTGTGCGCATTTCATGACAGGACTTCTAGTTTTAACTGTAGACCCTTCGTGTGAATGACCACTGCCATGTCTAAATCCTAAATAATAATATTTGTCTAAACATAAAATGTTAAGTAAAATCAATAGGCCCTATTTAAGGTGGCTCAGAAAAATGATCTAAGAGACAGGACCGTAATATCGGAGACACGTCGACATTTGACACCCTCGGGTAGAAAGTTTTCTTGAAACGTCACATTTCACCACCACCACCCGGTGGAAATACGGCCGAGTCTCCGAGGTCATGCCAGAACTTAATTTCTTGAGAGCTGCCACCTTGAGCACCCCCCTCCCCCATGTCATTTAATGGTTATGCTGTACGTTATCACTAACAATGATAAAGAAGCATCGCAGAGTCTGTTCTGTTTTGGCCCAGATGCATCGCAGATCAGTGGAGGAGGGGGGGGAGGGGGAGGGGGGAGAGGCAAGGAAAATCTTGTTGGTAGGCATATTTAAACTTTTGGGCGTAGGCCTAACTCCCCCCCCCCGCCCCATCACAATCTTCCTTTTTTCGGAAGAGTCATTTGGGTCTACACTGCAGGCCATAAATAAATTTCACCCCAACTAAGATTCTTAGTCTGTATCTTGTGCCAAGGGCATCTAGCTAGGTTTTCTGCAATCAAGTGCTGCTGGTAGGGGCGGGTGAAAAGAAATTATATTCATCCGTGGAAACCTTAACCTCGCCCTATCGGCGCCATTAATTTGTTCACCAGCCCGGGGCAGCCCCACCCTCCATTTTCAACATCGCCATGGTAAATTTTTCGACCACTTTCCGATTTCGACACAAGCGAACAATGAGTATAAATCTCACTGGAGTCTGCACAGCGTAGGCTCTTCTGATCAGAGTTTTGAGAATGCCTGTTTTAGACTTTCACAGGTCAAATGATTTGCTGTTTATGCACAGAGGCACCCGCCCTCATTCTTTTAATGAAAAATGATGCCGAGAAAGAATATACCCCCTTCAGTGTACAGTACGTGCCAAGTGTATTACGTCTCAAACACCCAACGTGGTGGTCGTTTTTTAAAAAATCACCGGCAGACACCGTGTCACACGGTGTAATTATGAATGAAGAAATCACCGTGTCGTGTCCATACCGCGTTCAAGGGTGAAAAAGATTAGTGACTTTTTTTTTTACACGGAAGTCTCGATTACCAATAAAACAATGTGCTCCCGTAACTCTTTTGAAGTGCCGCCGGAGATAAAACAAACTTGAAAATTAAAACATAAAATTAAAAGACACGTGGATATTGTGGGAAACGCATGTAAACTAGATTTGAATTTGTGATCATATTGTGGGTTTCAGAAATCGGCTTTTGAGCGAGTTTGTGGGCCGGTTGAGTCTCGTCAGAATTTAAAAAAAAACTTTAAAAGATTTTAAAAAAGCAATATTATTCAACCTCTAACGTGTGATCAGAATGAAAATACTCAGACTGAGGCAGTGTAGGCAGCAATCTCACATGCAATTGAAATCGGAAATAAAAATTAAAAATATCGTGACTGACACAATGTTGACATTTGACGCTGCGTGGATCCGAAAAGTTCTATTAATTTATCGAACGTTCGGTGACATTAAAGTTAACTTTACAGACAAAATGGAAACACAAGAACAAGGGTTAAATCCATAACCGTAATTAGAAAGAAAAAGGCTACATGTACTTAAAGGAACCGAATTCACCCCCCCTCCCCCCCCCCCCCCCTTTATTTATTTATTGGTGTTTAAGGTCACATACTTATGCACATTGGCTAATCGTGACCGTGACAGTTTTACGGGTGGAGGAAGCCGGAGTACCCGGAGAGAACCACCGAGCAACGACGAGCAGCTGTCAGCTCCCCAACATCGTAACTCTGAACTCTGCACCGCAGCACAGGCAGGGGTAGATTGGTTGAAGACATGCGCACCATCGACGTGCAGTACGCCTCAGTACACAGCGTCATCGTGCCCCCATGTAGGCAATCGGGGTGAAGTGTCTTGCCCAAGGACACAACGCGGTTGCCGCAGGTGGGTATCGAACCGAGGACCTCTCGGCTTGCAGCCTGCAACTCTACCAACTGAGCCACCGTGCCCCCCCCCCCCCCTTTCAAATCGACAAAAGTAAAAAAAAAATTGAAACAAGTGTGTGGAGACGTAAATGGATGTGAACAGATCAACACTTGCACAAGAATAGACCTGGTCTGTGCGTGTAAATCCTCTGCGCATCAAACTGAGAACGAAAAGTATTAAAGCCTTCAGTCTTAACTCCACCAGTCTTTTATTTTATGGAAATATAGCCTATGGTATCTTGCGTTTGTGGCAGTAAAATTGACGAGCACTTTTACTCAGAAATCCCTGGTAGCTAAGAGAAGCAGAGTATTTCAAGGTCTATCAATGAATGTCATGAAGGATTCAGCAGGATAAGTCCCCCCCCCCCCCTCTCCCTCCCAACAAAACGTCCTCCAATACAGTTTGGAGCCATACAGGCCTACTTTGCCCCGGGTCCCGAGTTTCGGTTAAAAGTGAAAATGAAATCATACATAGGCTTAATTTTTGCCCGATCCAAAGGCAGATTTTTTTAAAATGATTTCCGGAAAAACATGTCTGTAGACTCTTAAATGGAACGAGCTCGGTCCAACGAGAGCTCACGACCTGAGCAATAATAATTAAGTTGATGCAAAAAAAACAAGAGGCCCCACGTGGCCTTAATCGCTCACCTGACAAAGTGACTCTAAGAAGTATTTTAGGTCACCTTCACCATGTCATGCCTCATCAACATTAACTGGTTGAGTGATAGATTTTGTTTGAAGTTCAACATTTGTTACCTAAAATTAGTTTTATTTAAAATCATTGGTGTGTGGCCAATCTCCAATGATTTTTAATAAAGCAAATTTATCTCTGCAGACAAACTGGTTTAGCATGAAGCACAAACAAGGAATGTGAAGAGATAGCCTTGGACATCTCTCCCCAACTGTGGATATCTTCCATGTGCTACATGTACATATTTGCATGCAAGAAAACAAAAATTTTCACAAATTTTCCAAAATATTAGTTTTTTTTATCATCATTGGAACAAGCTCAAACAGTTTATTCCAATAGGGGTATGGGAAGATCAGGTATATTTTTGAGACAGAAATGTGAATATATAAATAATGGTGTTTTTTTGTGAATGATGCTGGAGAATTTTGCGTAAAGATATGGTAAATGGTTTGTTCTAGATACAGAATGATGCAAAAGTATTTAAATTTGAATAGGCAAGTTGTTCCTATAATGCATTTAAAAATTGAAGTAACTGTTTTTTTGCTGCCTAACTTTTAGATGTGTGTGTCTGTGTGTGTGTGTGTGTGTGGGGGGGGGGGGGGGGGGGGGGGGGGGGTAAGAGTGTTCTTGCAAACAAAATTCCTGAATAAATGGAAAATTTTATTTTTTGTGTGAAAGACATAGTGCGTGAATGTTGATTGGAACAAGCTTAGAGAGCTCATTTTAATGTGAAGTCATAAAGCTGTGTTTTACGTACGAAATTCTGGAATAACTAAAAAATTGCTTTTTTGACTCAAAAAGCATGGTGTGCGACCTCTCATTGGAATGAGCTCAAAAAGCTAATTCCAATGGGGTATTTACAAGCGAAAAGTACATGTATGTTTAAGAGACAAAAATTAAAATTTGAATAGCGATTTTTGCAAAGAATGCTGACAAGTTTTGGCAGTTATGCTGGTAAAAAGGTAAGATATGCAAAGTGGTTGTTTTTTAGAGGCGACATTTAATTAAGGGGAATTAACCCTTGATTACTGAGGTAACTTCTAAAAGTACTGAAATTTCATGAAGCAATGTGAATAACAGACAACAGTTGCCTAAAAATTTCATGAATAACTAAAATTTTTATTCTTTTGTCTCGAAAACATGGCATATGACCTTTGTTGGAATGAGCTGAATGCGTGTGTTCCAATGAGGGGTCATAAAATTTGAACGGAGATTTGTGTGAATAATGCATTAGTACTGCTAGATTTGGGTAAACGGTTCACCCTGGATACCACCCCTTCTATAGTAGATCTTTTCTGCAAATTTTGTCTAAGATTCTATCAACTTTACAAATAAATACGTTCATGAATCACAATCAGATCCACCCCACAATGTTGCATACCAAATATCAAAAGATTCTGCCTGCTGGATCTGGAGAAGAAGATTTTTTAAGAAATATGCCTGAAATGCACTAAGTTAAAATTTGGGCTCCTATACGGAGCCCAAATATAAACCCAGGGGGCCGATTTGAACAAACTTGAATCAGATCCACCCCACAATGTTGCTTACCAAATATGAAAAGATTCTGAAGCTGGATCTGGAGAAGAAGATTTTTTAAGAAATTTGCCTGAAATGCACTAAGTTCGAATTCGAGCTTCTATAGTGAGCCCAAATATGAAACTAGGAAGCCGATTTGAACAAACTTGAATCAGATCCAACCCACAATGTTGCATACCAAATATCAAAAGATTCTGCCTGCTGGATCTGGAGAAGAAGATTTTTTAATAAATTTGCCTGAAATGCACTAAGTGCGAATTCAGGCTTCTATATTAAGCCCAAATATGAATCCAGGGGGCCGATTTGAACAAACTTGAATCAGATCCACCCCGCAATGTTGCATACCAAATATCAAAAGATTCTGCCTGCTGGATCTGGAGAAGAAGATTTTTGAAGAAATTTGCCCGAAATGCACTAAGTTTGAATTCGAGCTTCTATAGTAAGCCCAAATATGAATCTAGGGAGCCGATTTGAACAAATTTGCATCAGATCCATCCCACAATGTTGCATACCAAATATCAAAAGATTCTGCCTGCTGGATCTGGAGAAGAAAATTTTTTAAGAAATTTGCCTGAAATGCACTAAGTTCGAATTTGAGCTTCTATAGTGACCCCAAATATGAATCTAGGAAGCCGATTTGAACAAACTTGAATCAGATCCATCCCACAATGTTGCATACCAAATATCAAACGATTCTGCCTGCTGGATCTGGAGAAGAAGATTTTTTAATAAATTTACTTGAAATGCACTAAGTTCAAATTTGGGCTCCTATACTGAGCCCAAATATAAACCCAGGGGGCCGATTTGAACAAACTTGAATCAGATCCACCCCACAATGTTGCTTACCAAATATCAAAAGATTCTGCCTGCTGGATCTGGAGAAGAAGATTTTTTAAGAAATTTGCATGAAATGCACTAAGTTCAAATTCGAGCTTCTATAGTGAGCCCAAATATGAATCTAGGAAGCCGATTTGAACAAACTTGAATCAGATCCACCCCATAATGTTGCATACCAAATATCAAAAGATTCTGCCTGCTGGATCTGGAGAAGAAGATTTTTTAAGAAATTTGCCTAAATGCACTAAGTTCGAATTCGGGCTTCTATAGTAAGCCCAAATATGAATCCAGGGGGCCGATTTGAACAAACTTGAATCAGATCTACCCCGCAACGTTGCATACCAAATATCAAAAGATTCTGCCTGCTGGATCTGGAGAAGAAGATTTTTGAAGAAATTTGCCTGAAATGCACTAAGTTCGAATTCAAGCTCCTATAGTGAGCCCAAATATGAATCTAGGGAGCCGATTTGAACAAACTTGAATCAGATCCACCCTACAATGTTGCATGCCAAATATCAAAAGATTCTGCCTGCTGGATCTGGAGAAGAAGATTTTCAAAGAAATTTGCCTGAAATGCAGTAAGTTCAAATTTGGGCTCCTATACTGAGCCCAAATATAAACCCAGAGGGCCGATTTGAACAAACTTGAATCAGATCCACCCCACAATGTTGCATACCAAATATCAAAAGATTCTGCCTGCTGGATCTGGAGAAGAAGATTTTTTAAGAAATTTGCCTGAAATGCACTAAGTTCGAAATCGGGCTCCTATACTGAGCCCAAATATGAACCCAGGGGGCCGATTTGAACAAACTTGAATCAGATCCACCCTACAATGTTGCATACCAAATATCAAAAGATTCTGCCTGCTGGATCTGGAGAAGATTTTTTAAGAAATTTGCATGAAATGCACTAAGTTCAAATTCGAGCTTCTATAGTGAGCCCAAATATGAATCTAGGAAGCCGATTTGAACAAACTTGAATCAGATCCACCCCACAATGTTGCATACCAAATATCAAAAGATTCTGCCTGCTGGATCTGGAGAAGAAGATTTTTTAAGAAATTTGCCTAAATGCACTAAGTTCGAAATTGGGCTCCTATACTGAGCCCAAATATTAACCCAGGGATCCGATTTGAACAAACTTGAATCAGATCCACCCCACAATGTTGCTTACCAAATATGAGAAGATTCTGCCTGCTGGATCTGGAGAAGAAGATTTTTTAAGAAATTTGCCTGAAATGCACTAAGTTCGAATTCGGGCTTCTATAGTAAGCCCAAATATGAATCCAGGGGGCCGATTTGAACAAACTTGAATCAGATCTACCCCGCAACGTTGCATACCAAATATCAAAAGATTCTACCTGCTGGATCTGGAGAAGAAGATTTTTTAAGAAATTTGCCTGAAATGCACTAAGTTCGAATTCGGGCTTCTATAGTAAGCCCAAATATGAATCTAGGGAGCCGATTTGAACAAACTTTAATCAGATCCACCCTACAATGTTGCATGCCAAATATCAAAAGATTCTGCCTGCTGGATTTGGAGAAGAAGATTTTCAAAGAAATTTGCCTGAAATGCAGTAAGTTCAAATTTGGGCTCCTATACTGAGCCCAAATATAAACCCAGAGGGCCGATTTGAACAAACTTGAATCAGATCCACCCCACAATGTTGCATACCAAATATCAAAAGATTCTGCCTGCTGGATCTGGAGAAGAAGATTTTTTAAGAAATTTGCCTGAAATGCACTAAGTTCAAAATCGGGCTCCTATACTGAGCCCAAATATGAACCCAGGGGGCCGATTTGAACAAACTTGAATCAGATCCACCCCATAACGACGCCAAGTATAGCCCCACAAACTTCTCTTGAACAAATCTGAGTCTACACCTCAAAAGGAAGCTGCACACCAAATATCAAGTCTCTGCTACTGCTGGTTCATGAGAAGAAGATTTACAAAGATTTTGGTGCCCCTTGGGGGCGTGGCACCACCCAGGAGGAGGGGCAACTTCATTTGAACAAATCTGAATTGGCATTAGGTAATAAACATTTAGCCAACATTTGAATAAAATTGGGCTAGTGGTTTAGGAGGAGAAGTCGATAATGTAAAGTTAACGCCGGACGGACGACGCCGGACGACGGACAGAAAGTGATTAGTAAAGCTCCCCTTGAGCTTCGCTCAGGTGAGCTAAAAAAGAAGATTTTTTTCAGTTGGGCTTGTTTGGGCTTATTACAGATCTATCTGTTTAACCTACCAGTGAATGCAGTCAAGGGTTAACTAATAATTAAATGATGAAAACTGCTTTCATTTTCAAAAGTGGGGTTGGGCAAAAAAAATTGTATCTGAATTGCCCCCCCACCCTTTACTGTTAATTGGTAAAATTATTATAAAAAATAAACAAATAAAAAGGCAGCCATGTCCATCAGTGATATTCAAATTACTTCAAACAGAAGTTATTTCCGCAACAGCAGAACATCAGAAGTCAGTCAAAAGCCAATTTTACGGTTGGGGGTTCTCTCACCACAAAGTCGGCTGTTTGGGGTGAATCGATATTCTGATCGGACATGCATTTCTGAGTCAAATGGTTAAAGAAACGCGCATTCGAATGAAAGAAAAACAGTGATCGTATGTTTTGACTATTTATTCATCAATATCATGTGAAAGAACACATCAGAAAGTGTGTTTTTTAAATACGAGGGCATTATTTTTTCACAACTTCCAAACAACACGCGTTTGAAAAGTCAGCCATTTTATCGTCTGAATGCTTTTCGGTCCGCTCAGTTCGCCCCGCCGGGTTAAATTAAAGTAATATAACTTAGTATTTTGGTCTAGAGGCTTTGAAACGAATTCTTGAGGCGTTCAAACTGAAGTATGTCCCCAGTGTGCTGTAAGCTTTTTTACAGAACCTGAGCACACTGTGTGAGTGGAAACTTCACTACAGGAGTGTTTTTGTCATAATCAACCAATACTTACCCCTCGTCTAATCGCAGCCACTCAGTGTGTACTATTGGCAAATTATGGATAACAGCCTTGCTTTGAAAACACAGACAGATGAAATTTAGAATCAGGCTTTTTTTTCTTCAACTCGAGAAAGAGTTCATTGAATTTGGCAGCTGATAATTTTGACACTTATTCCCAATTAATCGACTGTGTAAAAATGAAGTCACACCTCAACATCCTTATAGAGTTAGCACATATAACTATAATAAATAATTCTAGTAGTTTGTTCAGCAATTAAAACCAGTGGCAATAATCTTTTTAATAAGACAGTCACCACAATAGGATTAATGATCAGAAGTTCAATCAAACAGCCACCGATTATTGTATAAACCTTATGTTATTCTTAATAGCCTATTGATATAGACGGTTTAGTTCGAATTTTGTTTCAAAACAGAATCGCTTGACAATAAGACTCTGGCAGACAAAAACGTTTGAGATGAAGAGAGAAAGATGAACTTTTACCAGAACTGTGAAAACCCGTTTAATCAGAACCACGGAATACATATACTAGTAGCCAGTTTATGATGGGTGGGGTTGTGTCATTCCCCCCCCCCCAAGAACCATAGGAATGAGGCCGGGACGACTACAGCCTCCGTTGCCACAGAATTGATATGCTGCGGGAGGGGGGGGGGGGGGGCATTGCACAGTGATGACCAATGTAGAATATTGGAGGGGTAGGAATAACCCATTACGTCGAGCCATTACGAGGCGATTCACAATGGGGCCACCTCCTATAAAAGAATTTGCTTGTACACTTATTTGTTATCATGGGCTTGTGTCAAAATCGGAAAGTGGTCGGAGAATTGACGATGGCGATGTTGAGAATGGAGGGTGGGGCTGGTGAACAAATTAATGGCGCCAATAGGGCGAGGGTAAGGTTTCCGCCAATGAATATAATTCCCCCCCCCCACCAGCAGCACCCGATTGAGGAAAACCTAGCTAGATGCCCTTGGCACAAGGTACAGATTAAGAATCTTAGTCGGGGTGAAATTTACTTTTGGCCTGCAGTGTAGACCAGAATGACTTTCCGAAAAAAGGAAGATGGGGGGGGGGGGGGGGGTAGGCCTACGCACAAAAGTTTAATTGGCCTACGGATGAGATTTTCCTTGCCCCCCCCCCCCCCCCCTCCACTGATATGCAATGCATCTGGGCCAAAACAGAACAGACCCCGTGATGCTTCTTATCACTGTTTGTGATAACGTGCGGCAAAACCATTAAATGACATGGTTGGAGGGAGATGCTCAAGGGGGCAGCTCTCAAGAAATTAAGTTCTGGCATGACCTCAGAAGCTCGGCCGTATTTCCACCGGGTGGTGGGGGTGAAATGTGATGTTTCAAGAAAACGTTTTACCCGAGGTTGTCAAATGTCGACGTGTCTCCGATATTACGGTCCCGTCCCTTAGATCATTTTTCTGAGCCACCTTAAATAGGGCCTATTGATTTTAGTTGACATTTTATGTTTAGACAAAGAGTTATTATTATTATTTAGGATCTAGACATGGAAGTGCTCATTTACATGAAGGGTCTACCATAAAATGGCAAAAAGAAAGACAGTGGGGCAAATAGGGACACTCACAGTTCGCCGAGGGAACGGCACCATGGTACCAACTCATCTCAACTCGCCTGTCTTTTGTTTCTGTTTCTGCCTTTTAACGGCTACAGATTGTTGGGATTTAAACAGAAAAAAAAATCTCCACGGTGCACTTTTTTCCCTCACACCGCCAGAATCACATTTCAAAACTGCAGTTGAGAAACAAGTCAAACCCAGAGTCCAGGTTGATTTAATAAATAGATTTTCGGTGGGTAAACTTACCAAATGCATAAATAATATTTAGGTAGGCTAGTCTGGGTTAGACAACAGAATGCGTACACAGTTTTCGTACCAGTCAAAGAAAACATTGACTCTGGGTTAGCGATTTGTTTTATTTCAAGCATTTTCAATTTATTTATATTTTCTTCATGTGACAAAATATCGAGAGAATATAACCACGTGTGAATTATTTTGTGAATTGCGAGTTGACAGAAGCACATACTCTTATTACATACTCAAAGCGTCACGGATGAACACCGGGTCACAACAATACCCATGTATAAATCCTTTGTTTTCTCAAATTTAATTAACTACTGTTTTCACGGAACAAAGATTTGATCTTCATAATCCTTTTCAAGCCACGCCACGGTGTTAAAAAATCAACACCGTGTGACACCGGCTGAAAAATGCGATTTTCACTCAGCACGGGGACGGGTGATTGGGACGTAATACACTTGGCATGTACTGTATTATCAACTCAAAAATAAATAAACAGTGAGACAATATAACACAAACAGTTACATGAAGGATTTGACAAAAAGCTAGGACCATCAAGCGAATTTCAGATAACAGGCCATATGGTAGGCTATCTATGAGCCGCCAGGTTGCTGGACACCTCTTGATAACAAATAAGTGTACAAGAAAATTCTGTTATATGAGGTGGTCCCATTGACTGTGAATCACCTCGTAATGGCTGGACGTAATGGGGTATTCCTACCCCTCCAATATTCTGCATTGGTCATCACTGTGCAATGCCCCCCCCCCCCCAACCCCGCCATATCAATTCTCTGGGAACGGAGGGCTGTAGTCGTCCAGGCCTCATATGCCTATGGTTCTTGGGGAAAAAAATTACACCAACCCACATCGACGAATGGGAGCAAAATGGAGGCGTATCGGCTGTTAATGGACCCTCTGGCTGCTAATCATTCCTGTTGGTCCGTTAATAAACCGTAATGCTCTCCAAAATCATGTTATTGGGATTATATAGCATGATGCATGTATGATCTTTTGAGGAGAGCTATACCTCCCACCCTTCATGGCTCCTGTAAAATCAATTTAAGGAGGGCCAGAATTACTCTCCTTAAGAGCTGTAATAGCTCTCCTTAAACCTTCAATTCCCTTATTAATAATGGACTTCAGTATAGAATAGCTCTCCTGGCACTGGTTTTGGGGGAGCCATAGTAGCTCCCCTAGATTTTTCAAAAGTCCAGGCTTGGCATAATGCTGAATTAAGGTACACAAGGTATCACGACACCTGTTGGAATTTAAGGTGCTATTTTAGAAAATTTTGTTTATTTTGAAATTCCCATCTCTGATATTCCTTATATTCAAATTAAATATACACAACTTTTTCATCAAAATGAAGGTTGAAATGTATAGAACATGAAACAGATATGTAATCAACTCATACTGACAGCATGCACCACTGGTTCCTGGAAGTCTGTTACCGTACTTGTACCAGAACTGATAATAAAATAATATTTCAGAACAACTTGTGGCCAAATGTGCTTCGACCTTCATTTTGATGTATAATTTGTGTACATTTAATTTGAATTTAAGGAATATCAGAGGTTTGGAATTTCAAAATAAACAAAATTCTCTTATATAAAACTATAATAATTGCGATTTTGTCTTTCGACAAATTTGTGATATCAAGTGATTTGTGTATGTACGTCAATCAATTCATGGAATCCATCGTCAATAGAAAAAATGCCGACAATGTTGTCCTTTTACTCTTCACAAGCTTACAACAGAAAAAACGCCCTCAAACTGACTCAATCCTCTGGAGTATAAAGCTGTTCTCATTTCTTGCTGTATATTGCAGTTATAACAGAGCAAATAATTTTACATACAATATCAGCTGAAATAAGTTGAAGGATATTAACTACTAGAAAATTCCTATTGAAACAGGCCTGTCATTTTCATGAGAGCGATTTATTCGCTCGCCTACTGCTCGCCTTAAAAAAAAATGAGGGCGAAAACTAGCCCTCCTGCCCTTAAAAAATGATTATTACCATAACGGCCTACTCCAACCCCCCCCCCTATTTTTACAGATCTCTGCTTTGTTAGTTGTCTATAAGACGACATCACTGACCATCCCATACCTCCGGGGCTTGCAGAGGCCTGGAGGTGTGGGAGGGCCAGTGTAGCCATCTTACTGAGACGACCTTATTAGCCGCAGCAAATAAAATGTACAAAGTCCACTGTGCAAAATTCATCAATTTTAAGTAAATCTTCATTTTGCCACTTTTAGCTTTTGTGAGCTTGAGGAGAGCTAACTGCCCCCCCCCCCTAGACATTACGAGGGGAGCGATTTTTAGCTCTCCTGCATTTTTAAGAATGCCAGGCCAGTATTGCATTTTTTGTTTGTGTTGGGAATTCTAATCATTGGCATCATTTTGGGGGAAGCTTACCAAGAAATTGGGTTCAGGGTTAGAATTACCAACAGAGTTAATGGAGGTCAAAATGTTTTTGGGGCTTGAACCAAATACAGTTAAAACTAGTAGTCCTGTCATAAAATGCGCACAAATAGCACGTCGATCTGCACGTTAATCTACGAGTTATGACCATAGAAAGGCTATCAAATTCTGAACATACGGCCTGTGCACAAGTAATGTTTCTGCCAATGGACCTCCGGGTAACCTGGAGGTCCATCGGCAGAAACATTGCCTGTGTTTGCTATGAGTAAACAGGAAAACCTGCCGTGCTTTGGATGCCATTCGATATGGCAATTGCGCGCAATTCCTACACGCAATTATGCCTAGATAAGCACACAGTTCGTGACAGGACTTCTAGTTTTAACTGTATTTCCGGTGAAGGCCTGGATAGAGCCATTTCCAGCAATCTGGGAGGCATTTTTAGCCAAAATTTTTGAACATGCAACATGCAAACCGATGGTGGCGCTCCGCTTAGATTGTGTCACCGACCCCCCCCACTCTCCCCCCCCCAATTTTTTCTAGCATGACGCCCATGGGGAGGTGAGACATGATTGAATTAGGGGTGGGGGTGCCCCACCTCAGCACACCCACCCCACTACAGACCACCACTGCTTTTTCAACAATGTTCCCCCCGAAAGTTGTTGAAACAGTGCCTATGACCACAGTAATGACACAGCGTGCGTTCAAACATTTAACTCATTTTGAAATAATGACAGTTCTCCTATAATATTGCCATTGCCTTGACCCTTTATCCAACGAATCGGACGCACCCGACCGCGTAATATGCAAATTCAGCAGTTGAAAAAATATTTTTCAAAATATTTCAACAAAACCATATCATGTGACCCCTCGTTGGAACGAGCTCGTTCCAACGAGGGGTCACATGATATGGTTTTGTTGAAATTTTTTGAAAAAAAATTTAAAAATTATATTTAAAATAATTTTGATATCGTCTGCGTTGGGTAAAGGGTTAAACAAGTGGTTACACTGGCTAAATGTTTTTTTTAAATTTGCACTAATAAATGTAATGGGGTCCAAAGCACTTCATTCGCTCTCTTCTCCCATTGCTCACAATGTGCTTTGTTAAAATGTTTACATCTCGTGACCTGTGACCTTGCATAGATTAAAATCCAAGAAGCCGGTTTCAAAACAGGCTTATTCCACACAGCTCTATAACTGACAGTTGGAAAGGGTTGTTGATAAAATTGTTTCAAACTTGAATTTAAACTGTGTGATTTTAGAAGTTTAAGAAACAGTAATCCTAGGAATTCTGTGTTCTACAAATTTTGTGCTCTGTACCTAAGTGTAGAGCTACAGTACAACTCAAAATAAGTTGCACATGTAGGATAACCACTATAAACAATGTATCTTTCTCTTCCTACACCGATAAGATCAGAAGTCGACATGATATTCTGGAAAGCTCTCACTGATCTTATCGGTGCAGCAATATACTTAGTTTATTGCGATAATGCTACAACTTATTTTGACCTGTACTGTATGTTTTGTAACATTCTGATAAAGAGTCATGTTCAACGACATGTAACAGTAAACACGCACATTAAATCTTCTCAAACTTTATCAACCAGGTCACATTGGACTATACTTACAAAGAAGTAAATGTCTTTGAATTGCGAATATCATCCGCTTCATCACAGCTCTCACCACCAGAACTACTTTCTGTTGCATCAGAGTCAATTGTGGATTCAACAGAATGAAAAGTTGACAGGAGCCGCCCAGAGACACGTTTGGACAATTCTTTTGTCTCAGCATCCAAGGATAGGCCAGTCTTCTCAGTCTTTGGCATATTCAGAAAATGATGACCCATCGGAATTGACTGATTTGACTGAAGCTTTCTAACCAAACTGACAAGAGCCGCAGTCGACAAGTTCTTCATGTCCTCTGACTGAAGTAATCCAGTTTTTAGGTCACCTGGGGAGTTGGCTGAATTGCCATCACATTTGCCAGTTGTAAGAGAAGTGCTGTGCTGGTGACTCAGAAAACCAGCAAGTTGCTGTTTAATATGACTGTCAATTCTTTTACCCTGTAATCGCCTCAAACGCCTCAACAGATACTGTGATTTTCTATTCAAAATGTTCTGTTTATTAACCACCTCTCTTGAAAGAACCGATAGGTCTGCCTCCAGGTCTTCACTCTCACCAACTATCACTTCATCTGTATTGGGATCTGGTACTACCTGTGAACCATTTGCTCTGGTCTCACCTAACCCTTGTGTTGGAGGTGAAAGTGGTGCAGTTGTTTGAATCTTCTCATTTTTACCGTTCATTCCCATGTTTTTCAGTGTTCCTAGAAAACCAAATTTGGGTTGATTCATACTACATGTATTACTAACTTTTGTTATATCTGTCCCAGTATAGTTAGTATTTGTAATGTGTCCGTTGGTATAGGGTGATGTAGCAGACCCTTTTATTATTTTTATATAGTTCAAGGCTGAATGATCTGCATGTAAATTATTTAAGGGTGCAAAGGGTGACACAGTCTTTTGCGGTTTGTTGATTTTAATTAATGACACAGGAATTTTTCTTTTAATAAAATTGTCCGATTTTGATGGACAATCGCGACTAACACCGTTCTGCTTGCTAAAGTCCCTGCTGCCGTTCAATACAATCGGTGATGGTGTTGACGATACCGGGGGAGATCCCGGCGACAATTTAATTCGCGCTTGTGTGGCCGCTTCTGTCAGCGCGGGAGCCATAGCGGCCATGCAACATACCCTCAGCGGCAGTGGAGTCGACATAAAAGCTCACAACACATGTAAATGGTTTTGCATTATTTTTCACAGACTAACGACGAAGAAGCCGAGCCGTTTGATTTGTGACAATATATGGTGACCTTGTAAACGAATGTTTGAATTCGCAGATTGATCGTCCCGTTTCTTGTTCAATGTCAACACGTGACTTGCAAAACAAAATATTTCCGCATAAATGTTTGACAGCGGTGCTTCAGCCGAACTCAGTTTCCATCTTGTTTGCCATTAAAGTGACAATAGCTGTGCACATGAAACTGACAATAAGGGTGTGAATTGTCACGATACGATCAAAACAAAGGAAGAATTCTTCTGCCACAAAACGAAGGTATATTTTGTACCACGTGACTCATCCACGTCCTTACACCGAACAGATTTCGTAGACTCCCTTCGCCTTTTTGAAAGCTGCTGTAGTCCAAAATTAGAAGATTGCAACTCTTTTTATATCACAAATCATTTTTATGTGCATACTATTATACGTCCATATTACTTAAGAGTGGCTAAACGCTTCTTTTCAGCATAATTTCGCAGTTAATCTTCGCCAGATGCACCTTTAAACATGGCGTCAAGTATTATCAACTTCGGTCCATTTCGCGTAAAAATTACATGTATTTGAACAGGGGCAATGCTATCAATTGGACGACCCCTCTAGAGGATAAATGCTGATTGGTTCGAATAAAAATGATCACGATGAGTTGATTCCCTCTTGTTACTCCCCACAACAATGGATTTCAAAGATGTTTAATAAATAGAAAATAAATTTAAATAATCTATGTCTTTTACTGCACACATTTAAATTTATTAATTGAAACAATAACATAAGTTAACCCATTCCTCGACCTATTAATATGTAAATATTAGTAACCATATAACTCCAGCATACGGAGGCGCGCCGATTAACGAGATTTGTTATGGCTCGACTGTTTTCTATTCCGCAGACTGGACGCAAACATGTTTGATTTCAAAACATTGGCATTCAGTAGATCTTCATAGTAGCAGGACGCTAAAATAACATAATGAAAAACACCCCTTTGTTTTATCACATCAAATGGTCGCGAGGTCGATCTTTCTTGATAAATTACGGAAACGATTGAAATGTTCATGTAGATTTTCTTTACAAGGCAAAATAAATCATGATGCGAATCGCGTGTCTGACGAAACAACATGCGCAATTTCGTAATCGCTAAGTTTGGACGAAGCTTCCGCACTTCCAAGTTCAAGAAAACATATTGTGGCAGCGAAGGCCAGCGCGCCATTTAGATGGCATTAAATCCTTTTCCGTCTGAAAGAAAGAAATTTTCCATTCAATGGGGCAGATCGCCCCACAAAAGATTTTGTCGGACAATTTGTGGTTTGTCGGGAAAAGTCACACGGTTTGAGACCTCATGTCAAGTTATGTTGATAAAATAATGTCGCGTCAACTTGCGAAAGAGAATCTTGACAATGATAGAGTTTGGTTAGAACTTAGTTTTCGAAGAAGTAAAAACATGCTTTTAGCAGGATTTTATTTTTATAACTGACCCGTTTTAGCACCAACGCGGTACACTGAGTGACCCGATCTGAAATCAGTCGAAAAATGTTTGTGGTCTGTCAGAATATTTCGGGCTTGACCCTCCTGCACCTTGTGAAGCAATTTACGCGCTCCTGTCCACGTATTATTTATAAGCCTATCATCGGGGCGTAATTAACCCCAAAAGTTGGGGAGTGTAGCCAATGCTTACTCGCTGATAGAGTAGATTTCCCCGTTTAATCCCCACGCTTCCAGAACCGCGCAATAAGCTCATAATAATTCTGCTCTGGCAAGCTAGCCCTGTGAAAAAAATGTTAAACATAATTATTACCACTAAATCTATAAGTTACTAGTAGATTAACATGATTTTGGAGGGCTGTTAAAACTCCATAATTTCGGTGACGTCATTCGACGAAGCCGGGCCGCGGGCGGATAATGGTATAAATAGCCATTAGCGGCCCGCGGCCCGGCTATTTTTAGATTCCATGGTCTGATGAATTACTCCCATTCGGGTGAAGTCCTTTGTATTTCCGAACGGAAGTCGAACGCGCGATCGAAACAGAAATATCGAACCGACTTACTGATTATTTCTTCCAGCAATTCCCTCGTGCGGTTAGCTATAACAGGGTGTGGTAATAATAGTAATAACATAATTGTTGTCAGGCATCATGATTCATTAGCGGCCCTGCAGCAATGATGAACAGCCCTTGGGCTTATTAACGGCCCTCGACTTCGTCTCGGGCCTTTAATAAACCCTCGGGCTGTTCATCATTGCTGCAGGGCCGCAAATGAACCATAATGCCCTCCAAAATCATGTTATTGTTATATTATTACCACTAAATCTATAAGTTACTAGTAGATTAACATGATTTTGGAGGGCTGTTAAAACTCCATAATTTCAGGGACGTCATTCGACGAAGCCGGGCCGCGGGCGGATAATGGTATAAATAGCCATTAGCGGCCCGCGGCCCGCGGCCCGCGGCCCGCGGCCCGGCTATTTTTAGATTCCATGGTCTAATGAATTACTCCCATTCGGGTGAAGTCCTTTGTATTTCCGAACGGAAGTCGAACGCGCGATCGAAACAGAAATATCGAACCGACTTACTGATTATTTCTTCCAGCAATTCCCTCGTGCGGTTAGCTATAACAGGGTGTGGTAATAATAGTAATAACATAATTGTTGTCAGGCATCATGATTCATTAGCGGCCCTGCAGCAATGATGAACAGCCCTTGGGCTTATTAACGGCCCTCGACTTCGTCTCGGGCCTTTAATAAACCCTCGGGCTGTTCATCATTGCTGCAGGGCCGCAAATGAACCATAATGCCCTCCAAAACCATGTTATTGTTATATTTGTGGGGGTTCTGTTAAAAGCTGATATTGTTTTGTTTATGTTGTGCACTACATACCGGTACATGTCATGTACTCTGATATTTCCCTTATAAAAAAGTACCATGGTAAACCATGGTAAATCCCCAAATACCCTGGTAATACCAGGGTATTTTGGGATTTACCATGGTTTACCATGGTACCTTTTTATAAGGGTTTGCATGGCACCTGATTTGCTTGGTGAGCTAAATTACTACCGGTAACACTCTCACACAGGACAGTATTCCTAGTATTTCCTAAAACCCTTTAACTTACGTGAAAAGCAGACGACACTTGCAAACAAAATTCTTGAATGACTATTTTTTTTTTCTTACTTTTTGTCTCAAAAACAGGGTTTTGACCCCTCATTGGAACTTTCTTGACGAGCTCATTCCAAAGAGGGGGGGGGGGGGGGGGTCATAACCTATGTTTTTGAGACAAAAAAATGAAAATATAATGAAAATTAATTGGCGATTTTTGTGAATAGCGCTGGCCTGTTTTGGCCGTTCCGTTGGGTAACTTAGGGTTAAACTTGTAACCTCTCTTCGCGGGACGTTTGTTTGCTCTGAGCACTGCGAATTGCCAAAATTGGGAGGTGGGGGTGATAACCCCCCCCCCCCCGCACACGGTTTACATACGCCTATTATTAGGTTATGTACATGAATGGATCCGTGAGGTCTGACTTACACATAGGCCTATCCAGATACAAAGACACATGGAAGAAGTTTGGACTCAAACCATGTGGAGCAGATAGATCAAGACATTAGAGACAATTTGAATTCGTAATTTGTTCCCAAGCAAGGCCTGTCAAACCGAAAGGTTCACTGTTCGATCCCCTCCATGGGTAACTGCGTCGAGTCCTTGGGCAAGGCACTTAATCTAGATTTTCCACGTGGTGGTGCTGTACATATACTACTTAAGGCGTACTGTACGTCGATGATGCACTTTTGTCTTCAACTACTTGTGCAGAGTTAGTACGTTGGGAAGTCTGACAGTTGCTCGCCATTGCTCGATAGTTCTCACCGGCTTCCTCCTCCCGTAAGGCTGTCCGACACGAGGTAACCCTGGTTGTCGAAAGTGTTGTTAACCGCAAATAAATAAATATATTTAAATAAATAAGCAACGCCTGACTGACACTTTCAAGGTGTTAAACCCATTCTAACTCTTAGGGTTTGATTTTAACACTCAAAGTAAAAGAAGTAAAAACATGCTTTTAGCAGGATTTTTTTTTATAACTTACCCGTTTTAGCACCAACGCGGTACACTGAGTGACCCGATCTGAAATCAGTCGAAAAATGTTTGTGGTCTGTCAGAATATTTCGGGCTTGACCCTCCTGCACCTTGTGAGGCAATTTACGCGCTCCTGTCCACGTATTATTTATAAGCCTATCATCGGGGCGTAATTAACCCCAAAAGTTGGGGAGTGTAGCCAATGCTTACTCGCTGATAGAGTAGATTTCCCCGTTTAATCCCCACGCTTCCAGAACCGCGCAATAAGCTCATAATAATTCTGCTCTGGCAAGCTAGCCCTGTGAAAAAAATGTTAAACATAATTATTACCTAATGTCGATTTAACGGGCAATCATATCCTCTATTGCTCGGTAGTCACGTGATAGGAGGGCCGCTAATGGAAAACAAAATTCATTATCGGCCCTCTTGTCACGTGACGTCTTTTAGAATTGAAAATTTAGAAATGAGGCGAGAACTCGCAAGGAAAAGTTGATGCTTTCGCCATGTTGCGGTCTTGTTGATCGACAGCAACAGAAACAAATGGCACGTGGCCATGTTGTCAGTTGTAGCCATTTTCCATGACAACTGATTCGTCATCTTTATTGCGTGCATTACCTCCCTCGCTGGAAGTGGAAGACGGAATTTTTTTAAACGTGGTCCCAAATAAAATGTTTCTGTTTTATTAAATTTTGTGTCTTTTGATTGCTGGGATATCATTTTGGAAATGTGTAAAATTACAAATTACGTAGTGGTAATAATAGTAATAACGTGATTGTTGTCGGGCATAATGGTTCGTGAGCGGCCCTGCATCGATGTTGAACAGCCCTTGGGCTTATTAACGGCCCTCGACTTCGTCTCGGGCCTTTAATAAGCACTTAGACATTACAATCGTCAGACATCTGAAACTTGAATGGATGGCACTTCCCATGTGTCTAGCATTGGTGGTTCTTTCAGAATCGTCCATAATTTGATTTGCGCTTGGTGGATGCATAATTAAAAGGCCACAACGCAGATGATGCGGATCAGGCTCGAGAGTTCGAGCCTGATCCGCGTCATCTGCGTTGTTTCCTTTCAAGTGTCGCGACATTACACTTGTCAAGTGGTATTATTGTAACACCTGTCAAGTTCTGGGATATCTACACTTGAACAAAGTGCTAGTTCAGCACTTAGTAAGTGCTAAATACAGCACTTCAAGTGTAGTTTTTAACACTTTAGTTTTTAGCGTGCAGCCAAGATTCAGGGTACTTCTTATTCGTATGTGAAAATGCCGGTGTGTGGCCATAGGGTTGGGGGAGGTGAGGGTGGGGGGGGGGGGGGGGGTCTTGCGTCCGCACAGTTCTTACCAGTTAGAGATATTTTTTACTTATAACATCTAGCATTCCTGGCCTCCTTCCCTTGCACTGAGGCACGAACATAAAACACTTTCGCTGTAAGAGCAAATGCTCTTACATTATTTCGCATCAGCGTGCCTTGCAAGGGATGGAAACGGCGGGTAAATGCTACATGTTGTTATTAAAGAGCATATGTTGCAGGTCGCTCCATAAAATTCAGCTATAGTATAAAAAACAATTCTTGATAATGATATATCACTTGCAAATGTTATGCTAGTTTACTAACTACTTAACTTGCTCCCTCCCGGACACAGCGACAGAACCAAATTAATGAAGTCTTATGCACATTCGCCATTTGTTTAGTCAGCAATAAGCTCTTTTTCTGGGTTGCGGGGGGGGGGTGGTTATTAAAAAGCCAGGTTTATATGATAACTATAATGAAAACTATCCGCTGCTGAGCGAGAGAGAGAGAGAGAGAGAGAGAGAGAGAGAGAGAGAGAGAATGCCCATATAGTTTTTCTCCTATGAATATGTTTACTCCCTTCTCCCGGACATGTGCTTGTATTATTTTCATGTTTTTTTTGTATCAAATTAGGCAACTTCACTCCATGTAATTGGAAAAAAAGTTGAGAAAATAAAATGTATGTATGTATGTATGTATATTCTCCAACTCTGAAGAAATTTGGCACACTTAGGCCTATAGAACCTTTTTCTACTTCTAACGGCTGCTTTAGATTTTAATTCTATGCCTTTACCCCCTGCCACACCCCACCCCCCCCAAAAAAAACCCCCCAGAAAAAACACTCAATTAGGCGTTTTCTTTAAACTTTTAATTTAATATTCTCCAACAAAAATCATATAAAAAAAATGTGGTTCCGACCTGTGAAATTCTCATTGGTTATGGCCGATTTTCGGATGACGTTATTGATTCGACATCCCCCAAAATTAAATATCAACCGATTTTCGTAAAATATTAGAACGTTGTAGAGCTCAAGAAGTGAGAGATGATTAATCGCCATTTTTAGGTTTTATAACGTCTATTTATATTTATAACGTCACTTCAGATTTTGGGTTTCTTTATGGACACTTATCATTAAAAACGCCGATTTTTATAAATGCAGTTATCACAATTTCAAATTCCAACTTTTCCCCCAATGACGTCACATTGGCATTTCCTTCGTGAGTGCTTAACTCTTAACCCGCTCAGTAATTTTTAAAAAAATTCCATCAAATCTAGACGGTCACGATTAGCCATTGTGCATAAGTATGTGACCTTAAACACCAATAAATATAACCATCAAATCTAGTCAGGGCTGCGAAGAAGAAAGGTTCAGGAATATCTGACATGAAGAAATCATTGCTTAACCCTTTACATAACCTGAAAAGCAGACGACGCTTGCAAACAAAATTCTTGAATAACTAATTTTTTCATTTTTTGTCTCAAAAACATAGGTTGTGACCCCTCTTTGGAACGAGCTCGGTGAGCTCGTTCCAAAGAGGGGTCATAACCTATGTTTTTGAAACAAAACTTGAAAAAATAATGATAATTAATTGGCGATATTTGTGAATAGCGCTGGCCAGTTTTGTCCGTTACGTTGGGTAAAGTGTTAAAAGGTCAATACAACATCCAGAAGAAAATTTGGATAAATATCCCTTGAAGTAACGCTGACTTATTCTAATAGAAAGAGATTTCTTCTCACGGGCATGATTTAGGGTACTTTAAACCCACAGAGTTTTCTTATGTGAGGTGTAAGCACTTTGAAATTTGAAGTATGCTACAGCCTCCAGGTAGCATATTTCAAATTTTGAAGGTCTTACGCGGATGGCTTGAACCACTCAAAAGCAGTGTAAGAGTTTAGTAATGGCTTGTGGTCATTTACAGGAGAAACCTTGGCCTGTAATGGGTATAACATTTTAAATTGGAAATGTTTATTTTTTTTTCTTTCCATTGTGGATTTTCGTTTGATTCATATAGCTGTAATAATCAAGTTAACCCATTCATGTGATTTAATAGTGACTATAGTATAAGTGTGGAAAGTATGCTTCTAATAATAGCAAAAGTAATTGAATGGTAATCTAACATGCAGAAAGGAACAAATAGTTTCATTGGTTTACAGTTGTAGATTAAAGATTGCTATATTTGATTCTTTCTGCATTTTTATAGTTTAAATTCTTGTGCTGATTGTATTCATTTGTTGGTTTTTATTATCTGGTCAATTTTATCGGGCTTTAATACATTCTTGTGGCAAGTATGTTTTCTTCAACAACATAATTATTGTCAACTGCTAATATGTGATAAATATTTGCCCCAAAATTAGGAACAATGTTATCTGAAATACTTCAGTTTCCCCTTAAACTGATTTCCAATTTTTATCCCCCACCATGAAGTCTTTTTGTGTAATAATATCACAAATGGATGAAACCAGCTCTGTCCAGATATTTTTCTAATTTTTTTTGTGTTTGTTATTTTTATTGTAAATTCTTGTTTGTGGTTTTCTTTTTAAAAAAGATCTTTTCATTATATATGTGACAATTCTGAAAAAAAATTGGAAATAAAGTTAAACATGTGAAGATTATAAACGTGAGTTTGTGTTTATTAAGTGTAACAGTCCATTAAACACATTAAAGGCTTATTACTTAAACATGTGACGTGTTAAAAACCTAAACACATACCTTTAAAAGTTAAACATGCAATGTGTTTAGAAAGGTTAAACACTTTCAGTTGATTTATAAACATGTCACGTGTTTAAGTTGGTTAAACACATTCATTCCTTTATAAGTTAAACATTTAGAATGTGTAACAGAAATGTGTTTAACTTTGTGTTTAGAAGTTAAACATCTGTTTTTACAGTGTGCAGGAATATCCACCAGCAGCTCCCATAAAAAACGTATCTAAACATGCAATCAGTTTTTAGCCGAGACGAAAAATTAGTCTGGGGATGCCGTTGCGGTGACGGTCGTATGTCAACATCGCAAAAATTAAAGTTCGTCTGTGAAAGTTTAGTAGGCCTATGTTGCAGAGCTCGAAACATAAAAATATCGACCTAGCCTGGCCTTGCGGTTTTTTCTTTTAACCGTTTACCCAACACAACGGCAAATACCGGCCAGCGCTATTCACAAAATTACTATTCAATTTTCATTATTTTTCTTATTTTTTGTCTCCAAAACATAGTTTATGACCCCTCATTGGAACGAACCCGTTGAGTTCGTTCCAATAAGGGGCCATAAGCTGTGTTTTTGACGCAAAAGCTGAAAAATTTAGGTATTCAAGAATTTTGTTTGCAAGTGTCGTCTGCTTTTCGTGTTAGGTAAAGGGTTGACGTCATTTTGTACTAGGTCATGCGAAGCTTCGAAATTCGATTCGATTTGAAAATGTCTCGATGATTTGATTCGAACCGAGTTGCGCTCATTCGGAAAATTTGAATCGTGGAGAAGTTCTCAAAATCATACCGAGTGTCTCCTCTGAACTCTTCTTTTATCATCGGGTCTCACGCAGGCATGTCAACCGGTACCTATACCGACACCGGTATCGTCGGTTTTCTCATGCCCCAACCGGTACCGGCACTGAATCTACTGTCTCTCCGGTATCGGGACAAAATTGTTTTATGGGGAAGTTTCTAATTGAACGAGGGCTAATAATCATGTATGGCAAACCTAGCTGCGCGGTGTCTTCCCATTTCATCAATTCCCATTTCATCAACAGATTTTTTTCAGGTGTGTTTTATAATTACATATTATACATTTTGAAAATACAATTAGCCAGTTGATGAAAAATCAATATTTTGAGGGTTTATTGTATAACCACTTTCCAGGCAATTGTCAGACGAATGTTTGGATAGTGGTTATACAATGACTAGTCACCACAAAGAGAATAGATAGAGGATATTCACGAAAATTTGATGAATACCGAAAATATCTCGTGAGTGGCTACAAAGAAATATGAGGATCTTCACGAGCGACGCAGTCGCGAGTGAAGATCCTCATATTTCTTGTAGCCACGAACGAGCCACGAACGAGATATTTTCGGTATTCATCAAATTTTCGTGAATTTTCTTTTTATTTAATGCTCTACGACTACAAACTCTCCAATTTGTGGCCTTTATTTGCCATTAAGGCGCAAAATTTATGTGCCGAACCGGCGTCCATGCAAAAATTACAACAACCAAACTCCAACCATTGGAATGTGTGAATATCCGCACAAAAAGTAGTCCCGTCTTATTTCTCCCCTAACTTTACGATTTACCAAGGCTGGCGAATTGAAATAATCGCAATGTGTTTCGAAGAAATAGAACAATAACAAAAAACACCACTTTCTTATTTTCAATAACAAGACACGTCATTTTATTTTTTTTGAACTCAATGCACTGAAGACGTGTGAAGTTGAACTGAAGAAATTTGAAAGTGATTTCGGCTTTTCGCTGGAAGGTGAATAAGAAAGTCAAACTTTGAAACCGCTGATTTAATGAATTGATTTAGTCACTGTCACTATCAATTATTCGAATTCGTTTGTATTCGGGACTCTGGAATTCATTACTGATGTGCTGACTCGTTTAAAGTACATGTGATTCGTCATCCGAACCTACGATGAAATATCGATTTCTAAATATCATTTTGATATTTCGTTTTGCCGACCGACAGGGGAATATGACTTAATTTTTCAGCGTGAATTGATGCCTGAGCATTAAATAAAGTTTCTTATTTATACTTTATTGCATATTAACACCAAATAGGCATGCAGACACAGTTGTAATTTTATCTCTCTAACACACTTTAAATATTTTATTCAGAGCAACTGGATTACTACACATAATAAGTGAGGAAAAGTAACATATAGCATTTAAATATCTATCAGAAGGTAACATTTAAAGCACAATACCCTAGTAACATACTGACTATTACTTCAGAATGCCTGTTGGCTTTCTAAATTAATTTGTCTCTTTTGAGTAACAAATTAGTTTAGAATGCCTAGTGGCATTCTAAACTAATTTGTTACTAAAAAGAGACAAATTACTTGAGACTAGGCATTCTAAACTAATTTGTTTCTAAATTAAACTGTCTCTTAAAACATATTTTCATTCTGTTGATGAAGTGGGAATTGATGAAATGGGTAAATTTAATTTTAGAGGCAGTTGATGAAATGGGAATTGATGAAATGGCAATAAACCACCTGCGCGACAGACTTTCAACTTATTTGCGAATGAGCATATCAAAACATTAAAGGTGAATGTTCTGTCTGTACCACGACTTCGATAAAGCAAACCAAAGCTCCGTCATCGGCTACTTCAAGGAAATTATTCTGTGGCGACATCAAAGTAATCCTCGTGCTTTATGAATACTTTGATACCGCCGCTGAATAATCGGCACGATACCATGTTTGTCTTGCAATCTTGGGGACTGGAGCGGTTTAAATGCGAATTTCTCCCATCTGGCTGCGATACATGATCATCATCTGGTTGCTGGCCACCCGCACCTCCCATTTCAGAGTGTGAACATCTTAATTAAAACAACATGGGAGCACTGGATTTACCTGCAACACCACAGAAGACCATCTCAGCACTGGGCGTCTCTCGTCCCATCACCTGGACTGTCCAGGAGATAGGCGTGAGCGTCTATCTGACTTTGGGATTTACTAGCAGCTCTAATGATAGCACCACACCGCCCCCGCGGATAGAGGTAGTACTTTGGTGATAGGACTCCCCCCTCTCACACTGGTCCTCACCCTAGGGGGTCTGGAGGCCCTGAAAAGAGAAGAAAACAGAGAAGAAAGAGCCCGTCCACCAAGCGAAGGAACGCCCGACGCATGGAGGCGTTTTTGGAGAAGAAAAGAGAGAACGGTGCGGAAAAGAAAAAGCCAGAGGCGGCCGCCACTTCTCCTCCCACTCCCACAGACAGGCCCATCCTACTGCCGGCTCCCCAGCCGGAGTTGTCGGATGTGGATGAGTCTGTGGAGACTGAGGTGGAACTGGAAGTCGCCCTCTCGCCACTTCCTGCTCCCCACTCGCCTCTTTCTTCGGAACCTAAATGCCAGGACCCGGACAAACGGCTGGAGAGATTAATTTTTGATAGCCAGAAACATCAGGAAGAACGGGATCGTCACAGAAAGGCAATGGATGAGAACAATGAAAAGCTAATCCGGCAGATCGAAGAAGTCACCAGACTGGCTGAGGCTAGATTTCAACCACAGCTTCAGACACCTCTTATCGTAACACCAGACTCGACCAGGACCAGAGCATATGACCCAAGCCAGTCATCCGCAAGCAGTCCTCCAACAACGCCAATTGCCACAGTCTCCCCATCTAGACAACCTCCTCAGAAGAAGCAAACACAAAAGACACAATCGCCGCTAAGTACCTATAGCATCTCCACCTTTACCACTGCCAGACAAGACACTATACCACACAGTTAGAGAGGGTCGAAAGGGGCTTGCCCCACATCAAAAACATTTGATTCTTTGACTGCGGCAGAAACTGTCCCGGGCCGGTACTGGTTATATTGGTACCGGCGGTACTTTGACATGCCTGGTGTCACGTTCAGGAGACTCGATGATAGAGGAAGAGTCCAAAGAGGCTCCGCGTCCGAAGCTACTTCGGCCCCACCCGGACGATTCCGCATTTTTGAATGATTTGCCAAAAAACAGGAAAGTTGCATTTGTATACAATACTTGGGTGGAGATTAGTGTTATAACCCCCATATTATATTGAAATTTTCTGCATATTCTGACTGGTCTGACTCATTTGCACTGAGTGACCTGTGTTTACAGCTTTGTTACACTAATCTATTGTACATATCCATATTGTCCACTAATAAAAATAAAAAAGTCAAAAAAATATATACAAAAACAGCCTTGGATCACCAAGGGTATATTGACATCTCCGAGAAGCAAATTAAAGTTATACAAAAAACAAATTAAAAACCCAACTCCTGCAAACAAAAGTAAATACAAAGCTTATTGCAAAATGTTTAATAAAATCAAAAGGAAAAGTAGAACTCTACACTACGACAGGATTCTTACAGAGAACAAACACAATATTAAAAAAACTTGGCAAATAATAAATGACGTAATTGGCAAATCTAACTCTAATACAAAGTTACAAACGAATTTTACCGTGAATAACGAAAATATCACAAATCCAAGAAAAATTGCAGACGAATTCAATAAGTTTTTCACAAACATTGGCGAGGTAACGAGCTCTCAAATTAAAAGGCCTGATATACATTATTCACAGTATTTAACAGGAAACCATCCGAACAGCTTTTTTAACTCCCCAACTACACCGATGGAGATCGTAGATGTAACTAGAAAATTAAAAAGTAAAACGAGCAAAGACTGTGATGAAATCTCTACTTCTCTCGTAAAACAAACTATTTTTGAGGTAGCCATTCCACTATCCCATATCATTAATCTATCCATTGAGTGTGGACACGTTCCCGACAGAATGAAAATCGCAAAAGTAATACCATTATATAAAGCAGGTGACGCTGAGATCCTTAACAACTACAGGCCAATAAGTTTGCTACCGTCATTTTCAAAAATCCTTGAAAAAATTATATTGACTAGACTAAATAGTTTTCTTTATGAAAATGACATTCTTTATCCTCACCAATATGGTTTTCGAAAGGGTCATTGTACTATACATACAATCCTCCAGTTTCTTCAACATATAGGTGAAAATAATAACAAAGCATCGAAGGACAGTACACTAGCGGTTTTCCTAGATCTATCAAAGGCCTTTGATACCACACAGCACGATATTTTGATTAAGAAATTAGAATTTTACGGCATCCGCGGCATTGCGAACGTCTGGTTCCAGAATTATCTCACGGGAAGAATGCAGTATGTTAATTACCGAAGCGAAAATTCGTCTTATTCGAATATTCGATGCGGAGTGCCACAGGGATCTATCCTTGGCCCTATATTATTTCTAATATATATGAATGACATATCAAATTCAACCAGTCTAAATCTGTTATCATTTGCTGACGACACTACTGCATATACTAAAGATAATAACACTGACGCCCTATGTGACACGGCTAATAATGAGCTCAGTAATTTGGAAACATGGTGCTCAGCTAACAGCCTGCTACTGAACACTAGGAAGACGAATTATATTATCATAAACTCTCCTCATAAATCAAACCCTAATCCCAAAATAATCCACATAAAGAACAACCACATACAGCTAGCTAATCCAATAAAATTCCTGGGAATATATATTGACGAAAAACTAAGCTACACCCAACACATATCTGCAATATGCTCCAAGGTAGGCAGAGCCATTTACTCACTAAATAAAGTAAAACATATTTTACCGCCAAGGGCCCTCCTATCGCTGTATTACACGCTTGTACATAGTCATCTCTTATATGGGATTGAGATATGGGGTCACTCGCGATCGGTAAACAAACTACTTAAATTGCAAAAACGAGCAATACGAATCGTGAATAACAAAAGATATAATTCGCATACCGACCCGCTATTCCTTAAAAACAGAGTTATAAAGATTACCGATCTTCACAAAATCCATTCATTGTTATTTGTGCATGACTGGCACACTGGAAAATTGCCATCCTCCTTTCAAAGTTACTTAAGAGTTAATGTAAATCAAGCAGGGGTAAACACCAGACAAACAGGATTACTGAAAACCGATATCGCTAGATCCAAATTACCTGAAAGCCTTCCATCATATAGTCTCCCAAAATTATGGAACTCCCTAGAGAACAACATCAGGTGCATACCTAATAGGAAACAGTTCAAGAAAGCCGTAGTAACCTAGACAATCATGGACTACTCATCATCAGTAACGTGTGCGAATCCATATTGTCCAGATTGTTCTGTATGATTGGAAATATTACAAACATGAACTCCCATTTCAACAAACTTATACCGTCATCCCGACTCTCATCAAATTTCCCTGTTTTAGATTTTTTGTCTTAACTGAATGCAATAACGTATCACAATGAAAGACCGTTGCCCTGAAGAAAATTCCGAAAACAAATAAGTAATCAAGTATGTATATATGATATTGGATCCATGTATGCATATACATGTATGTATGTGTGTCTGTGCATTATATAGGTGTATAGACATATACGTATATGTATGTGTATGAATGCGTGGTTTCAGTGTATTTTGAATACTATTGCAATCTACCAGAATTATAATGACAATCCTAGAGGGGATGATTACAAAACAGCCAGCCTGGCTATATCGCCTCCTTGCAGTTGTTTTCCCCATACTTATTACATGGTGTCTTTTATGTACAATCACTTATTATATGCTTAATTCATGTATCGTCTTTGTAACAATAATACTGCAGAAATAAACTATCTATCTGTCTATCTATCTATCTATCTATCTATCTATCTATCTATCTATCTACTATCTATCTATCTATCTATCTATTATCTATCTATCTATCTATCTATCTATCTATCTATCTATCTACTATCTATCTATCTATCTATCTATCTATCTATCTGTCTGTTGATTGTTTAAGTAGGTCAAGGAACTTGTTTACTTGAATTATGACAGAATCACCTAAAAACTGATAGAAAACAGAACTTTGGACATTCTTCTAGGACATTCTATCTGGGTAATATTTATGTAAAGGTTTGTCAACAGAATTCAGAAACTCATTTTTAGAAAGCCATTTCAGAAGAACTTATTTTCAGAAAGATTTATTTTATAAAACAGCAGTTGTTTCCATTGGAAATTATTATTGCTCTAGGACAGTGCATTTATTATAGAAGCAGTGCTTCTTTGTGAATTTGGAAGATTGATTCCAAAAGAGAATTTTGAAGAGAATTTATTCGTCTTGGAAAAGAGAATTTATACTTTCTGTGAAACAGAATAATATTATTTTGTGAAAAACAGAATAATATTATTTTGTGAAAAGCCAGGATTCTACTGGATTATTTGGAAATTACCTGTGGCGCCAATACTTCTTGGATTTTTACTCCATTTGAATTTTGCGGAGCATTTTATTATATTTTATTGGAGACTGCTGAAATTTCTAAGTGAAAATTTTATTACAAATCTACGGGATACTGTTCTGAAGAGACATTGTTGGATTTAATACTACCAGCTGGTAACTTTCTTCACAAGATTCCTCACCACTGGATTACTGGATTCTGTCAAACTGTACTTTGGACTAATTCAATAATTGATAAGTACCACTGTTTTTATATTTTGTAAACCAATTAGCGTAAAGGATCGTTGTATCATTTTTTTTATATATTAATTTTTTTAAATTACATTTTAGAATAGTTAAATTCATAGTTATTGTTGCTGATTCTCAGATTTCTTTCTGTTACCAATATCAATAATATTTCCACACCGTAACAAAAATTGGGGGCTCGTTGCCGAGATTGAATATTAGATAACGAAAAAGCTTTATTTGCATATTGCAATTATTAATTTGGCTCATAGTCGAAACATTTAAATTTTCTTAGAAAATTTCACTATTATTATTTATATAATCTGAGAACCAGCAAACCTTTTCATCATATTGTGACAGAATTTATTTCTGAATTTGAAGGCTCTCCTAGTTTGGCCCTTTTAGAATCTCTTAAGAAGGAGGAGGATTTATTCCAACTTGCTCATTATCTAAAATTACCTGCCACCCCTGGTCTGAACAAACATAAACTTAAAGAGCTCATTGTTAATCATTATATGGAGGAAGGCCTTTTGCCTCAGTCTGAAACTCCCCCCTCTGAACCACAATCTACTGATGCCCTTGAACTCAAAAAGTTAGAATTGGAATTAAAAAAGTTAGAAATGCAACAAAACATGAGGGAAATTGAAATTCAGGCCCCAAAAAAGGGAACAAATCCAGGTCCCAAAAGAAAAAGAAGAAAGAGAAAATTAAATTAAATTAAAACAAATTGAAGCTCAAAAAGAAAGGGAACAAATACAGATTCAGGCCCAAAAAGAAATGCATTTAAGAGAACTAGAAATTCAGGCCCAAAAAGAAATAAAAATTAAAGAATTAGAATCTCAACGTCAAGGCTCAAATGTAATTTCACCAAGTAGATTTGATGCAACCAAACATGTTAGGCTAGTTCCCCCCTTTCAAGAAAAAGAAGTTGATAAATATTT
Organism: Pictodentalium vernedei; assembly: GCA_031216915.1. Lineage (NCBI taxonomy): Eukaryota > Metazoa > Mollusca > Scaphopoda > Dentaliida > Dentaliidae > Pictodentalium > Pictodentalium vernedei. The sequence continues at coordinate 421,965,554 of CM062289.1, read as the reverse complement.
TTCACATTTTGAAAAAGTGGCAACAAGTTTAGAATGGCCAAGGGATGTTTGGACTTTGCTATTGCAAAGTGTTTTGAAAGGGAAGGCCCAAGAAATCTATTCCGCTCTATCTTCTGAGCAAAGCAATAATTATGACACTGTTAAAGAGGCTATACTTAAGGCATATGAACTTGTTCCAGAGGCCTATAGGTAGAAATTTAGAAATTATTATAAAAACGAAAATCAAACTCATGTGGAATTTGCCAGAGAGAAGCAAAATTTATTTGACAGGTGGTGCCATTCAAAAGAAATAGGGAAAGATTTTATAAAATTAAAGGAAATGATGATAATAGAAGAGTTCGAAGGAAAGATACATTCAGATATAAAGGCCCACCTGGATGAACAAAAAGTTGACACTTTAAACAGAGCAGCAGTACTAGCAGATGACTATGCCTTAACTCATAAAATGAGTCGTAACTCCACAAATTTTTGGCTCCACAAGAATTCTTTCCAAAGTGGACCTAGACCAACTTCAGATAAAAGTCACCCTTCTAATCCTCCAAACTTTTCACCGCCCAAATTTAATAGGAAGCCTAATGAGAATAAGTCACCTAATGCCAGCCCTACACCATTACGACCCAACAGTTCAACTAAAACTTGTAATTATTGTAAGAAAGCAGGTCATTTATTATCTGATTGCTGGCTGTTAAAAAGGAAAAATGAGTCCTCTACTTCACAGAATGCACTAGCATGTGCTCCATGCCCTGAAAATTATGTAATAAAGCAAGACGCTTTAGAAAATTATAAGCCATTTATTTCTGAAGGTTTTGTTTCCCTTGATGGGGATAAGCACTGTTCCTTACCAATAAAAATACTGAGAGACACAGGGGCTACTCAGTCTTTAATGTTAGAAGGCATTTTGCCATTTTCTGAAGAAAGTGCTACAGGGGCACACGTTCTAGTATCAGGTATTGAGTCAAACTCTTTAAATATCCCACTTCATAAAATAAATTTGAGAAGTAGTTTAGTAAATGGGACTGTGACAGTGGGAATCAGACCTACTCTACCTGTAAAAGGTATTTCTTTATTATTGGGAAATGACTTAGCTGGTGACAAAGTCACTGTAGAACCTCAAGTGGTGGATAAGCCGAGCACAGATGAAAGTATTATTAATTTGAAGGAATGTTTTCCTTTTGCCTTTCCAGCATGTGCTGTGACTCGGTCCATGACAAAGAAAACTGAGGTTGATAACAACCTCAATTGTGTTGATTTGAACAGCAAAGCCGAGGATAAGAACAGTCACAGAATTACGGATTCTGAAGACATTGATTTGTCTCAGTCATTTTTGAGTCAGTGTGATGACTCCTCCAGAAATTGTAAAGAGGCCACTATACCTGAGAGTGATAGGGGGACCTCCTTGAATGTCATTTCCCGGACGTCTTTAATTCAGGAACAGGAAAGTGATCCTGACCTTGCCGAGCCACGGGAAAGGGCTCTAACAGAGGCAGAAGCCCAAAACTCCCCTGTCTGTTATTTTAAAAAATCTGATGTGCTCATGAGGAAATGGCAACCACCAGAAGTACCCTCCAATAGTGACTGGGAGGTTATTTATCAAATTGTTGTCCCCACTAAATACCGGAATGAAATAATAAGCCTGGCTCATGAAAATCCAATGGCTGGACATTTGGGAATTAGGAAGACCTACTCTCGTATTCAGCAATGTTTTTACTGGCCCAAGCTTCGACAGGATGTTGTCGAATTTTGTAAAATCTGCCACACCTGTCAAATTGTAGGAAAACCCAACCAGAAGATGAAACATGAAACATGAAACATACAAATTTGATTGAACGCCTATTTCTACATATACATATTCAATGGCGTTTTACAATATAAAAATAAAAATATGTGTGCATATTATAAAGACATAAATCCCCCCCCCCCCCCCTCCTCTAAATACTACACGAAATACTCCACTTTGTTACATAAATGTATTCAAAACAGAGCAAAATAATGCTCAAAATAATATGTTTTCAACCGTTGTTTGAAAATGTCATTTGATGGACTGTTTCTAATGTCGACAGGTATATCATTCCACAGTTTTGGCCCTATTGTACTAAACCCTCTGTCAGAAAAAGTTTTCTTTTTATTAAACGGGATTGTGTAACAACCTACAGATGATTCTGACGATCGCAGAGATCTTATTGACGATTGAGGACATAAAAGGTTTGTCAGATACGACGGTGCTTTTCCAACAGAGCAATTGTACATGTATGTGAGGATCTTAAAACCAATTCGTGCTCTGATTGGAAGCCAATGTAGTTCAAAAAGTGCTTGCTTAGAGCTATCATAAATAGAGCGACCCAATACAAGTTTAGCACACATATTTTGGATACGTTGGAGCTTTGACAACTCGCTTTCAGAAATGCCGTACAAAATTACATTACAATAATCTAGATGGGAAATTACCAATGACAATACAAGAGTTCCTCTTCCTCTTGCTCTCCTTCAACCAATCCCTGCTTTTGAGGAGCCATTTAGTAGAATTATTATTGACTGTGTTGGCCCATTGCCTAGAACAAGATCTGGAAATGAATATCTTCTTATCATCATGTGTGCTTCTACACGATTTCCTGAGGTTATTCCTCTAAGAAATATTAAAACTAAAACTATAGTTAAGGCCTTGATAAAATTTTTCACGACTTTCGGTCTACCCAGGTCAGTGCAATCAGACCAAGGCTCAAATTTTATGTCAAACATTTTTCAGCAGGTGATGTATGAGCTCAAAATTAAGCAGTACACATCAAGTGCCTATCATCCCGAAGGTCAAGGTGCTCTTGAACGCTTCCATCAAACACCGAAGACCACGATAAAGGCCTATGGGGAGGATAATGAGAAGGATTGGGATGAAGGAGTACATCTCCTCTTATTTGCAGTCCGTGAGACTGTACAGGAATCTCTGGGGTTCAGCCCTTTTGAATTAATGTTTGGACACTCAGTAAGGGGTCCACTCACTGCTTTGAAGGAGAAATGGCTCGAGGAAGAGCCACCTGAAATTTCTTTTCTGGACTATGTGTCCACTTTTAAGAAAAAATTGCACCAGGCCAGAGAAATGGCAAATAAACATTTACAGAAAGCCCAGAGTCATATGAAGATCTGGTATGACAAAAAGGCGAAATGTCGCACCTTTAAACCTGGGGACAAGGTGCTAGTATTATTCCCTTTCAAGTGCAATGCTTTACAAGCAAGATATTCAGGCCCTTATATTGTTAAGCACAAGATCAGTGATACTGATTATGTTGTTGAGACTCCCGATAGACTCAAAAATACTCAGCTGTGCCATATAAATATGTTGAAAACTTATTATGAGAGAGAACCAAACTCTCTACCAGTCTCAACAGTCACCCACATGGATGAGCTGGAAAATCCTGTAGAGGATATTCATGAAGGCGGCGAAAATGTACCTCTGAAGTTAGAGAACTCTGATGTCCTGAGAGATCTACAAAATAAAATGGATTATTTACTGCCTGACCAAAGAAAAGATTTAGTTGATTTAATTTTCAAATGTCAACACTTATTTCCCGATGTACCTAGTAGGACATATGTTATTTTTCATGATGTTGATGTAGGAGAGGCAAATCCCATCAAACAGCATCCATATAGATTGAACCCTTTCAAAGCTGAGATCATGCGAAAGGAAATACAGTATATGCTGGACAATGATATCATAGAACCTAGCCATAGCAACTGGAGTTCGCCCTCTATACTTGTCCCAAAACCTGATGGGAGTGACCGATTTTGTACGGATTGCCGTAAAGTGAACAGCCTCACCAAAACAGACAATTATCCAATTCCAAGAATTGATGACCGCATTGACAAACTTGGCCATGCTAAATTTGTGACAAAATTTGACTTGTTAAAGGGTTATTGGCAAGTCCCTTTAACAGAAAAAGCAAAAGAAATATCTGCTTTTGTTACCCCATTTGGATTGTATCAATGCAAAGTCACCCCTTTTGGCATGAAAAATTCTTCGGCAACGTTCCAGCGCATGGTTAACCACTTAATTGCAGACCTAGATCACAGTGAAGCTTATATTGATGATGTTATTATACACACAGATACAAATTGGGCTGATCATCTAAAGCATATTCAAGAATTTTTTGACAAAGTGACGCAAGCCAACCTAACTATTAACTTGGTAAAATCAGAATTTGGCAAAGCAACTGTAAATTATTTAGGTCATGTTGTGGGTCAGGGGCAGGGGAGGCTGATTGCGGCAAAAGTTGATGCCATTGTAAATTTTCCAGTACCAAGCTCTAAAAAAGAGCTCATGAGATTCTTAGGCATGGCTGGATATTATAGAAAATTTTGTTGAAATTTCTCAGATGTTGTCTCCCCTTTGACCAGTTTATTGAGCAAAAGGGTTAAGTTTGTTTGGACTGAGGAATGCCAGAAATCCTTTAACAGAATAAAAACTTTATTAAATAATTCCCGGTATGTCGGGCTTCTCGTATGGGGTGGGGTGATATGGCAGTAGTGGTATATATCCATGTTGGTATACTATTAGCCCTTGGGTCTTCATATTATGCTATGTCTGCTATAGCTAGGTCAAGCAGTATTGTGGGCATGTGGTCATGTATGGTCGGCCAGTGCGGTATTGCAAGATAGTCCTTGGTGGTTTAAGTTGGACAGTATTAACCTAACGAATCCTTTGTATTATCTTATGGCTGGTATTGGTAGTTCGTAATGCTAGGTCAGGCAGTACTATAATCGTTTGTTTAGAAGTGGGGTATAGGATGCATTGTATATACCGCTGTAGGCCCATGTTAGTCCTCGGTGTTATTAACCAATCGATTGCTTTGTATTATCCTATGGCTGGTATTGGTAGTTCGTAATGCTAGGCAAAGCGGTATTGTGGGTAGGGGAACTGCCTGGTAGTTTAGAACGGTACTATAGTATGGGCGGTATATACACCTATAGGCCCCTGTTAGTGCTTGGTACTATTAACCAACCGATTGCTTTGTTTTATTATATGGCTGGTATATGTAGTACGTTATGGTAGACCTAGTGATTTTGTGGGGGTGGGAGTAATGCCTGGCAGTATAGAACAGCAGTATAGTATGGACGATATATACCTCTGTGGGCCCATGCAGGGCCCATGTTAGCCCTTAGTACTATTAATCCACCTGATGCTTCATGTTATCCTATGACTGGCATAGGTAGTATGCAATGCTAGGCATAGAGGTATTGTGGGTAGGGGTACTGTCTGGTAGTTTAGAACGGTACTATAGTATGGCGGTATATACACCTATAGGCCCCTGTTAGTGCTTGGTACTATTAACCAACCGATTGCTTTGTTTTATTATATGGCTGGTATATGTAGTACGTTATCGTAGACCTAGTGATTTTGTGGGGGTGGGGTAATGCTTGGTAGTTTAGAACGGTAGTATATAGCATAGGCTGTGCATACCCTGTAGGTCTCTTGTTGGCCCTTGGTACAACTGATCCACCAGGTGCTTCATATTATCAGGCGGTATTCTGGGGTGGGGTTAATGCCTGGTAATACAGAACGACAGAAGAGTATGGTTGGTATATTCCCCTGTAGGTTCCATCCTAACCGTTGATAGTATTAACCTACCAAATGCTTTGTGTCATCCTGTTACTGGTAAGGTGGTACGTAATACCAGTAGATCATATCTTATTCCGAGTACTCTTGTTGTTTCATTTATATAAATTATAATTAACCAATTAGATTGCTTGATTTCCCATAACCTGTACTTAATCGTACAGAGTTATCTTCCTGCTGTATAAAAAAGCCTATATCCAATGGCCATATCCCCGGGCACCCCAATTTTGGCACCCCTTTTTGGAAAACATATGACCTTCGGCACCCCTTTTGTGTCATATGTGCTTATGTGAAAAAGCACAATGTGACACAATGTGCCCTAGCACAAAGGCACATGCTTTATGTGCCGATCTGTGCTTATGTGAAAAGGCACAATGTGACACAATGTGCCATATCACATAGGCACATACGGGTATTTGAGGATACCTTTGGCCTGGTATTGTTTTATTCGAGGATACCTACTGGAGAATCCCTTTTTAGGAATCCCATTTGTGGAATCCCTTTTTGGAATTAGAGATGGGTTTCAGTAGTATGTCTCGGGCTTTTCAGGGCCCAGTTGGGGGACCCCGGTGGGGATCCCGGAAGTGACGTCATGTCACGTGACCCAGTGGCGGCATGTTGGGTTACCATGGTAACTCGCGTGAGCGGCCATCTTGTGACGTCATCTCCATGATGATACGTGGTGTGAGTGCGCATGCGCAGCGCGTGTTGTTAAGGTGATACGCGTTTCCGTCATCCATTTTGTATACTGGAGGCCGCCATCTTGGTTTCTATGGTAGCACGTGATTGCTATGTTACCCAATTTTTCTGCAATAGGACAGGGGTATGTTCGGAGGGTATGTTCGATTGAACAGGAGTAATTTCCCGATTCGTAGAATTACCACAAACAACCCAACAATCCTTCCAAATCACCACCAGACAGTACCCCTACCCACAATACCTCTATGCCTAGCATTGCATACTACGTATGCCAGTCATAGGATAACATGAAGCATCAGGTGGATTAATAGTACTAAGGGCTAACATGGGCCCTGCATGGGCCCACAGAGGTATATATCGTCCATACTATACTGCTGTTCTATACTGCCAGGCATTACCCCCACCCCCACAAAATCACTAGGTCTACCATAACGTACTACATATACCAGCCATATAATAAAACAAAGCAATCGGTTGGTTAATAGTACCAAGCACAAACAGGGGCCCATAGGTGTACATACCGCCCATACTATAGTACCGTTCTAAACTACCAGGCAGTACCCCTACCCACAATACCGCTTTGCCTAGCATTATGAACTACCAATACCAGCCATAGGATAATACAAAGCAATCGATTGGTTAATAACACCAAGGACTAACATGGGCCTACAGCGGTATATACAATGCATCCTATACCCCACTTCTAAACAAACGATTATAGTACTGCCTGACCTAGCATTACGAACTACCAATACCAGCCATAAGATAATACAAAGGATTCGTTAGGTTAATAGTACTAAGGGGGTAATAGGTCAACAGACCATTCATCCTATACTGTCCAACTTAAACCACCAAGGACTATCTTGCAATACCGCACTGGCCGACCATACATGACCCTCATGCCCACAATACTGCTTGACCTAGCTATAGCAGACATAGCATAATATGAAGACCCAGGGGCTAATAGTATACCAACATGGTAGTAACAGGGGCTACTGCCATATCACCCCACCCATACGAGAAGCCCGACATACCCTGACCCGAATAACGTTATGTCAGATTGTATACTGGACAATAATAGCGGTCAGCATCTCTATGACGTCGCGCGCGTATCATGACGTCACGACGTCAATAGCAACGTCAACCGTTTCACTGGAAAAACTTTCAAGAAAACCCAATTTTCACATCATCTTTCCATCACTTACCAATAATATATACCTATAGCCCCATGCGTACTTATATCACTATGCATGCCATAGCATACTATATATGCAGTACTACACTGCTTGGCGGATCTAGCTGAAAGGGGCCGTACTTTTGCACTGGCAAAAGTTGCACCGGCAAAAAAGTCCGGTTTCTATGGGAATTTAACACTAGTTGCACCGGCAAAAGTCCATGTAATGAGGCACGATCGGGTACATGCTATACTACTATCGTGGTGGTCTTCGTCATGATCATTATTGTCACCATTGTGGGGTTTGATGACATCTGTTTCTATTATCACCGTTTTTATCCTCATTATGAGATATCATTAGCCTGATGATGTTCATGCTGACGCTGGCAATGATCAAGATAGAGATAATGATTAGGATAAGGTTGGATTATGGATTTTAGACTATGACAATTATTACAGTAGTAACAGTAGTCCAGTAGCGGTAGTTGTAGTCCATTGGCTTCGTTTGGTTTTATAACTTGACCATCTGATACCATCGATTCATGTACGTCCAGAAATAAGCATATTAAATACCGTGATCGCGTCACGCCAAATATCTGATCAGAATCCGATGAAAACATACGCAGCTCCTCCATTCCCTTCCTAACGAATTTTCGAACAATCGTCGGGCTCGTCCCAACGAGGGGTCACATGATATGGTTTTGTTGGAATTTTTTGAAAAATTTGAAAAAATGGTATTTAAAATAATAAATTTTGATATCGTCTGCGTTGGGTAAACGTTTAATCTATTATCTAAATAACCCTTTATCCAACGCACATGATATCAAAATATTTTATATTAATTGTTTTTTTCAAAAAGTGTTCACAAAATTTCAACATAACCATAACAAATGATCCCTTCATTGATTGGAACGACCTCGACGATGTCGTTCCAATGAAGGGTCACATGATATGTTTTTATTGGAATTTTTTGAGTATTTTTTTAACTGCTCAGTATGTAAATTACGGAAGCGTATTTAGGACATGTGTAATAAATTTTTATATCGTCTGCGTTGGTTAAAGGATTAATACGCTTCCGTATATTTACGACGCGGTTGGTGCGTTAGGTACACAATGATAATCTCATTCATTTCGCACAGAGATTCGAGAAAATTGCTATTTTCCGAATTTGAACTGCCGAATTCACGGATGGACGCCGTGACCCCGATTACCATAGAAACTGAACCCCATCTCGTTCTGTCCTCTTACCTCGACGCTTCGAGACTCAGATCATATTTAACGGCACTTTCGTCCTCGTGTCGGACAGTTTTCCGTGTGGTTGAAGCCTGAGTACCCGAAAAGAACCACATAGAAACGGTGTGAAACAGCCCGACTCCCCAAAACACTAACTCCACACAAGCAGGGTTAGCATTGGTTGAAGGCAAGTGCACCAATGACAGGCATTACACCTTAGTGTACAGCGCTACCGTGCACCCACGCGGACAATCAGGATTAAGAACCTTGCCTATGGGCATAACGCAGTCACCGATGGTCAAACCGTGACATCGTGGCTGTCAAAGGTGCCGTTAACACTTTACCCAACGAATCGCCCACATCCGCCGCGTAATATGCAAATTCAGTAGTTGAAAAAATATTATTTTTCAAAAAAATTCAACAAAACCATATCATGTGACCCCTCGTTGGAACGAGCTCGTCGAGCTCGTTCCAACGACGGGTCACATGACATGGTTTTGTTGAAATTTTTGGATAAATTTCTAAAATTTATATTTAAAATAATAAATTTTGATACCGTCTGCGTTGGGTAAAGGGTTAAAGTCCAATAAACAAAATCGAACCATGGACCTTTCGATTGAAGTGCACTGCTCTTACTACCGAGCCCCCGCGCTTAAGGAAAATTGCAAATAAATTTATCCCTCTTCTTTTACTATTAATAATACCACCCTTTGAACTTCATCCCAGGGCAACCCTCAAAGAGCTTTCCGGGGATCGTTGTCAAAGGTTTGTATCATCAGTAAAATACAAAGAAGAAATTGTTTCTAACAGTTGTCCTGCAATCTTATTCCATAGAAACTGTCCTTATATAGGTTTTGAAAGAAAAAACATTCCTTGGCAGGAAGACATGCAGTACGCCTTAGTACACAGCGCCACCGTGCACCCACGACTCAGATCGTATATGCTTAACACTATCAGAAACAGACTACCAAGGGCCTGGCTCCCCGTAACAAGATTCAATCTGGGCCCAAAATTCCTCTCGCCGGCCGAGAACCGACATAACATCAGAGACTATAGCACGGCACAGGTATACTACCATGGGATCAATGGTGACCTAGAAGACTTGTGAGCACCTGGAGCTGTAAAGGAGTGGGGTACCGGTCAGTGGTGGTGGTGGCTTTCGCCAACAACCCCACAATAAAAGAAGCAGTTGCCTCGATGGTGGAGGAGCGTGGGGGGGGGGAGTGTTAGACCCGTCGGGGGCTCTACCCCCTCCCTCTGGCGCCACTACTGAGTCGCAGACTAATCACATCGACCATGGTTCTGTCTACTGGAATAAAAGGTTTCGCTGCTAAAATGTCTAACGAGGTTCCAAAATTGCTGTTATTTTCAAGTATATCAGAGTGAGGAAAATCCAAAAGGACCGGACTAGATGATCCGTCCGCCAGTCCGTCGTCTATCTGTGATCAAATGTTCCCTTCGTGATGAAACGCATATAGTGCATTATTTTACAGTGCCAGCATTGTGCCAACCCTAAATGTAATGTAGAGATTCATCCACACTAAGATAGATGTTGAAAATGATACTAACACGAAAGGCAGACGAAATCTTTGCGTCAAAAACATAGCTTATGACCCCTCATTGGAACGAGCCCAACGAGCTCGTTCTAATGAGGGGTCATAAGTTATATTTTTGAGACAAAAAAATAAAAAAAATAATGAGAACTGAGTGGTGATTTTTATAAATAACGCTGGCGAGTTTTGACCGTTATGTTTGGTAAGGGGTTAAAGACACGAATAAATCTGTGGTATCAGCTGGCAAGTGCATGACATTGAACTTTCTTACGACACTCGATATGATACGCGGGGGGGGGGGGGGGGGCGGTGGCGTTGCGATAACCGGTTCTCGTCAGATCACCGAAGTTAAGCAACGTCGATACCCGGTTAGGCCTCGGATGGGTGACCGTCTGAGCGATCGATTCGGACTCCCGCGTTGTGACCCTGAGCAAGGCACTCAACCCCGATTGTCCACATGGGGGCACGATGACACCGTGTACTAAGGCGTACTGCACGTAGATGGTGCGCATGTCTTCAACCAATCTAACCATGTCTGTGCTGCAGTGCGGAGTTACGATGTTGGGGAGCTGCCAGCTGCTCGGCGGTTCTCTCCGGGTACTCCGGCTTCCTCCACCCGTAAAACTGTCATGGCCATGATTAGCCATTGTGCATAATTATGTGACCTTAAACACCAATAAATAAATAAATAAATAAATAAATAAATAAATAAATAAATAAATAAATAAATATGATACAAGGACATTTGTATGATGTCCTGATAGGACACTTTTGTCATACATGCACTGGGCTATACAAATGACGGCTATATATCGGATTCAGCATCTATGACAACGTGGTAACTACAACCAATCGTTTATAAATCTCTGCGTTTCCTACTTTAGAGGGCTTCCTCGGAAGGCATCCGGGTCCCATTTCACCAATGAAGCAGAACTTATTTTCTAAAGCTAACAAACACTTCCTTTCACTCCTCAAATGTCCACGGGAAACTTAACAACGAGTTTCTGATAAAAACTAGAAAACCCTTTGATAGAAATGGCAGCGGTGCGTAAGCGGGAATTTGTCCAGAGAGGGACAAACAATTTCTGAAACACTGCAGCCCTGAGTTTTTCTGTCGATGAATATTTGTGATTTGTAAAGAAAAAAACACCAGACAAGAAGTAATGGCTAACTTTCATCCCAGGCCTGGAGATAGCCCACGGACGACCGAATATACCCATAGCTTGGTGTACCAAATGTTCACCACGAGTGGTGAAGTGGTGTTAACCGCGAGCCTTCGGCGCACGGTTAGCACCACTTCACCACGAGTGGTGAACATTTGGTACCCCAAGCTACTTTGGGTATATTTTATTTATACCATAATCGTCAGATTAATAAGAGTTCAAATGTAACATAAATCAATATTCACACATGCGAATCTGTTTTTGTTTACATGAGCGCCGGAGAGCGGTACTTCCGCTGGCAATTTTATCGCCGAAACGAAACAGAAAACGAAACGCACAAATTACGGGATCTTTTTTCATTTTAATAACATAATAACATACTATTTCGAGTTATGGATGCTTTATTAACACGAGACAACATATGTTTGTTAATTTTGGGTACCTTATGAGGTAAACTTATTTAAAAGCGTTATAAATAACTGCCGGTTTCATTTCACTCTTCACGAGGCGACGAGTGATAAATTTAGACAAGTTTGAAATCAAGGCGAGATCACCAAAGGTTAACTTGGATGTAGTTCCACTGTAGGTGTAAATTTTAACTATTGAAATCCTATTGCTGGCGTGTTCACCACGGATGGTGTGTAAAGCTAAAATTTATTTCATAGGCTTTTTATAATATAATAGAATAGGTAATCATGGTATAAAAAGGGTTTATATCGCAACCCGTTGGCTGGCTACGCCGTATAGCATGGTGGTAACCCATGGGAAAAAGGATGGTTCTCTGCCTTATCTGTTTTAACGACGCCAGTTATGCTTTACACGTCTTAACGGGATTTCCGCCTTTAAACATGTCGTTCCCTGAGTTCCAATGTGTTATATGCACATTGGAACTCAGGGGACGATGTCCCATTGGCAGTCCACATAGAGGGCATTCCGGTATACCAACAGTCTAGCCTGCCAGTGATCTGTCAGATACAGGGAAACGGCGATCTCTTGGTTCGAAAAATCAAACCTTTCTCCCATTGGGCCGAACTATGGACGGTCTGATGAGTCCGGGGCTGCCTTTGGTGCAATCATTTTTGCCAAATGAACGACAAAGATGATACAAAACTGCCCTCTATGTGGACTGAGATTGATCGCTCAGACGCAAGGAAGCAGTTCTTTCGGGTAGAAAAATCAAAATTTTGTCCGTGTCCAGGGCCCCCTTTGTATGTTTCCCGGCAACGTTTTTTGGCCCAGTCCACCCCTGAAATCCACCTATCCATACTTCAGTAGTAATGCATTCCACAGGTGATACAGAAATCTCAACAGGACTATCTGAACCCCGGGAACCGGAGCAGTGCCTGTCTACTGTGGTAAACGATTTCTGCTTTATACCAGTAAAATAAGACGCGCTGACCATCTTCTGGTGCGGAAGCCATCTAAAGTGGGCAGCGAAGGTATAAACGATTGGCTAAACTTGACTTCATACCTATGTTGCGGTCATGATAGAGCCATAGATGTTAAAAGCGACATTAATCATTTACCTAACATGAAAAGCAGACGACACTTGCAAGTAAAATTCTTGAAACACTATTTTTTTTTTGCGTCAAAAACAAGCATAGCTTATGACCCCTCATTGGAACGAGCTCGTTGAGCTCGTTCCAATGAGGGGTCAGAAGCTATGTTTTTGTGACAAAAAATGAAAAAGTAATAAAAATTGAATGGTGAATTTTGTGAATAGCGCTGGTCGGTTTTGGCCGTTACGTTGGGTAAAGTATTAAACAGCAATACAACAAAACAAACAAAGAGAGCTATCGGAAAAGTTTGGACAACTTCGATCAGATGAGGTTAAATCGATAAAGCAATGGTTGGTTCGCATATGCTCAACAAAGAGATCAGCTCATAACAGGACAAAAGACCATTATTTTACCACAGTAGATAAGTGCAAATTCACGACGCAAGGTCAATTTGGTATCACAGAACTAAATATTTTCCCATAGGCGACCATCATAACGTTCAGGCGGAAAAAAATATGATCGCATCACTTTAATTTTGGCATTCAAATATCTCTGTCAAGTATAGCCCTTCAGACAACTTCTTCTGATCTGAAAACAGGGGGTCATGCAACAAATAAGAGAGAAAAACTGACACACGTATTTTTCAGGGAATTCCCTACAAAAACACACAAAAAGTAAATTGTATTTTTTAGGTCCAAAAGTCATCAAATCACCCTCTTTTTTATCAGGAATATTCAACAATAATGCAATATGTCACTAGAATGTATATGTCACTAGAATGTTTCAAACGTTTATTGAAACAATGGATTTTCCCAAGGATGTTTATTTTTTTAGAGATTGCATCCGAGTGCAACATTTTAAGGCGGATCACTCTAATTTCAATATTTAGTTCCGCGATACCATTTGATAAAATCGTGTATTAAACCAAACCGCTGCCGAGGGACACACAGTCAATCTGATGTCCCGACTGGAAAAAATCATGGCATAGCAAAATCATTACTTTTGCCAGAACCATGCACCCCACCTCTTCCACATGCGCTCATGAATGAAAGAAAAACTCACACGAAGATTAGAATCGACTCTCGCAAATATTTCTCGTAAGAAAAACAACGAAAATCAACTTTGATTGTCGCAAAACATTCATTCGTTTCTGGTATTAAGAGATTCTAAAAGTGTCCGGAACTGGTTGAGTGCTGAAAGCCACTATTAGGACTTTCAAAAAAAATGGGGAGCGCGGTGGCTCAGCGGTAGGCCGTTGGACTTCTATGCTAGAGGCCCCGAATTCGATCCCGTTCGGCGTTGTGTCCTCGGGCAAGAAACTTTATCCCGGTTTCCTACATGTGGGCACGATGACGCCGCGAACTAAGGCGTACTGCACGTCGATGGTGCACATGTCTTCAACCGCTGTAACCCTGCTTGAGTGGAGCTTGAACAGAGTTAGAATATTGAGGAGCTGACAGTTACTCGTCGATGCTCGGCGGTTCTCTCCGGGTACTCCGGCTTCCTCCACCCGTAAAACTGTCACGGTCACGATAAGCCATTGTGCATAAGTATGTGACCTTAAACACCAATAAATAAATAATATTCAGAAAAATGAGGGCACCAGAGCAAAAGCCTATGTATTCCTTGCTCATGTTTCATATTGGGTCAAACGCAAGTAATATTTTATTTTTATAAATTTGTTCTATTACAAATTATTGGAGAGTGGCTATGGGCATTCTCCAATAATTTGCAATAAAACAGATTTTGAATAACAAATTCAGACCACCCAAAAATAATCAAGCTCATAACTAGTTAAAGGCGTACCTCCTTATTTTTTTCTCCCTCATAATGAGGAGACACTTAAACTTAACAGTGGTGACTAATACAGTCATAGCTACCTATAGGAGAGGTGCCGCCTATTGGGGGAACACTGCTTCCTTTATTGTCGAGGAATACCCTAGCCATCGCGCACAAGCACAAGCCTCCCCCCCCCCCTTCTTGTCGGGGAAATTCGGGGACCACACTGGCCTGTTGGCAGCCAGGACTTTACTTGAAACTACTGCCAATTTTGTGTAACTTGTATCAGTACGACAACCAAAAGACTGCATGTTGGAAGTGTTCCTCGTGTACATTTAATACAAGAAACTCGTCAGAAAATTGAACAAGATCATTGAGAGTTAACCCTTTACCCAAAGCAGACGATATCAAAATTTATTATATTAAATATCATTTTTTCAAAAAATTTCAAGAAAACTATATCATGTGACCCCTCGTTTGACGAGGGGTCACATGATATGGTTTTGTTGAAATCTTTTGAAAAATAATATTTTTTCAACTGCTCAATTTGCATATTACGTGGGCGGATGCGGCCGATTCGTTGGGTAAAGGGTTAAACTCTATGAATATGAGGTCTATGTTTTTTTTTTACTATGGAACAGGCACTAGTTGCACACACACACGGTATTACACTACTCTCAAATTCGATCTAAACTAGAGAAACAGAATTTACTGCATCCAGTAAATTCAAATCTGTGTGAAAGAGGTTAAAGCATCAGAAATAAACAAAATGGAAAAAGAATTTATGGAGGCTTAATTTTTTTTTTTTTGGGGGGGGGGGGGGGGATATTTTTTTAAAGAAATCAGAAATAGGTTTTCGTTAACAGTGTTCAAAGATATTCCTTCAGGAATCCGTTAAATTTTTCCAATAAACCAAAAAGGCATATATGTGCACAACATTCAAAAGGTTCGATTGAGGAATCAGAAATGGTCATTTTTGCTCTGCCACTTATTGAAGTCTTGTGAGGGTTAAAAGCATTGAACTGAATAGTTTATACTTTATTTCCTTGCAAAGCAAAGGGTTTCTCTCAACTTGGTTTGAGGAACTGACATCTGATTAAAATAGCAAGATAACATTTAACTCCACTAATGTAATCTGATTGTTTACATTGTCTCTAGAGTGAATACATATAACATAGTATTGATTCGGGATAATTTAGTGTTACGGGAAATTAGAGGCTGTGGAAACCCTGTGGCCAACTGGGCCACATCCAAGGGATCTAGCGACCTGATAAACATAGGGTGCCGTGTACTTGTGACTGTCTATCAGTATGCCAAAAATCAGCGAGATAGGACGATTCGTTAACGAGTTATAGTGTGGGCAAGGAAGTGCTCAGAAGACAGCAGGAGAAGAAGATGAAGTGTGTATCGTCTGTGTTTTTAGAATGACACAATCATTGTTTTTGAGGAATTTAGAATGTTGGTTTCTGATCCCTTGCGGAAGTCGACCTCTCGGCAACCCCGCCAAGCAAACGGGAGTCCATCAAATAATAACTAGACCATTGCACGCCGTCAGAAAACGATGCCTGAAATCAAGCTTTTTAGATGAAGTTCTCATGATAACTTGGTTCATCTTCTTTTCGGCAGCAGCATGAAAGTGTAGAACAGCACAGTATGACGAATGTGCTATGGTAGGCATCAGACGATGACTGGCACGGATTTGTGTGTGTTTTTTCAATGACACAATCATGTTTTAGAAAGTTGGTTTCTGATCCCCTGCTGGGAGCAGGACTTATGTTTCAACGAGGTTTCGAGAATCGATTCACGCAAAGATTTGCGCAACAAAACCAGCGAGAATCCTCGGAGATTCTCGTTGCACCTCTACTCTGATTCACGTGAAAAGAATTGAGTCCTTGAGTCAATTTAACCCTTTAACACTTTATCTAATATAGCAGCAGCAGCAGCAGTAGCAGCAGCAAATTACCCAATATAAGGCTAACAAGACCTGAAATATCCTGAAACTTTGTCAATAAAATTGTACAAATATGGCTGTCTTTGGAAACGGTCTTACCCCCCCCCCCCCCACCCCCACCCGGGGGATAGGATGAACATAGGTGGGGTGGGCGTTGGGGGTGGTAACAAAGCGCCAAAAAGTGCAAAATCAGTTAATACATTTTTTTTCCTTTTTCACTGTTATGACATCCTTTATGTCCCAAACTGTAACAAAATGTCACCAATTGATCATAAAATCCTGTTTAGAAGCATTTTTAACAAAACTAACCCCCTTAATATAAAAATATTGGAGAATTTCGTCCAAAACTGACTTATGGATGGGGGTGGGTGCCCAATATTGGGCGGGAAAAAATTGCCCGACAATTTTCTCCTAAATTCATCAGAAATATCCATTGACAATATAATTCATTCATATCAAGTTTTTTTTTAATGGAACATTCTTTAAAATAAAGCATAGTATATATAATATTATCTAATGAGTCATAATAGCTAGGTGGGACTGATTTTTCAAAATGAAAAAAAATTGAAATTGATCATATTGAAAATATCAATTTTTATTTCAACAAAAACAAAAAAGTCTGATTTAACAGAAACAAAAAAGTCTTTTTGATCGCTATCCTGGTATGCAGATGCGATAACAAAAACAAAAACACAAGGTTTTCCCTTCTTGAGCCAGAAGTAAAAAAAACAAGGTCCCATTTACTCAACCAATATTTGCAACATTTTCACGGTAACAGTATAAGCAGTAGTAAATTAATTATGGGCACAACAGGCACAGTGCTCACATATTCCTCCCTTTGTCGTGATTTACAGAAACTAGAATGTCCGAAGTGCATATCACTGCATATCAGAGATAAAATTAGGAAAAGCTTATTTAAATTTGGTTTAAAATCAAAGGTTTCTGGGAAAAAGAATAATTGAGTTTCATTTGCAAGGTAAACACAGACCAGATTTGTAAGAATATTAAGCAACAACTTTTAACTTTTAATTTGTCTTAATTTTTTGATCTGGTTTGATTGTTGGGGTTTTACACCGCTTTCAACAACTATGGCTATATGATGCCTATATCATAACGTTGCTAATTCCCAAGATGAAGGTATAATTATTCGAACAGATCCACTGGATGGCCTAAGCAATCCGCCAACCACTGGAGGAACTTACAAACTCATTCACACAGACACCTCAATATGAGGATAAAACAAATTCATCAGAATTTAAAACATAAATACAGGATTAAAATGTCTGTATGAACAGCCAGGACATCGCTGCCGTGCGTTAACAACCTGGCTACCAAATGTGGACCTATTACACATATTACACAGTGGTGGCGCCAGGGGGGGGGGGGCTATAGCCCCCACCCCCGTTGGAGAGGTCCAGCCCCCCCCCCCCCCCCCCCCCCCCGTCGGAGATTTTTAGTCAGTCCATCGGAGAGTCTCGTAAACCCGACTTCACGAGAAGTAGATGTAGATATCTCGTCTTGTCAGTCTCGAACCCGTGCAGCACTGGAACTTTGATAGAGAATAGTGATTCTCACGAAATTCCTTAATGTCGCTCGTCAAACTGGCTTTATAGATGAAATATTTCCCGACCTTATAATATGTTTACTTTAACCCTTTACCTAAGGTAACGGCCAAAACCGGCCAGCGCTATTCTCAATAATCGCCAATTAATTTTCATTATTGTTTTCATTTTTTTGTCTCAAAAACTTAGGTTATGACCCCTCGTTGGAACGAGCACGTCGAGCTCGTTCCAACGAGGGGTCATAACCTATGTTTTTGAGACAAAAAATGAAAAAAATTAGTTATTCAAGAATTATTTTTGCAAGTGTCGTCTGCTTTTCAGGTTAGGTAAAGGGTTAAATCATCAACAAAAATACTCAATCTGTGTTCTCGTAGCAGGAGTTTGCGAGAATCAAAACCGATTCTTGAGAATGTGAACAGATTTTTTGGCCAAAGAATGGATATGGGTATTTCAGCACACTCTCATGATGCTACAACTGCCACGTTGGCCTATTATGACTTACACTACTTTTCTGATAATGTGCACGTTAAGGGTGGGTGCGCATGTTTGTCGTTACTTTTCAGATGCTATTATCCAGATTTATAAGCGTATACAGTTCCAAGAAGTGAGCTCCCATGAAGGGAAATTATGTGACCTATAATTGAACAAATAGGTTAAACAAATTACGCATGCATTTGAATTAATGGAAGTAATGATTGTATTCCAGTGGATACTAAACATGCACTTAATTTTCGCTGACACGGTTGAATCGGTCGTAAATAATTTATACAAAACGTCATTTGTTGATAAGAACTGTAAATAGGTCACCACTTGTAAGAAAACGCGTGAGAATGAATCATCTACAAATACAGAAAAGCATTGACCCAAACATCACATCATCTGCCTTTACGATCTAAGGGAAGCAACTCGGATTATAAAAAGGTGATTTGGACAAAATTTCTGGTTCGTGCAAGTAAAATTTCGGAAGACAAAATAGCAGAACCGGTCCTCGTTCATGGGCGCAGATGGGGAGATGGGGGGGGGGGGGGGGGGGGGGGGAGTGTTGATGGCAATGGGAAATATAAAAATGTCCTTTTCCTTTCATTTTGTAAACTTTTACCAGCGGAAATCTTGCAAAATTTTTCGACGAGCCGAAAATTTTCCAACAATTTATTATGTATGTGTGTTTGCGTGTGTGTGTGTGTGTGTGTGTGTGTGTGTGTGTGTGTGTGTGTGTGTGTGTGTGTGTGTGTGTGTGTGTGTTGGTGCATGGGGGTCTACTTTGTCAGCGCCACTGTTCTTTTTTATGTGCAAATGTGGGAGAAAGTCACGTTGGAGTCTCCTTTTTACACATATCCAAGGAGGCGTATAACGTACTTGGCCTCAATACCGATATTTAGAATATACCCACAGCATCTTGGTATACCAAATGTTCACCACGAGTGGTGAAGTGGTGTTAACCGCGAGCCTTTGGCGCGCGGTTAACACCACTTCACCACGAGTGGTGAACATTTGGTACACCAAGCTACTTTGGGTATATTTTATTTATACCACGATCATCAGATTATTAATAGCCGCTGTTATTTTTTCTCGTGCGAATCTGTTTTTGTTTACATGAGCGCCGGCAGGCGGTACTTCCTCTATCAGTTTTATCGCCGAAACGAAATGGAAAAAGAAACTGAGCCTTTTTTCCTTTTAATAACATAATAACATACTATTTCGAGTTATGGATGCTTTATTAACATGAGACAATGCATGTTTGTTCATTTTTGGTGTAACAAATAATTGCCACTTTCATTTCACTCTTCGAGAGGCGACGTGCGATAAATTTTAACAAGTTTGCATTCAGGTCGACGTCACCAAAGAACTCGGATGTAGTTCTACTGTAGGTGTAAATTTTTACTATTGAAATCCCATTGCTGGCGTGTTCACCACGGTTGGTGTGTAAAGCTAAAAATTATGTCATAGGCTTTTTTTTCAATTTTTTTTATTCAGATGAAATAAAATATACATATACAAATAGGTAATTACATACAGACACACAAGTAGTATACAGCAAGCATATAATTTACACGATTACATATGTATACAGAAGTCTTTCCGTGTGAAGCTGTTTTCTATCACATTTCTGCTCTCCAACTGTTATCATTTTTAGGTGTTTTGAAAACATAAATAAACAACCTAATAACAGTTACTGGTGGTAACACAATGAAAAAATGTTGCCGCAGGAGAAGCCTTACTGTATGGGGACTACAAAAAAAAAAAGAAAAAAAAAAGGAAAGAAAAAATCGAGTTCTATGGTCCAGTAGCTGACACATTATCTGAAGAAGGAGGATAAAGCAGTCCTTTGAAAAGTTCCCATCTTGTTTGCATTAATCGAGATTTTTTGGGCGAATACATGTGAAGGGAGTATAATTCCAATTCACAATATCGACGCAGAATTTCAGTTGGACCTTGAAAGCTGGGCTGACACCAGGGGTGGCGCCAGGGATTTCTCGGCAGGGGGGGGGGGGGGGCTGACCTCTCCGACAGGGGAGCTATAACATTTGACCTCCCAAACGAAGGAAAATGAGTAAAAATTGGTAAATTGGAGAACCAAAATAGAAGCAAATTGAGTATGTTTGTTGATTATTTAACCCTTTACCTAACCTGAAAAGCAGACGACACTTGCAAAAATAATTCTTGAATAACTATTTTTTTCATTTTTTGTCTTAAAAACATAGGTTATGACCCCTCGTTGGAACGAGCTCGACGAGCTCGTTCCAACGAGGGGTCATAATCTATGTTTTTGAGACAAAAAATGAAAAAAATAATGAAAATTAATTGGCGATTTTTGAGAATAGCGCTGGCCGGTTTTGGCCGTTACCTTAGGTAAAAGGTTAAAGTAAACATATTATAATAAGGTCGGGAAATATTTCATCTATAAAGCCAGTTTGACGAACGACATTAAGGAATTTCGTGAGAATCACTATTCTCTATCAAAGTTCCAGTGCTGCACGGGTTTGAGACTGACAAGACGAGATATCTACATTCGATTGTCGGAAATTTCTCGTGAAGTCGGATTTACGAGACTCTCCGACGGACTGACTAAAAATCTCCGACGGGGGGCTTGACCTCTCCAACAGGGGGGCTGTAGCCCCCCCCCCCCCCCCCCCCCCCCCCCGCCTCCCCCCTGGCGTCACCACTGGCTGACACCTCACCTTGCAGGAATAAATGAACTTTTTGTACAGAAGAACTAGAAGAGAAAGATTATTTTCTTGAGACCTCAAAGTGTTATCATTAGTATTAATATCATTAATATAGGCTTTTCATATATAGTAGAATAGGTAATCATGGTATAAAAAAACCTATATTATTTCGTGTCGTAGCCAAAGTGCGCATTTCTATCAATGGAGAATGTCGCGTTCAATTAGTCCCCAAACAAAGCATTGTTGCATATTGTATTTCAACCGTGCCAAAAAGGACGGATCTGACAACCGTTACTTATTCCCCGTTCCTAATTCGACATTCGTTATCAACCGATAGATCGGTTGATAACGACTGCCGAATAAGGAAATGGGAATGAGTAACGGTTGTCCCCGAAATCGCATATGAGCCATCACTGATATATTATCAGTGGGTGGATGTCTTTCTTTGACTACACCCTGTTCCACGTTACTATGGGAATGCTTCCAACGCACATGATGTAATCAAAATAGTACCTTACATTTTGTGTATAGTAATTATTTCCACAAAATTGAATGCATGATACACCCCAAATTCCCAAGCAGCCAGTCAAACTCTTACAAAATTAGTCTGTTGGCCCGAGAGCTTGGTTTTTCTCCTCAAACATTTGGTGTTTGGTCACATAGGACGGTCCATATACATTGGGAACTAGTCGATGGAGATCTCAGACTTAGAAGTGGGCACAACCCAGGCAGGGGTGGCGCCAGGGATTTCTCGACAGGGGGGGGGGGGGGGGGGGGCTGACCTCTCCGACAGGGGGGCTATAACATTTGACCTCCCAAACGAAGGAAAATGAGTGAAAATTGGTAAACTGGAGAACCAAAATAGAAGCAAATTGAGTATGTTTGTTGATTATTTAACCCTTTACCTAACCTGAAAAGCAGACGACACTTGCAAAAATAATTCTTGAATAAGTAATTTTTTTCATTTTTTGTCTCAAAAACATAGGTTATGACCCCTCGTTGGAACGAGCTCGACGAGCTCGTTCCAACGAGGGGTCATAACCTATGTTTTTGAGACAAAAAATGAAAAAAATAATGAAAATTAATTGGCGATTTTTGAGAATAGGGCTGGCCGGTTTTGTCCGTTACCTTAGGTAAAGGGTTAAAGTAAACATATTATAATAAGGTCGGGAAATATTTCATCTATAAAGCCAGTTTGACGAACGACATTAAGGAATTTCGTGAGAATCACTATTCTCTCTCAAAGTTCCAGTGCTGTACGGGTTCGAGACTGACAAGACGAGATATCTACATTCTATTGTCGGAAATTTCTCGTGAAGTCGAGTTTACGAGACTCTCCGACGGACTGACTAAAAATCTCCGACGGGGGGGGGGGGGGGGGGGGGGGGGGGGGCTGGACCTCTCCGACGGGGAGGGGGGGGGGCTGCCCCCTCTGCTCCCCCTCCCCCCCTCTTGGCGCCACCACTGAACCCAGGGTAAGAAAATCGCAAGAGAAAGAGTCATAGACGATTTTAACATGAATTGGCGAGCGGGGTTCAAAGCAAAGAGATCTTTGGGTGGCCTGTGCCATAAAGAGAAGCCAGGTTCTGAAGAGTATCTTGATTTCACCTTGGGGAGGGGGGGGGGGGTCACTGTTGTTCAAGATGAGGTCGCGGTCGCTGGAGGTAAGGAGAAAACTGGGAGAGACAATGAAAAGGAATGTCAAAAGTCTAATCTAGGCGTAGTGGAGACCCTGGAAATCTTTATATTAGAATGTCCAAAATACCAGTCTAACCCTTTACCCAAAGCAGACGATATCAAAATTTATTATTTTAAATATCATTTTTTTAAATTTTTCAAAAAATTTCAACAAAACCATATCATGTGACCCCCTCGTTGGAGCGAGCTCGAAGAGCTCGTTCCAACGAGGGGTCACATGATATGGTTTTGTTGAAATTTTTCGAAAAATAATATTTTTTCAATTGCTGAATTTGCATATTACGAGGGCGGATGCGGGCGATTGGTTAGGTAAAGGGTTAACAGAATAAGATTCACTGGGTGTATGATGGGGAAGTGGAATTAGAGAATGAAGGACATGTGTTTGGTAGATGACACAAAGGAGAGGGTTAGTATGCTTATCGGAGAGATTGGGAAGAATGGGGTACGGGATGTCATCAAGCAGTTCGTGTCGGAGTGTTCCGAGGAGAGGCGTAGGCATGAGGAGGCATTTGGGATCATAGGGTTAATCAAGGCCTTCTCACCCGAGAACCGCGACAATTCAGCGGTCGGTCAAAGTATTATTATTATTATTATTATTATTATTATTATTATTATTATTATTATATTATTATTATTATTATTATTATTATTATTATTATTATTATTATTATTATTATTATTATTATATAGTACATACCGAATGATTTAGTACATCGAGTGGGGCATCTGTACCCCAACTTTCTTGTCAATCGGAAACTTGAGGATCCAAAAAGTAAACATTTCTGTTCATAGACCACCGCGTAGTAGGGGCGTAGCGAAGGAGATGGGGTGGGGGTTTGCATACAGGGTGTTACACCCCCCTCCCCCTATATTTTTTCCCAACGGGACATCTTTGTCAAGAATGCAGGCCTGAAAATAAGCCGTCTGACATTTGCAGAATGAGGTGCCCAGAGGGTGAATTTGATGATGCTATCCCATACAGTTGGCCATTTTATCCTCGGGGTACCTCTTTCTGTTCTGTTTTGAGACCACGATTCAGATTGAGGTTCACAGAGGGTAAATTTAGTGATTTAGTGATGCTACCCTGTTGTGCAGGGTAGCATCACTAAATACACCCTCTAGGGACCTCATTTTGCAGATGACAGTCTGGTTATTTTCTGACTTGCCAGTATGGAGTCTTAGATATTGATTTGCTCTTGCTTGTAATCATGAACTTTATTACGGCACTATACTCCCTTACTCCCTGCCTTCGGACCACAAGGCGAGAGGGGGCAGAAATTCCCTCCCCAGGTTCGTCACTCAAGGATTTATTTTCGAAGTAAAGCTAAAATACACCCCAAATCCATTCTAGGAGCTTCTAAATTCAATGGGGAAGTTTGGGAGGACACCTCTGAAACTCCCCCATCTCGAGTCTTCGGCCTTCGAGACATGCATGCTCGGCATGTCATAGCGGGGCTGCTACTGCGAGCAAATTCCATTGTCCTTGGGTCTGACACCCTCCCCTCCCTCCCCCACCCGAAGTGCTTCCGGCGCCCCTGCTTGGACGTATGTACACACACAGTTGGTCATACAAAAAGACGTCTGTGGTACCCGATTCGGACAGTTGTCGAGTGGGGGTTGTTAGCATCACAAATTTGGAGTACGGTACATGCGTGATAATTAACCCTTTACCCAATGTAACGGTTAAAACCGGCCAGCTCTATTCACAAAAATTGCAATGCACTTTTCATTATTTTTTCATTTTTTGTCTCAAAAACATTGCTTATCACCCCTCATTGGAACGAGCTCGTTGACCTCGTTCCAATGAGGGTCATAAGCTGTGTCTTTGATACCAAAAATATAAAACATTAATTATTCAATAATTTTGTTTGCAAGTGTCGTCTTCTGTTCATGTTAGGTAAAGGGTTAAGCAAGCATGGAGGTCCATCACCACAACTGCATGTATATTTTATTTATCCACAAATAAATTTTCACGAAGGCTTGAGTTTGTTAACCCTTTACCTAACATGAAAAGCAGACGACACTTGCAATAAAAAATCTTGAATAACTTATTTTTTTCATTTTTTGTTTCAAAAACATAGGTTATGACCCCTCATTGGAACGAGCTCGACGAGCTCGTTCCAATGAGGGGTCATAACCTATGTTTTTGAGACAAAAAATGAAAAAAATAATGAAAATTAATTGGCGATTTTTGAGAATAGCGCTTGCCGGTTTTGGCCGTTACGTTGGGTAAAGGGTTAACTATAATCCCGCTCAGGGATTCTTCTGCCCTCTTTGGGAAAGGGTTCGGGGCCCATGCAACTGGGAAAATTTGCGCCACAAAGGCTCCAATTGGGAATTTTGGGTTCGGGGAAGAAAGACGCATAATAAGAAAATGTTACCTCCATATTGAACAGAGAATATTAATTCAGAAGCTACTGCATGCATGCAGTAAGCTTTATAACAAAACAATAGCATGAAATAATGACCATGTCTCTGTAATCTCTATCAACCCTTTACCCAACGCAGACGATATCAAAATTTATTATTTTAAATATCATTTTTTAAAATTTTTCAACAAATTTCAACAAAACCATATCATGTGACTCCTTGTTGGAACGAGCTCGACGAGCTCGTTCCAACGAGGGGTCACATGATATGGTTTTGTTGAAATTGTTTGAAAAATAATATTTTTTCAACTGCTGAATTTGCCTATTACGCGGGCGGATGCGGGCGATTCGTTGGGTAAAGGGATAAATAAATTGATTTTATGCTATGAAATAATGAATATTTTATTTAATCTTATTTGTTTTACAAGAATTGGCGAGCAAGTTATGCAACATTCATTACGCTTCTCCATGGCCCAATGACGCAGGTGTGTGGGATGACCTTCATAGCGGCAACGTCGTGGCCTCGCTCTTCTCGAATACTACGAAGGGACCTTTAGCCTGCATGGAGTATGTCTCTCTCCGCACTTAGGACAGTCATTCTACGTCCCCACTCGATAAGACGGTGTGACAGCACCAACTCCACAGCAGAGAGTGTTCGGACACCTCGATAACTTTTCCCGGGCCGGGGATCGATTCCGGGACCTCTGGCATGAGAGACCAGCGCATTTATGCTTATTTTTTGCTTCACTTCAACGGACGACATTCTGTGGTTTTGCAGTTGTGTCTAGGCAAGTCTTGGCTGCCTATATAGGCAGCCAAGACTTGCCTAGAAACAGATGACAGCGTTTTTGGGATGTTACTTGCAAATGTATCTAAAACTGCTTGTTGAGGCACCTGTTTTGTTGCAGTAAAAAGTGATGAAAGTCAAAATTAGGCCTTCAAGTAGAATTAAATTTTTATTTGAATGAGTACTGTGATTGAGAAATTTTTGGTTTGAATTGGGAAAAATCATTAAATTTTTATTTGATTGAGGACTGTGATTGGGAAATTTTTGGTCCTGCCAAAATGCCAGTGGAAAAGGGTACCATGTTCGGCCCCTGTATAGAGACACAAAGGAATCCCTGCCGTTTGACTTATATTCCAACCAGATTATCAAGGCATTGAAGAAAAGCCTTTATGGTGTAGTCGGAATTTTTTATCAGTCGGGACCTCAGCTATCCAAATCGGCCATCAATCGGTCAGCTTCGCGACGCCCACTCGCTCCTTCCAGGTAATCTATCCAGGCGTCCATGAGTAAAATATTTACTTGTTGGACTCCAAAGATACAATGGATATACGCCAACTTCTCCCCTTAACGGCTGTTTAATGTACAGCTGCAGGCTCGAAGTTAGTAGGGACGTTGTTTGTCGGAAAAATTGTGGGCAGTTCGAAAGCCAACATTTTCTCGGAAAGCAGCTAATTTGAAAAAAATAGGCTATATAGCGAAACTATTATTTTCATTATGCAAAATTACCCCCATGCTTCAAATATCCTTTGTATGAAGGCACTCGTAAAAGGCACTCGTATATGACAATCAAATTACCCGATGTATTAAACATCTTTTATAGGAAAGCGCTCGTAAAATGTATAGGGCACGTGACAACCGATACTTATTCCCAGTTCCTTGTTCTATATTCCTTATCAAGCGATAACGAACGTCGAATGAGGAACTGTGAATAAGTAACGGTTGTCACGGCCGTATAAGTACACGACAATCATATTGCCCTCCACACAAAATAATTTAATCCCTCAGGCCAGAAGTCCCGGGTTCGATCCTCAGACGGGAAACACCCTCTATCCGACGAGCATTCTCTGTCAGCATTAGTTGTGGGAGTTGATACTAGGCTCCTGCGATAATTCTAAATTCGATTCGAAAATCAATAATCCATTCGATTCGAAATCGGAAATTCGAATATTTTCGAACATACTTCGTCCATAAGGTTGTGACAGTTCTGAGCAAAAACGTAACTGACTGTACACCGCTACAACCACTGTTACCGCTACAACTGTTCGATAGTTCTGTTCGATCACAGTTTCTGGATACATCGTCAAAAGCAACGGTTTTCTAAAAGAATACCCCTGATGATTATATAAACAGAAGTAGAGTAGTCTTTAATTTACAAGCGAATCGATTCCAGTCGGTGTTGAATTATTGTGTCGTTTTAGAAATTCCGCATTTTTATTTGAAAGCTTCAAAGTCAACAATTCGAACAGTTTCAGTCAATAGCTTGTATATTGGTTTATATCTCAGTTTATAGTGTGGGAAGTGGTGAGGCGAAAAACGCACTCTATATAACTAGGGCTGTCACGATTATTCGATTATTCGATTATTCGATTAATCGATTGCTGATCGATCACGCCGAAATCGATTAGTATTTTTCGTTGTTGAAGAATCGGTAAATTTTACCCCGTTTTAGACGTTTAATAATTAAAAAAAAATTAATAAACTATTGTTTCTTAAGGTGAAGGGTCAAGAACGTCGACGTTAAATCTCAACAAGCCGTTAGAAGTATTTGCCTTTTAGGAACATTCAGAGCTTTGATGTTCTGAACTTTTGAACCGTCAGTGTAATAATCAAGACCGGTCGGCAGTTGAGAACTTGCGAAGTTCGCAACTGACGACCGGTTTTGATTATTACACTGACGGTTCAAAAGTTCAGAACATCAAACCTTTGAATGTACCTAAAGAAGGATCGTCTTCGTTGTTTACTTGAGGAAGGTCAACTGACATGAACTTCATTTTTAACAACTTAAAGAGAGGGAAATGTGGGGACGGGGTCATCTATGTACGATTAATCGATTATAATCGATTATTTGCAACGATTAATCGATTCCTAAATTCAAAAATCGTGACAGCCCTATATATAACTGTGTGTCTTTTAATAATCGGGGATATTATTTTAGAAAAAAAACTCTTCTTTTGACGACGTATCCATTAACCGTGATTCGATTCGAAGTTCGGTTCGAAATTCGTTTCGAAATTCGATTCGTTTTCACCAATTAGATTCGATCCAAATTGGCAATTCGCAAGTCCCTAGTTGATGTTGTCACAGCGCACCGCCCTTTCGAGTGGGGACGTAAACTGGCTGTCCTCTGTGCGGAGAAAGACACCCCGTGCAGGCTAAAGATCCCTTCGAAGTATTCGAGAATAGCAAGGCCACGAAGTTGCCGCTACGAAGATCATCCCACACACCTGCGCAATTGGGCCAAGGAGAAGCGTAGTATATGTTGCATAACTTGCTCACCAATCCTTGCAAATTAAATAAGCTTTAAGATGGTTTTGCGTCTTTTATTATTTTTAAGAATTACTTTGGAAATGTGTTTTTTACTTCATTTTTTTAACAAGCACAGGCCAGTGGACAGGGTATTATCCGCGATAACACAAGGACATCGACTTCCGGAGGTAGCTGATGTCCATGTGTAATCGAGGTCATTCGCGCATAATGCCGCTTCTCATGTTTAGGCTAGAGCGCGGTGGCTCAGTGGTAGACTGTTGAACTTCTTTGCTAGAGGTCCCGAGTTCGATTGTTATATTGCCCCCATATTATATCGAGATTGATATTTTTCTGCATTTTCTGACTGGTCTGACTCATTTGCACTGAGTGACGTTTGTTTACATCTTTGTTACACTAATATATTGTACATATAGCTGTTGATTGTTTAAGTAGGTCAGGGACCTTGTTTACTTGGATTGTGACGGAATCACCTGGAAACTGATAGAACTTTGTAGAAATTTCATCTTCTAGGACATTCTATCTGGTTACTATATAAAGGTTTGTCAACAGAATTCAGAAACTCATTTTTAGAAAGCCATTTCAGAAAGACTCACTTCAGTTAAAACACAGCAGTTGTTTCCATTGGAGATTATTATTGTTCTAGGAAAGTGCATTTATTATAGAAGCAGTGCTTCTTTGTGAATTTGGAAGATTGAATGCAAAAGAGAATTCTGAAGAGAATTTATTGGTCTTGGAAAAGAGAATTTATACTTTCTGTGAAACAGAATAATATTATTTTGTGAAAAGCCAGGATTCTACTGGATTATTTGGAAATTACCTGTGGCGCCAATACTTCTTGGATTTTTACTCCATTTGAATTTTGCGGAGCATTTTATTATATTTTATTGGAGACTGCTGAAATTTCTAAGTGAAAATTTTATTACAAATCTACGGGATACTGTTTCTGAAGAGACATTCTTGGATTTAATACTACCAGCTGGTAACTTTCTTCACAAGATTCCTCACCACTGGATTACTGGATTCTGTCAAACTGTATTTTGGACTAATTCGATAATTGATAAGTATCACTGTTTTTATTTTCTGTAAACCAATTAATGTAAAAGATCTATGTATCATTTTTTATATATTAATTTTTTTTAATTAAATTTCAGAATAATTAAATTCATAGTTATTGTTGCTGATTCTCGGATTTCTTTCTGTTACCAAAATACCAATATCAATAATATTTCCATACCGTAACACGATCCTCGTCCGGGACGACCCGCGTTGTGTCTTTGGGTAAGGCACTTTATCCCGATTGCCTACATGGGGACACGATGACTCCGTGTACTAAGGCGAACTGCACGTCGATGGTGTACATGTCTTGAACCGCTGTAACCCTTCTTGAGCGGAGCTTGAACAGAGTTAGAATGTTGAGGAGCTGACAGTTGCTCGCCAATGCTCGGTGGTTCTCTCCGGATACTCCGGTTTGCTCCACCCGTAAAACTGTCACAGTCACGATTAGCCATTGTGCCTAAGTATGTGACCTTAAACACCAATAAATAAATAAATAAATAAATAAATAAATAAATAAATAAATAAATAAATAAATAAATAAATAAATAAATAAATAATGTATAGGCCTAAACAGCTATAGCTCCCGAGAAAAAGTCGCCGGAGGGCAACACTGACCTTCCATATTTCAAAATGATTTTAAGAAGTGTGTGGGGGGGGGGGGCAGTACCGCCCCCCCCCCCCCCCACCAATCCTGTTTCAGTCGCCTTTGCCGTGCATAGTCATGGGCGGTCATGTCTTTTGCTATTCACAATCATCACACCAGAAACACATAGACGAATAACGGGTCTGGAGATCACTTATCCCACTTATACCAGGACGTGCACAAGCTTTCGAATTTGAGGCGAGCTTTCTTTCTTGTGTGCCATCGCACTAGTAATTTTTACTTTTTGCGAGTAGACAAGAGCGCGCCTCGGTTCCACCTAACGAGCGATTAGCCCTTGTCTAACGAGTCGGATCAATCCGCCACGTAATATACAAATTGTGCTGCAGACATTTTTTGAAAAAAAAATTCAACTAAACCATATATCATGTGACTCCTCATTGGAACGAGCTCGTTCCAATGAGGGGACTCACATGATATGGTTTTGTTGTATTTTTTTAAGAATTAGAAGGGGGTTGGGGTGGGATTGGGTTAAAATAATAAATTTTGAACTAATGTGTTTTCTGTGATGGAGTAAAATCTGTTCGTGGGAAACAGACCAAGTTAGAAAATGTTAACAATGCACCATGAATGCTAAGCCGTAGCATTCCAACTTTACCTTCCAAGATTTGGAAGCGAAACAACAAAATACGACACACTTTAAGGCCTGTTGTGCGTTTTTCGCTCATGCGTTCTATTGTGAAGCATCTGTTTAACTCATTTCACTCCGATTTTCCACATGGGGGCACGATGATGCCGTGTACTAAGGCGTACTGCACACCGATGGTGCGCATGTCTTCAACCAATCTAACCATGTCTGTGCTGCAGTGCGGAGTTACGATGTTGGAGAGCTGGCAGCTGCTCGTCGTTGCTCGGTGGTTCTCTCCGGGTCCTCCGGCTTCCTACATCCGTAAAACTGTCACCGACACGATATGTCCTTGCTGTTAATGTGTCCTTAAACCCTAATAAATAAATAAATAAATAAATAAATAAATAAATAAATAAATAAATAAATAAATAAATAAATAAATAAATCTGTTTGACTTGTTGCTCTATTGGAAATTGCATTTCATCTATATAGGCTATTATGTTGAACTCAAATCAATTTGGGTACTGCTGAGAAAAGCGTATTCGAAAAATCGGGTAATATTTTGTGAATCCCTATTTACTGCGCACCAGTAGAGTGAACGGTGTACAGATGTTCGTTAGCGTTTTTCTTGAAACATTGTCTCGATGCCAGGATTCGATGCCGGTGTGACAGGAATGATAGTCCGTAGGAACGTTAGTCCCTCTGGACTATTATTCCGCGGAATTATAGTCCTAGGTCTAACATTTCTAGGAATAGTAGTCCGGCGGACTACTATTCCTAGAAATGTTAGACCTAGGACTATAATTCCGCGGAATAATAGTCCAGAGGGACTAATTTTCCTACGGACTATCATTCCTGTCACACCGGGATTCAACAAAAGCGCGATCCACTGTTCCATTCCAAACTAACGTTTAAATCTGACAGTTGTTAGATTATAGGTAACGATAAAGTATCTCTAAGTTATGATCAATTTAGGGTGAATTTTAAATCGAGTAGAGGTACACTGGGGGTCTCTACAGTCATGTGGCTCACCATATCGTCGGATGGGGGCTAGAGTGTTCTATGTCACAGTTGGACATCGATCACTCTAGTAACCAAGCGATGCTATGTCGAGAAGTGAAATGCTGAATGGCTACTCGCGGACGTGGTCATTCCACTGGAGTCGACGCAGTGAGTCGACTCCTGCGACATCCTGAAACTGTGGTTTCAGGCTGGAAGGGGTTTCAGTTTCTGGAGATGTTCTGATATTTTATCGATTTCTGTTGGAGTGGGTTTTATACTGGGGATGAGTTTATCTGTTTATTCAACTCCTGTGTAGCCCAAGTGAATGGGATTACAGTTAAAT
This sequence comes from Pictodentalium vernedei, assembly GCA_031216915.1. Classification (NCBI taxonomy): domain Eukaryota; kingdom Metazoa; phylum Mollusca; class Scaphopoda; order Dentaliida; family Dentaliidae; genus Pictodentalium; species Pictodentalium vernedei. The sequence continues at coordinate 421,933,201 of CM062289.1, read as the reverse complement.
ACATAAAAATAAGAACAATAAAGCTAATATGCAACATGGCCACGGTGGTGAACGTATCAATGCATCCACAAAAACAATAGATGAACAATTTTAGCTCTCTCTCTCTCTCTCTCCCTCTCTCTCTCTCTCTCTCTCTCTCTCTCTCGCCCTCTCTCTATCTCCCTCGCTCTCACCACCGACACTCATACATGCACATAATGGATCGCTAAAACAAGTGTACGCCCCGCCCAACCTTCTCTTAATATTGGTCAACTTGTGTGCGGAAAAGGGACGTCAATATATAATGGAAGATCTAAGGGGGGTGCACTTTATGCAATTACTGGCATTTGATTGGGTTCTGAGCATGTAGTGTGCCTAATATATCTAAGCCCACGTGGCATCGCCCCGAGTCGGACTTCTCGCCTTATGCCAGAACATTTGCACGCGAAAATGGCAAGGCATTCGTATCGCTTTACCCGAAAGTTCAGATAGTGCGCCAGTCTGGTACAAGACGAGAGCTCTGGGATGTCATGTGCAAAACTGATAGGTCTCTATTTTAATGCGGTCATACGCTCGACACTCGTATCCTTAACACCCAAACACACGATCACCATCATACAATCACACACATTCCACGCCACTCCCTCTCTCTGACACACACCATAATACACACATCGAAGTATGTTGTCCTGGTGTATTATTGACTTTAGTATCGGCTAAAACAGTCCGCCGGTGAACCACCCAGACATACCAGTCGCCGCCGGCCTCCATGTCTGGTGCGAGCGAAGCTCGATCCGTACATGGGGCCCGCCGACACCGCGTATATCACACTATAGGGCACAAGCGGGCTGAGTACTAACATTTCTAGGAGGCCTCTTCCATCAGTAATGCTATGTTACGCCGATCATTAAAGTACTATATTTTACGGGTTTTTTTTCTGAGTTGTACCTTTTTGACGGGCTGAGTGCAGGAAGCCGCTGCTACAAAAACAAGGGACCATACAATAGCATGTGCTCATTTACAATTGACATATCCAAAACCACTGGCAAGTATCATTAGTCACTCTCCAATAATCCCTAACAAAACAAGTCTCAATGAACAAATTCCAACTTCCAAGTATACTCCAGCCCTAGCCCGCCAATCATGTTTTGTCAATATTCAGGGCAAATAGGGACATGAGGTCAGCCTCGAGAAGGTTTCAGAACTGATTTTAGGTTTGTGTTGAGCTTCATAAGACTTTTTATTTTTTTCTAATGTATGTAATTTTTGTAACGGTACTTTGCTATGGTATATGTTTAGTACTATCCATCCAGATCTGTTCCATCAAGAATTACTACAGAGTGCATTTAGGCACTCTCCAGCAATTCCAAATAAAACAAATTCCGATGAACCAATTCCAACTTACAGACATCCTAATTAGGTAAGATAAGAGCAAATGGAGTCAGCCTCGGTGAGGTTTCAAAACTGATTTGATTGTTTTGATAAACTTAGCAAGATTTTTTATTATCTTGGGATTTTCATTGTCAAATAACATTTGGAGCTTGTACATATTGGGGCGGCAATAAAAGTACTTTTTGATGTACAGACGCAGGAATTCTTTTAACTTTTCGCATACAAGTATATAGTGGTATTCATCGCCGATCTCACTATTACAAAGGTCACATTTTCTTAAAAATCTATAAAGCCAAAATTCTCCATAGAGGAATACCTAAAAAGGCACCCAAAGTCCCATGCTACCCCACTTCTTCAATTCAGAGTAAAAAACCACAGACTCCCAATCGAAAACCACAGACTCCCAATCGAAACAGGCAGTTGGCCAACTGCCTGTTTCGATTGGGAGTCTGTGGTTTTTTACTCTGAATTGAAGAAGTGGGGTAGCATGGGACTTTGGGTGCCTTTTTAGGTATTCCTCTATGGAGAATTTTGGCTTTATTTGGGAGTAAAACTGGTATTTGCTCTTGCTGCCTTTTGGCATATCCTACTTCTATTTATACTTAGTAATATATAACAATTTATACTGGCTGCTATACAATATACTTTAATGTACACACACATATATACCTCTCTCACCGCTTATGTGGTCAAGGAGAGTGAATAAAGATTTATTTATTATACTTCAAATGCTAGCGAGTAACATTCAGCGTATCTCTCATTTTCAAAATCGAAAGACTGACATGAAGCACTTATTGTCCACGGGTCTTACATTTTTACACCCCATGCTTGCACCCAGTTTTGGGCAAAATGGTACTCCATACAAAGCTGGCCAAACATTTCTGTTGTGGCGAAGATAAGCAAAGATGACTTGTCACACATTACGGGCTCGGCGTGTTTCAAGGACACACATTTTCGGCGACGCGTGAAAAACAAGACGTAAACACGTATTCATCACAGTTTGTGGAAGGCAATGTTTAATATTTGTTTGAAAGAAAAGTTTTGTGAAATTGTGGAAGAAAATCATAAGGACACGAGCACTTGGCCTACCATCAAGGCAAACGAATGCAAAAACTCTGTTTCACAGGTAATGTTGTACAGCTGAGAGTGGAAATGGAATTTGATTCAAACGTGAAGAGGAAGATCTCTCATCTTGTCCAAACCTGGCCACGCAGCCATAATATAATTTTTGTGATGTCGTCCTGTGCACATCCTGTGCACAGGACGACCTCATAAAAAATTATGTTAAAGCATGTGAGACCAAAAAAGTTTGGACTGCCTTTCATCGAGGAAATAACTCCACTCGTCAGCTGCCAAATTTATCTATCACAATAGCATGACATTTTTTTGCGGAGAGCACTGTGGCTCAGTGGTAGACTGAAACAGTTGAACTTCTATGCAAGAGGTCCTGAGTTCGATCCCCGTCCGGGACGACCCGCGTTGTGTCCTTGTGCAAGGCACTTTATCCCGGTTGGCCACATGTGCATTATATTAGAATTTGGTCACAGTTATACAGGGGTGTAAATTCAGGGGTGGGGTGAGGTGGGTGACTCCCCCAATCCCTCGATCATGGTTTTCGTCGGACAGAGGTTGGGAGAGAAGTTATGAATACGATGCAAGTTGGGCAGACGTCCTTGCTTGTCCGACGAGAATATACACACCCTCTAGGAGAGAGAGAGAGAGAGAGAGAGAGAGAGAGAGAGAATCATGGCTTTTTGAAAGCACCGAGATGGTCGGGCACCTCTCCCGACAACTGGTGTGTAATTGACAGCACTGTCATAAAACTTCAATAAATTACCTGCCACGAAAATATTCTATCAATGGAAAGTATATTCGTAGGGTATACGTCTTTGATAAAAAGCCATTAGGTAGGCCCATGTTCCAAATAGTTGGGAGATATGACCGATATGTCGGGCACCGGCGTTCTACACCCCCTAATAATTTTTGTTAGTTATGACCCTGGTAATCGTCTATATGAAGCAGGTAACCCTTTACCTAACCCGAAAAGCAGACGACACTTGCAAAAGAAATTTTTGAATAAATAATTTTTTTCATTTTTTGTCTCAAAAACATAGGTTGTGACCCCTCGTTGGAACGAGCTCGTCATAACCTATGTTTTTGAGACAAAAAAATTGTACCCATTCCCACACGTTCATACTCCAATAAAGATTATAAAAATTACATTCAATTCTTATAATTACATTCCGTAACTGTTTAAACTACTTTTTACCAAACAACAAAGCAGAAAAACGAAATAAAACATGTACGAACGAACGAGGCGAGAAACGACCCCCCACACAAAAGACAAAGCGGACAACTCGGATTTTTAATTTTTCCAACTTTAGAAATGGAAACGAGTACTTTAGTAACGGACTTTATGCCACAGTTGGGAAATGTCACCAAAGAAACAGCAGCGGAGTTGATCACTGCGAGAGGCGCTAAAAGTTAAAAACCCACCCAAACACCGCCCGAATTACATTCTGTCAACTACGCTCTACCGTAAATGCGGGACAAAGTTCGACCAAATGTATTCATTGGAAAATGAATTACATTTGGTCATGACGTCTTCATCCAGCTGACCAATGGGAATTGAGTATTTGGACCCAAAATGTATAACTACATTAACAATGTAATTATTTGATAATATCTACTCAGTTATTTTCTTACGATTTGGGTAATTTATTATACCTCTATTTTTGTGTGTATGGAACATTTTTTCTCCAAAGATAATCGTGACCACCACGACGTGGGAAACACCGGCGGAAAACCAACAAACTGGAACAAGTGTTTTTTTTTATATGAATGGAACCTGGGGCCTGTACTATAAAACTTTTACAATTATATTTTCTAGAATTGTATTTTCTAGTTACGACTTCAAATGGGTTGAAATGAACCATTAGCATTTTCAAAGATGTGGCAATTTGCCAGTTGTCAATTTGCCATATCGTCCCATGAGTTCCAATGTGTTCTATGTGCCTATTGGCAGCCTACCTTCTGGCCTACTGGCAGCCTACAGCCTACTGGCACCCTACTGGCAGCCCACTGGCCTACTGGCAGCCTACTGGCCTACTGGCAGCCTACTGGCCTAATGGAAGCCTACTGACAGCCTACTGGCCTACTGGCAGCCTACTGGCAGCCCACTGCAGCCTACTGGCCAGCCTACTGGCCGGCCTACTGGCCAGCCTACTGGCAGCCTACTGGCAGCCTACTAACCTACTGGCAGCGTACTGGCAGCCCACTGGCCTATTGGCAGCCTACTGACAGCCTTCTGGCAGCCTACGGAGCTTACTGGCAGTCTACTGGCCTACTGGCACATAGAACACATTGCAACTCAGGGGACCGTACGATATATCTTTTAAAATGCTGATGATCCATTACGACATCGAATGAGCTACGACATTTGTACCTTAGCCCTGAACGATCTGCCACCACAATAAATCAGCTAACGCACAGCATAAAAAGGTGGAATTAACCCAGCCCGTATTTTGGTTCACATTCACAACCTTCGCCAGTTGCATTTCCAAGAAGAAAACAACTGCATATAGTTTTATATGCCAGTTGAAATCGGGTGTTATGGAAGGATTGCCCTAGCCACCCATCTTGTCCGACTAAAAGTTTTTCGGCCTTTTCTGCGACTTCTCCCAGTTATCATAAACAACCCAAGAATACCCAACGGTCATGTGATACACCACTGTAAAGCTTATTCATTCCCCTTTCCATTGATACTGGGTTTTGTTGGATACGTTGTGTGAATCAAATTTGAGGGGGGTATAACGAAGATGAGTGCTATCGTTTTCGAAAAGCGAGTTGTGTACCTTGTTAATATTTATATACAATTATAGGGGCACGTCAGCATCGATTCAAAAATGGCATCAATTCAAAAATGGCATCAAATATCATTTTTCTTTCGATTTCCCATCTTGTGCCGAGTACCTGTGATTGTGACTGCAGTTTATAGCCATTATCAGGAAAATCGGAAAATACCACGACAAATATCACTTACAAAGTCATACCAACTTCTCTTAGTATGGCCTCAGATTTTAGCTCTGGGTTGCCATATCAACGTAAACTCACTTCAGGGACGTGGCGACGGGAGGGGGGGGGGGGGTCACCCTCCCCCCAATCCTGGCCAAAATTTCTTATAGTTGGAAATTCGGAGGGTAAGTCATGAGTAGTTGGAAATTCCATCTATCTGAATTTTAGAGCTTCTTTGGCAATGCCGATGTCTCCTTTACTTCCCAAAATTCCAACTCGGTTTCAAATCGGCAAAAATTCCAACTGTTACTATTTACAACTACGGTGTACGCAATATCGAGCTTCATAGGTATGCATGATGTCAATCGGTACGAGATTTCTAAAGTACGTTTACTTATCGTATTAAAAAATCCTCGAAATGCACTTCAAGAAATTCACATCATGTAAAATCGTTATCCTGGGTTAATTCCATCATTCACTGTTACAAAATGTTGAAACATCCAAAACTGATCATTTCTGCATAAGACCTGATTTAATGTTAGGGCCGTGTGAATTGTTCAAAGTTATTTATTTATGTATTAGGGCTTAAGGACACTTTAACAGTCAAGGTCATATCGTGTCGGTGACAGTTTTATGGGTGGAGGAAGCCGGAGTACCCGAAGAGAACCACCGAGCGACGACGAGCAGCTGCCAGCTCCCCAACATCGTAACTTCGCACTGCAGCACAGGCAGGGTCAGATTGGTTGAAGACATGCACACCATCGACGTGCAGTGCGCCTTAGTACACGGCGTCATCGTGCCCCCATATAGACAATCTGGGTTAAGTGCTTTGCCCATGGACACAACGAGGGAGATCGAATCTGTTCAAATTTCTAAGCTTGAGCATTTGTTTAGCACATATTCAATTCCCAGAAGAATACCAAATAATAATAACCTGATATTTCTATCATAAATGTGTTGGCATTTTAGTTTCTGGAATCAATTTTACGCTCCCTTTCATGGCTTCATTTTCAAAATCTTTCTCGGTAGTGAATTTCCAACTACGGGGAGGAACCGGGAGGGGGATTCCCCCTAGTTGGAAAGTCACTACCCTACACCCCCTTTCAATCGCAACCCTTTAGCCACTTCCCTGCCTCAAATGTACACCTAGAACTTAATTAAGCATCCCCTGAAATGTTTCATGACAGTGAAGTTGCTGTTAGTGATTATTATGTTTTAATGATTGCTGTGTCCTGCAGTACATTTCATCTTATACTAATTAAGTTCCAGGTGTACATTTGAAGATATCTTCAAATATTTGAGTTTATGTTAACTTAGCTGCCCGAATTTACCAGCTTTTTTGACATAACTTTTCATTTTGATATAAATATAGCGATATTTTGCGTTTCGTTTTGACTCTCTCAAAGAATCTAGTAGAATCTCACACTGGGCAGAACCATGGTCTGCCCGGCGGATCGGGGAAATCTTATCCCCTATTTGGGAAGGGGGTATTCTCGCCCCACCCCTGACTGAATGACCATGGCACCTTTATTTCCATGCCTCATGTTTTGGAGAGATTTCTCACACATGCCAACACAAGCACAATATTAGAAACAATTTTTTTAATCCTTTCTAAAGTGGACAATTTTTTTTGAATTAATGATTTCAAAGGCTACAGACATTGAACCAATCAGTCGAACGTCCATATTTAATCCTTGGTGACAAATGCTCCAGGTCACGTGTTCTCCTTTGGGGTACCATAACCAAAAATGCTGTCATCGTGGTGTTATTGGGAATTATTTCGGCGTGTGTTCTTTGTGTATTGGTATTTTATCAATAACATCTCAATCATTTCGCTTTCAAAATCAAACACAAAGATAACTTAATACGAAAAAATGAATTATCTTTATTCCTTTACCTAACACGAAAAGCAGACGACACTTGCAAATACAATTCTTGAATAACTATTTTTTTTCATTTTTTGGCATCAAAAACATAGCGTTTGGCCCTTCATTGGAACGTGCTCGTTGAGCTCGTTCCAATGAGGGGTCACCGTCATAAACTATGTTTTTAAGACAAAAATAAAAAAAAATAATAAAAATTGGATATTGATTTTTATCCCCCTGAAAAAAAATTTCGGGGGATATAGTCGTCACGCGTTTTTTTTGTCCGTCCGTCCGTCCGTCCGTCCGTCCGTCCGTCCGTCCGTCCGTCCGTCCGTCCGTCTCCGTTTACATTTCGTTTCCGGATGATAACTTCCCTTGAAATAGATTGATTGTAACCAAACTTGATATGTGGCTTAAACATATAAAAATACAGGTCAAGTTCGAATCCGGGTTCATCCTGATTAATATTACAAGAGTTATGCCCCTTTTTAATTTAGAAAATCTTATGATTTTTGGTTTCCGGATGGTAACTTCCCTCAAGATAGTTTGATTGTAACCAAACTTGATATGTGGTGCAAACATATCAAAATACGGGTCAAGTTCGAAAATGGGTTTGTCCTGATTAATTTTACCAGAGTTATGCCCCTTTTCAACTTAGAAAATCTTATGATGACCACACTTTTTTCGGGGGGATCAGCTGCCCCGTGGATGTGGCAGCCCTCTAGTTGTGAATAGCGCTGGCCGGTTTTTCAGGATGTACTAGCAGGGTTACCCGGCGTTGCACGGGAAAATGTAGGGGTCATATGAAAAGTACCCCCCCCCCCAAAAAAAAAAACCCAAAAATAGGTGCCGCGTATTTTTCGACCCAGCCCACCCTACGGGCGGCACACTCGGTCCCGCCCTCCGGGCGGAGCCTTCGATCCTGTCACTTTTTAAACCCCCACCATTAGATTCCTGGTAAAAAGTTACCCCATAGTAGACCCCTTTGAGGACCTATATCGGTGAAATCCATCAATTTTGAGCCTCCCCACCCCCACCCCACCCCGCAACTTTTTTAAACACCACCATTAGATTCCTGATAAAAAGTTACCCCAAGTAGACCCTTTTGAAGACCTATATCGGTGAAAAAAATTTGGTCATAACTTTCGGTGCCCCTCCCTGCCCCCACCCCACCCCGCACACTTTTTTAAACCTGACGAGGACCTCCGCCATAAAAAAGTACCCCAAATCGACCCATTTTGGGCACTCTGGATGGCCCCATATTCATTTCTATAGCGGGCAGACAGACAGGCAGAGAGACAGACGGAGAGACATACAGACATTCTAAAATATAGTATGGATTATGAGCTCTTATAAGCACTGGTGCAAGGGCGCCGAAAGCATTCAGGGGCGGGCGTGGGGGAGGGGGGTATCAAAAAGTGCCACGACTCTGGGTTCGAGATAAGACCGGAAGTTTACAACGAATTGTAAACTGTAGTGTGATATAATAGTATTAACAATATACACATATCATCCCTTGAGAGGAACAGGGTGCCATTGCAATGTTAAAGCTTTGCAGGTGGTACCTCGTTCCATTCAAGGGACGATATAAAAGCTTAAAATCCTTTTTGTACCTTCAATTCACTTCGATGAAGTCGTTTTTGAGATTTTTGTACGTACATTGTATTGACGAAACTAATGGGGGTTGGGGGGGGGGGGGGTTGGGGTCCTTGCTCCCCTAAAATTTTCGTTGCCCCCCCCCCCAAAAAAAAACAACATTTCTCCAATGAAACTTTTACACAACATAAAGACCCAAAATGGTTTCTAATTTTGGGGCTACACACGCTACAAATGCCTCAGAGTCACTATTAGGGCACTAAATTTTGAGAGAATTTTATCGGGGTAGGGGACTAGCCCTAACTAGAACTCTTCGGTCATTGCCTCCATCCCACTTCCCTGAAGGGAAGTGGGAGGAGGGAGGAATGACTGAAGTGTCCTAGTTAGGACAAGGGGAGGCCCCCGAAATCCCATACAACGACCTTTCAAATATCACCATTGCCACCTCCCCTCACAAGAAGAAATGGCTAGGTCACCCCTTTTATAAAATCCGGTATACGCGCCTGATTAGTTGAAATTGCATCGCCATGATATCAGAATTCGCGTGACACTGTTCGATTCGCGAATTTATTCAAAGATTCGATTTGATGTGTGTTGCCCGCTCTGTTCTTTCAAGGTAAGGGTATTATTTATTTATTTATTTATTTATTTATTTATTTATTTATTTATTTATTTATTTATTTATTGGTGCTTAAGGTCACATACTTATGCACAATGGTTAATCAAGACCGTTACAGTTTTACGCGCGGAGGAAGCCCGAGTACCCGGAGAGAACCACCGAGCAAAGACAAGCAGCTGTCAGCTCCCCAACATCATAACTCCGCACTACAGCACAGGCAGGGTCAGATTGGTTGAAGACATGCTCACCATGGACATGCAGTTCGCCTTAGTACACGGCGTCATCGTGCCCCCATGCGGACAATCAGGGTTAAGTTCAAGGTAAGTGCAAGTGAGCCTCTGAAATAAATTAGGAAAGATCGGAAAAGTAAGTTAATTAAAACAATAAAGAAAACAGTGGTGGCGGAGGTGGGGTGGGTGTTTAGTGAAGTTCCATTGCGTTCTGGAAATGGGTAAATAAAACTAACAATGATCGTAATTAACCCTTTACCTAACATGAAAAGCAGACGACTCTTACAAAAAAATTCGTCAATAACAATTTTTTTCATTATGACTAGTTCGTTCCAAAGAGGGGTCATAACCTATGTTTTTGAGACAAATAATGAAAAAATAATAAAAATCAATTGGCGATTGTTGTGAATAGCGCTGACCGGTTTGGTCGTTAAGGGGTTAAAGATGAATGACAAAACACTGATGACCAGGAGAGAATTGCGATTCTGTGATTAACGCTAGCGGTTATGGTCTATCGACTCGCTTTAAGTGCCTGCTAAACGAGCACGCATTTAATAATTATAGGCCGATAAGTATTTTACCAGTATTTTCTCAAAAATTAGAAATGCTCATGTGCAACAGAATCATGAAATACCTCGAAACGTCGCATATTTTATATCACCATCAATACGGATTTATGAAAAAGCATTCTACCATACATTCGTCCCCTGAATTCCAATGTGTTCTATGTGCCTACTGGCAGCCTACTGGCACACAGAGCACATTGAAACTCATGGGACGATTTAGTAATGCAACCACTGAAAATTGTATGTTCTGAAAATAGCAACAAAAGCAAAAACAGCACGCTAGCGGCATTTCTTGACCTCTCCAAAGCATTCGACACAATAAACCACAATACATTGATAACTAAAATGGGAAAGTATGGATTTAGAGGCACAAGTAATATTTGGTTTAAAATTATCTTTCGAATAGATCGCAATATGTTCAGTGGCGGCGCCATGGAGGAGTATGTAGGGGTACTTACCCCTCCACTTTTTTCGTCAAGCGTAGTAAAACAATACTATCATTTTAATTTTTGTTATATTGAACGTTGCGGTGTAATGTTCGGTATGCTTAATCCCATATTCCCAAGTGCACTAAATCAGAGAAGTTTTTAAATTATGTTTGCCACCCCCCCCCCCCCCCCCCACACACACATACACGCTAGCTGCAAACAAAAAAAACAAGAGTCGAGGGTCCAAATTGCAACAAGGCATGCCGCGTTTAAACGGACTAAAACATAGTGCTTAAGAGTATTCGACGAATGCTAGAATTGAGAGCGTGCAAGACATCCGTTTGGAATTCAGCCTACAGCAATTTTAAAAAATAAATAAAATTTAATATTTTAGAAAAATTCTCAAAGGTATAACTCAATGAAATCATGCAAATATGAATATCATTGGAACCGGCTTGTTCAGCCGGTTCCAATGATATCCATATTCGCATGATTTTGTTGCAAAACAGTTAAACATTTTCTCAACTTAGGGAGAGGACCCCCCCCCCCCCCCGAAACTCACCCCAGCTCGGCGCTGCACAATCCCCAACTGTACCCCCTCACTTTTGTAACTCTGGCGCCGCCACTGAATATGTTCAATATGCGAACTAAAGTCTGAACTTATCGAACTAACATGTGGTGGACCCACAGGGCTCAGTTCTTGGTCCAGCCTTATTCCCATTATATACCATTCAAAAAAGTAGGGGATATCCAAACTGATGTTGATATTTTCGGAAAATGGTATTGGATACGCGTGATTGGACACATCAATATGTTACCAAGTTTAGTGTGGATCATGATTTCACCGGCCCACGAAAGAAAACTTCGTGCAGGTTTTTCGCACGAGCTCCGCGTTAATGTCTGTGGGGTACGTTTTGAAATTTTCATTTGTACTGGACGGGCTTTTTCGGAGGTCTCACCGTTCTATTCTTGGTATAAACTCGCTGATCAATAGTTTCTGGTCGAAACGTAACTTTTGAGGTATGCGAAGACTGACACGTGACGAACGTTTACGTACCGTTGGCATGTTGGAAGCTGGCAACAGACAGACTGCAGTGGCTCAAATTCTCAAAGTTACTCAATCAGTGATTAGCAGGTTGTGATCACGCTAGCATCAAAAAGGCATTGTTGATGACAGACGTCGGTCAGGTCGTATAAGGGCGACAACTGTTAACCAGGATCGTTGCATTCGAACCACAGCATTACGTAACCGCCATCAAAGTGCCTCAGAAATTGGACAGCAGCTGCACCGAGCGACAGATGTGCGAGTCAGTGGTCAGCCTATCCGAAATCGCCTACACAGCTGGAATGTGTACGCTCGACGACCGCGAATAATTCCACATTTGACTGAACGTCACATCGATTAATCGATAAGGGAGGAATTCATAGCCTCCTATTCCGGTTAAAGAGAGACTTTGTAAGGTTTGTGGTTCGGGGCGATTGGGGACGAGTTTCACTTTGTTATGGGGTGTATCGCTTATGACAAAATGAGAAAAAGTCTCCTAAAGGAAATAAATAAAGGGACTGAAAGCTTTCAATATATGGATATAAATGGAAAGTTTAACCTGATAATACGAAACAATATCCCCCAGCTATGCAATCCCATCTGTAACATGATCCGGCGCTTCTTTCAGCATAGGGGAGATGAACTCACAAAAATAAAATAATTGTTCTTTATGCTGATATATACAATTTATTTTTGTGTACTTTTAACATCTTTTTCTTTTGAATGTTTCATTCTGTCATTGTTATTGTTTTGTTTAAGCAATCTGCCTCTCTGTAGATATTAATTGCTTGAATAAATCTTACCAAATCTTACCATCGCAGCAAAGCGTTGGTGTGCACGACAGGCGAAACAGAATGTGGCAGTGGCGGAACGAACGATACCATGATGTAACCTTTAAGCAGCACGATCGTTTTGGTGATGGGTCTGTTATGGTGTGGGAAGGCATAATCATGACAAGCAGAACAGCATTACATGTCGTCCAAGAGCGTGTCACAGGGCAGTACTACCGAGACAACACGTTAGCAGCTCATGTGGTGCCATTTGCGCGACGTCTCGGCCGTCGATTCATTTTCCAAGATGACATTGCAAGAGCACACAGGGCCCGTGCCGCTAAGGAGTTCCCCCAGGAGCAGAACATCACTACACTGCCTTGGCCAGCACCAAGTCCAGACCTTTCACCAATCGAGCGCATCTGGGATATGCTATAGGCAGGCGCCTACGACAACGCCAACAGTCCCCTACCAATGTCCAGAAACTCGCTGCTGCACTGCAGGGAGAATGGAATAACATCAGTCAAGCTGATATTGGACGCTTGGTGAGGAGTATGTCACGTCGGATCCGCGCTAGTCTCGCGGACAGAGGAGGATTTACAAGGTACTGCGGTCTTGGACTGAATGTGGTAAATTCTCTGACTGACCGTCCATGTCTTCTACAACACAGTGCGTGGAATGTGTGCTTGTCAGACACCCAACTATCACTGAAATCATTCACCAGATGTCACAGTGCAATGCCTCAACTGTCTTTTTGGTGAAAATATAAATATATTTCTTCATTTATCTCACTTTTATCAAATATCCCCTACTTTTTTTTAATAGTACACATAAATGACATCAGTCGTTCTACAACTCTTAACTCCTAGACGCCGGGGAATCAGAATGAATTTATTGAACATGACATACCGCGAAAAACGTACAGTAAAGCAGGTGCTTCTAGTCAAGTGTCGTCTGCCTATTCAGGCAGACGACACTTGTCTAGAAGCATCTGCTCAGTGTTTATTCTCCCCCAGCTCAAAGATAGCCGAATCGTCACAGCCCGATCACCTACCGTATTACATCACAGGCAAGAAGACTTGACTCAGGCTTCTAAGAGTTAATCTCTTGTCATTTGCGGATGACACAACTGCTCATGACTCAGTCCCAAATTCCATTCCCATAAATACCCACTTCAGTCGTGAGCTCAATAGTCTACATGAGTGGTATTCAGCAAATTAACTCGTCCTAAACGCCAACAAAACAAAATACATTATTATTAATCCAAACCATTAAGCAAATAGTTGCATTCACACTGATTTCTTCAGGAATAGTAAAAAAAAATAAAAAGGGAGGGTTCAGACGAAGAAGACAATACTCAAAATTTCTTAGGTATTCACAGTGATGAACACTTATCTTATCCACCTAAGTTAAGCAACGTCGAGCGCGGTTAGCAGTTGGGTGGGTGACCATTTCAGCGACTGATTCGTGCTTCCGCGTTGTGTCCTTGGGCAAGGCACTTAACCCCGATTGCCTACATGGGGGCACGATGACGCTGTGTACTAAGGCGTCCTGGACGTCGATGGTGCGCATGTCTTCTACCAATCTAACCCTGCCTGTGCCGCGGTGCAGAGTTATGAGTTACGATGTTGGAGAGCTGACAGCTGCTCGTCGTTGCTCGGTAGTTCTCTCCGGGTACTCCGGCTTCCTCCACCCGTAAAACTGTCACCGACATGATATGACCCTGGCTGTTAATGTGTCGTTAAACCCTAATAATAATAAAAAAAAAAAACCCAAAAAACTTATCTTATCAAACTCATATAATATCAAAAATATGTTCTAAGATTGGGTGAGTAAATTATACTGTGAACAAAGCAAAAAGAACAACTACCACAACATGTCATGAAGATACTCTATTGCTCTTTGGTCCACTGTCACTTGGTATACGGTATTCAAGCGGAATCAATAAATTACTCAAAATACAGAAACGTTCACTTCGAATATTAAATAACAAAAAGATTAATTCCCATACTGACCCACTATTCACAACAGATAAAATATTGAAGATCACCGATTTGTACAAACCACATGCCTGTTTTTTGTGTTTAACTGGAAAAATGGAAAACTTCCAGAACCTTTTGAACATTGTTCTACTTCTTTAATCTCTCAATCACACGTAAATACAAGGCAATCAGGACTGGTACGTATTAGGGCTGTCACGGTTTTTTAATTTAGGAATCGATTAATCGTCGCAAATAATCGATTGTAATCGATTAATCGTACATAGATGACCCCGTCCCCACATTTCCCTCTCTTTAAGTTGTTAAAAATAAGTTCAAATCAGTTAACCTTCCTCAAGTAAACAACGAAGACGATCCTCTTTTAGGTACATTCAAAGGTTTGATGTTCTGAACTTTTGAACCGTCAGTGTAATAATCAAGACCGGTCGTCAGTTGCGAACTTCGCAAGTTCGCAACTGCCGACCGGTCTTGATTATTACACTGACGGTTCAAAAGTTCAGAACATCAAAGCTTTGAATGTTCCTAAAAGGCAAATGCTTCTAACGGCTTCTTGAGATTTAACGTCGACGTTCTTGACCCTTTACCTTAAGAAACAATAGTTTTTTCATTTTTTTTTTAATTATTAAACGTCTAAAACGGGGTAAAATTTACCGATTCTTCGACAACGAAAAATACCAATCGATTTCGGCGTGATCGATCAGCAATCGATTAATCGAATAATCGTGACAGCCCTAGTACGTATCAACAAACCCGAACAAAGGCATTAGATATGCCGCCCTTATATGCCCTTCCGAAAATGTGGAACGAACTGGGCACTGAATTTCGAGACATAGAAAATAGAAAAGAATTCAAAGAGAAATTAAGAACAAAACCTCTGTCCTCTTGTCAAGAAAGCTATCAGTGTGACAACCTATACTGTCCTGACTGTTACACTCCACAGTAGGGGTCGCCACATTGATAATCTAAGTGTTCCGAATTGTCGACACACCGGGGATATATTTTGTGTAATGTTGTGTCCATTATGTTCTTCTTGATTGACGAGCAGTACTTAAACCGTGTAATTTTTTTTTCGAAATCTAATCTCCGCCAAGTTTGGTAACCATAATAATATTATCAGATGGGTACGGAGGGGTCGGGATACGCACCATCACATTCAGCATTAGCCATCTTTATGAATCTGGAAATTCGTCCATCTAGAGATAAATTAATGGGGTATGTCGCCAGGTCTAAAGTTACAGATCTACCCACAACTACCCATAGATCTTTTTTATCACAGCCTAATGTAGTCAGTGTTGGAGTTAAATGTATTACGGGAGTCACGTGACGGGTGGACAGCCAATCTGGCTATGTCATCTCCCAACGGTATAGATTAAGTATATTTTTTTTATTTATCTATATGTATTCTATTGTTAGATATGTAATTGCGTGTAGACTATACCGTTAAATAAAATATCGATCTATCTATCTAAAATATTTATGAAGTCCAGGACAATTCAAGCATTTCTTGACGGGGACGGAGGCATTAAACGGCATTCCATTTGTGAGAGTGGTAAACACATGTTTAATCTTTGTAAGTTTCGGCATAATATGTTGTGCATGCACAACGATCATATTCTGAGCCAACACAGAAAACAAGTCTTTAACCCTTTACCCACCGTAACGGCCAAAACCGGCCAGCGTTATTAACAAAATCGCCAATTAATTTTCATTATTTTTTTATTTTTGTCTCTAAAACATAGGTTATGACCCCTCATTGGAACGAGCTCGTCGAGCTCGTTCCAATGAGGGGGTCATAACCTTTGTTTGTGAGACAAAAAATGGAAAAAATTAGTTATTCAAGAATTTTGTTCGCATGTGTCGTCTGCTTTTCATGTTATGTAAAGGGTTAATACCATTTACTATTTGCAGGAGGAGCACAGCCCGTAACCTTGCAAGAGTCGAAACACCGATAAAAAGAAACTCAAAAATAGAGAATGGAAACTTTGAAAGCATTGACTAAAGCACCAGAACATCAAAATGCAAAAAACGAACTTGAAAGCTCAAATGAAGATTGTAAAAACGAAAAACAGAGAAATATGGTAGAAGAACATAGAACAACCCCTAATTGTAATAAGCCGAATATAAACAACAGTAACTCACAGAACGATATGCAGACCGTTCGCGAAGCACAAAATGGTGCTGCCAAGAAACACGAGGGGAGTGGGCTTCACTCAAAGATGTCTGTGAATGTTCAAGAGGAGGAAGGGCCAGGGCCAGCCGATACTGCGTGTACGAAAGACACATTGCTCCCTGGGTGCGAAACTCAAACAGTCATAATATTACAAGAGCAAAATGGAACCTTTCAGTCGGTAAATGAGGGACTTGAAAAACTCAAATCCCACATCAAACGTACACAATACCATTGTAAAAACAGTTTATTCAAATACATTGCTACGATTCGTTCGGATCTGGAAAACATAAGCGACTTCTGCAGACAACATATCTTCGCACTAAATAAACTATTATCCGAGCCTGTACATGGAAATACCTTCAACCGAGAAGGTCCCGATTTGTTAGAGAACCTGCTCCAGACAAGTAACAAAGTTGGTGAGTTGTACCATCTGTGCTGGGAGGTCTTCGGTGAAATTTCCGCTGATGTCAAATCTGAGCAAGATGAAAAGACACGCGGCTCTAACGAAAATATGTCAATTGGAGATGGAAAAGACGATTTGTTATGTATTGAGAGCAAAACTGACGATATCCCAATCACCAGTCTGTTACGAAAACTGAACTGTCAAATAAATTATTTACACGGGGCATTCAAACAAATAAATAGTTTGCAAGCAACGGAAGTAAGCGAAGGAACTTGCTGCATGCCTGAAGACATTTCAAAAGACTACTACAAAAAGAACTGTGCTGAACATCATAATAGTGCGGAAGAAACGGAATATTTGCAGAAGCAGATAGTTCATTTGCAACAAGCACTTTTAACAAAACAGAGAGAAAATGCACACCTCAAACTCATGATGCGAAACAACAAAATGGTCAGTCATGTATCATTGTCAGAACTCAAGAGAAATTATGAACAGGAAAAAGCTGAAGTGCAAGAGGCCATGAAAAGTCTGCGAGGATTGCTACAAGGGCTAAAAGAAGATGCAAACCAATTCAGTGACCTTCGAAACAGATTTGCCGAACGATGCGATGAATACGTGGCTCAACTTGACGAGCAGCAGAGACAACTGAAAACTGCGGAGTCCGAAAAGGAAACCCTCAGTTCGATGTTGCGCATGGCTATTGGAGACAAACTAGTATTTCGGGAACGTCTGGAAATGCTTGAGAATGAAAAGCATCGAAATACGCGGAGCAAATTAACAAAATCCAAAAAATAAACAGACAGGAATCAAGGTCAGATACCGCAAGTTGTAGACGACAAAACCAGTAGTTTTCATAAAGACACGTGACTAACTAATTTATTTATTTATTCACGTTTTATGTCATATATATCTGTACAGTGGTTAATCGTGACCTCAACATGGAAATAAATTCATGTCAGTGGTGGCGCCAGGGGGGGGGGGGGGTCAGAGCCCCCGCCCGTCGAAGAGGTCCAGCCCCCCTCCCCCCCCCCCCCCCCCCCCCCCCCCCCCGTCGGAGATTTTTAGTCATTCCGTCGGAGAGTCTCGTAAACCCGCCTTCACGAGAAATTCCCGACAATCGAATGTAGATATCTCGTCTTGTCGGTCTCGAACCCGTGCAGCACTGGAACTTTGATAGAGAATAGTGAGTCTCACGAAATTCCTTAATGTCGTTCGTCAAACTGGCTTTATAGATGAAATATTTCCCGATCTTATTATAATACGTTTACTTTAACCCTTTACCTAAGGTAACGGCCAAAACCGGCCAGCGCTATTCTCAAAAATCGCCAATTAATTTTCATTATTTTTTTCATTTTTTGTCTCAAAAACATAGGTTATGACCCCTCGTTGGAACGAGCTCGTCGAGCTCGTTCCAACGAGGGGTCATAACCTATGTTTTTGAGACAAAAAATGAAAAAAAATATTTATTCAAGAATTATTTTTGCAAGTGTCGTCTGCTTTTCAGGTTACATGTAGGTAAAGGGTTAAATAATCAACAAACATACTAAATTTGCTTCTATTTTGGTTCTCCAATTTACCAATTTTCACTCATTTCCTTCGTTTGGGAGGTCAAATGTTATAGCCCCCCATGTCGGAGAGGTCAGCCCCCCTGTCGAGAAATCCCTGGCGCCACCCCTGATTCAAGTCCAGCCAGTCAATGAGTCAGTTACACCAGTGTTGCCCATTATGAAATGATGGCACATCGACGATACAAATTCTCTAACATTTCGAAATTTCATTCTTTGTATGAAATTCCCGGAACGCGATGGCTCAGTGCAGGCTGCAAGCCGAGAAGTCTTCGCCTCGAATCCCACCTGCGGCAACCGCGTTGTGTCCTTGGGAAAGACACTTAAACCCAATTGCCCATGTGGAGTGGTGGTGGTGGGGGGGGGGGTGCACGCTGGCATTGTGTACTAAGGCCTACGACGTACTGCACTTCAATGGTGCACGCGTCTCCAACCAATGCTAACTCTGCCTGTGTGGAGTTAGTATGCTGGGGAGTCTGATGGTTACTCGCCGTTGCTCGGGTGTTTTCTCTAGGTACTCCGGCTTCCCCCACCCATAAAACTGTCCGATACGAGGTGACCCTGGCTGTAGAAAGTGTTGTTACACCCCAATAAATAAATAAATTAATATTAAATTCCCATACTCTTCGTGTTAAATATTCTGACAGCTTTAGGAAATTAAGAAGAGACAACTTTCCTGTAAATCTCATCCAATTACGAAAATTGTAAGCCATGCTCTTCATGAATGCTGCCGGTAGGTTAAGGCATTGGACCATGAGAAAAATGCCGATTATGCAAAGTTTTGGAGCGTAAGATGTTGGCAGGTTCTGTTACATAGATGGGCGTGATTGGTCTTTCTCACACACACAACCCAGTCCTACAGCTAGTGGGGCCAGGCGATCCCCCACGACCCTGTGCGTCGGGAGTTTTTGTCTGTCGTTAAACTTGTTGATCGCTTGAACGCCAACATTTTCACTTAACTCCTTAATGCTGCTGGTGGATTTTCCTACCCAGAACAGTAAATCTCTGGTCACTATAATAAGTAGAATCTGCGAACATTTAACCAAAGTTTCTCTTGCAAAGTATATCAACTTTTTAACAGTGATATGTCAAGCCAACTCTTCATTATTTTTTCATCAAATCTGATCACGGCTGCCTAATGGCAGCCATGACTAGATTTGATGAAAAATATTTAAAAAATACTCAGTGGGTTAAGAATTAAATCCGCAAATTTGAAGTTGACCATTTGGCGAAACCACAGTTTTCATAAGGCCCATGCAAAAATACTTTCACGTTGCAAATATCATCTGTATGAATGCGCTCGTTATAATTCCAAGCACATAACAATCGGGCTGTCATGTACATATAGAATATACCCAAAGCAGCTTGGTGTACCAAATGTTCACCACGAGTGGTGAATATTTGGTTCAGCAAGCTACTTTGGGTATATTTTATTTATACCATGATCGTCAGATTATTAAGAGTCGCTATTATTTTTTCTCGATTTTACTGAGCAGCAGACGTACATACGTGCGAATCTGTTTTTGTTTATACGAGCACCGGTGGGCGGTACTTCCGTTGTCAATTTTATCGCCGAAACGAAATGGAAAAAGAAACGCACAAATCACGGGGCCTTTTCATTGTAATGACATAATAAGTTAATAACATACCATTTCGAGTTATGGATGCTTTATTAACATGAGACAACGCATGTTTGTTAATTTTTGGTATCTTCTGAGGTAAACTCACCCAGAACGTGATAAATAATTGCCGCCTTCATTTCGCTCTTTGCGAGGCGACGAGCGATAAATTTAGACAAGTTTGCATTCAGATCGAGGTCTCCAAAAGTCAACTTGGATGCAGTTCCACTGTAGGTGTAAATTACAACTATTGAAATCCCATTGCTGGCGTGTTCACCACGGTTGGTGTATAAAGCTGAAATTTATGTCATAGTAGAATAGGTAATCATGGTATAAATTGAGACATTTAATGCAAGTAGTATGTCAGGGGCTTTTCATCTCCAGGTTGCAGGATCTCATCGGGGGACCCCACAGGGGACCGTTGAAGGGAGAGCCAGAGGGGAAGTTGAGCAGTAGTATGTCAGGGGCTTTTCACCTCCAGGTTGCAGGATCTCATCGGGGGACCCCGCAGGGTACCGCTGAAGGGAGAGCCAGAGGGGAAGGGAAGCAGTAGTATGTCAGGGGCTTTTCACCTCCAGGTTGCAGGATCTCATCGGGGGACCCCGCAGGGGACCGTTGAAATGAGAGCCAGAGGGGAAGGGAAGCAGTAGTATGTCAGGGGCTTTTCACCTTGGGGATCTCATCGGGGACCCCGCAGGGTACCGTTGAAGGGAGAGCCAGAGGGGAAGTGAAGAAGGAGGAGATGTGGAGATCCGGTTGTAAAAACCACATGTTTTTACAATTAGCCTCTAGTCCCCACCAGCCCCAAATAGTCCCCACCAGACCCCACTACTTCCCACCAATCCTCAAATCACCAAAAAAACCCAAACAAACCCAACTGTATGTGATATGGATTCTTCAAGAATATTTTGCAGCACGTAGTGCAATAGGACTGCCATACCTTTCACATAGCCTTCATGGCCTCATACGACTAAAAAAGCCCTACTTACGGAATCCCTTTTTAAGAATCCCTTTTTGGAATCCTTTTTTTCTGAAATGAGTCTAAGAGTCGTTCGAGGAGTCACTCGAACGAGCAATTGCTCGTTAGCTCATTTGCTCGATGGGATTAACCCCATTATACACAGTGTTAAAAGCTGAGGGTCCCACTCATTTCAAAGATGTTATATATGAAAAATGGAAACATTTAGAACAGTGGTTTGGGAGAAAACGCTTTCCATATTACCTATAGTGTTAAAGTCTGAGAGACCCATGCCCCCCCCCCCCTTCCCCAGTAAATATGTCCTCTGGGGCTTGATGTGAACGAAACTTGGAACCAACCTCACAAAGAGATTATATATCAAACAAGAAAGCAGTTGGTGCAGTGGTTTGTAAAAAGAAACTTTAAAAATGTATGATTTGTCAAACACCCACAATCTGAAAATTGAAGTGTGTGTGTGTATGGGTGGGGGGGGGGGGGGGTGGGGGGGGGGGGAG
Organism: Pictodentalium vernedei; assembly: GCA_031216915.1. Taxonomy (NCBI): domain Eukaryota; kingdom Metazoa; phylum Mollusca; class Scaphopoda; order Dentaliida; family Dentaliidae; genus Pictodentalium; species Pictodentalium vernedei. The sequence continues at coordinate 421,911,467 of CM062289.1, read as the reverse complement.
ACTTGGCATCCCTAAATATGGATTTCACACTTAATACGAACAAACCTGTGAATTAACCTTCCAAAGACAATATATGAAAGCTTTTAGAGGAATGTTTTATAATGACATTTTCTAATATTTTACCCCTCACCCTAAGTGTTAAAATCTCAGCTCCCAACTCTAGATATGCCCACAATGAGCTGATTTGAACAAATTTTGAAAGACATGTTGCAAAGTTGACCTGTATCAAATATATAAACATTTCATCTCCTGAGTTCCAATATGTTCTATGTGCCAACTGGCACATAGAACACATTGGAACTCAGGGGACAATTTGGGGCAGTGGTTTGGGAGAATTTTAAATATTTTCCTGCATGACCTACTGTTATTAAAATCTTGGGTCCACATTACACCCTTAGGGAAGTGTGGTGGCTTATAGTTTGACAATTTACGACAGTACACTTGCCATCAATCGCTGATAATCCTGACGATGCTGGTTAATAAGTTAGAGAGTTCCAACAGTTACTCACCATTACTTGGTGGTTCTCTCTGGCTTCCTTCACATCTAAAACTGTCTGACACAATATGACCCTGGATGTTGAAAGTGTTGCTAAAATCTCAATAAACAAAAAAACACAACACATCTAATCACATCCCCGGGGGCTTGATTTCAACAAACCTGTAAATCATTGTCCAATGATGTTACAATTCAAATTTGGAACAATGGTGTTGAAGGTTTTTAAATGCAGCATTTCCCCAGATTTTTAGAAAGTGAATTTCAAGATTTTCAAGGAACTATCAAGGTTCAAGCAAAGATTTTCAAGGATGTTTTGAGAACAAATTCTAGAACTTTCTGTCAGTTAGAATTGAAATGTCAGCATTGTCTTCTTTGGAAACGATATTCATGTAGAACTGACAATCCAACCATTTTCATGTTGCTTGACAAGGCTCCTAATTGATTTCGTCACCACATCAAGATTTTTCTGCCTGAAACAGTTTCTGGTAAAAATCTTAAAAATGCATGCAAGAATCAAAATCGATTCTCACGAAGAAAACAATAATAATAATAATAATGGAGTTCTTCCATTGTGTAAAGTTTCATGAAAATTCTTCAAACGGTTTAGGAGGAGTTGCGCTTACAAGGATGGACAGACGGTATAAGTTATCTCCCCTTGGAAATGTCAGAACAGAATTATATTGCTTCATGCACATCTTCATATGGAGTTCTTCCATTGTGTAAAGTTTCATGAAAGTTCTTCAAACGGTTTAGGAGGAGTTGTGCTTACAAGGATAGACAGACGGTATAAGTTAGATTATCTCCCCTTGGAAATGTCAGAACGGAATTATATTGCTTCATGCACATCTTCATATGGAGTTCTTCCATTGTGTAAAGTTTCATGAAAATTCTTCCAACGGTTTAGGAGGAGTTGCGCTTACAAGGATAGACAGACGGTATAAGTTAGATTATCTCCCCTTGGAAATGTCAGAACGGAATTATATTGCTTCATGCACATCTTCATATGGAGTTCTTCCATTGTGTAAAGTTTCATGAAAATTCTTCCAACGGTTTAGGAGTTACGCTTACAAGGATAGATAGACGGTATAAGTTAGATTATCTCCCCTTGGAAATGTCAGAACGGAATTATATTGCTTCATGCACATCTTCATATGGAGTTCTTCCATTGTATAAAGTTTCATGAAAATTCTTCAAACGGTTTAGGAGGAGTTGCGCTTACAAGGATGGACAGACGGACAGACGGACGGACAGGGTGATTCCTTCGGACCACCCTCAAACATTTATGCGCCCATAAATATAACAACTCCCTTGTTGCAATGGTAGGTGCTACACGGTGTCGTGCTTTATTACGCATTCTACACATTTCCAAAATACACAAACCGAATGACTAATATTTCTTACAGTACAACAATACCAAAAAAGTGCCGACATCAATACAATTTGTCTCCACTAAAATAATGATAAAAATCTAAATTTTATAGTAAATTTCCTTTCTTATTATACCTACCACAATTGTTTACTACAGGCTTGCACTACAGTGGAAGTCCCTAACTCGGATAAAATACTCTCTATTTTTGTCTTTCCCAAGCAAGTTGGGAAAGAAAAGTGGTGCAAAAGCACCAATAAAAATAAGCCAAAACTGGGTCGAGTGCAACCGGAGCAGACCCAGTACGGGACGCTCTCTCCCAAGTACAACTCCACGACTTCCGTTGCCAGTGCGCATATACCGTCTCTAAAGACTCATTCTTTTTGAATCCGTAAACGTTAGAGTTATGTGATCAGCGGGGAGGAAAGATTCTTTACCCGTAAAGAAGACGGGAGGGCCTCCATGTAAACAATTGTGGTAGGTATAATAAGAAAGGAAATTTACTATAAAATTTAGATTTCGTATCAACCTACTCACAATTGTTTACTACAGGCTGAATAGACAAAAGGCTGGAGGGAATCGCATAACCAACCCCCACATAACCCTAGTGCACTGGAACCGTGAAGCAGAAGGAAGAGGTCCCGAGGCTTATCAACCATAATGTCGCAATCATTGGTAAAGGACAATGAAAAGAGACATATGAGCCTGTGTGACACACAGACAGAAAAAAGGGCAGTAACAGCACAAGGCTGAAACTGACCTTCAAGAAGCCTAATGGCTATGGCAGACAACAGCCTGAGCAGAAGAAAGAGGACCCAAGGCAAAAAGGTCCTCCGACTGCTCCTGCAACTGGCGTAAATAAAAGGTGGAGAAAGTAGAAGCATTTCTCCAGTAGGCTGCCTGCATAACATCCGACAACTTGACGGAGTTAGAATAAGCCCAAGAGGTAGACAGTGCCCGCACCTCGTGGGCAGAAATACGATTGGTAATACAATCGCCAGCTGCTAAACGACTATAAGCCGTACGAATAGCAAGACAAATCCATCGAGAAATAGATTGAGGAGAGATCTTCTGTCGACCCGGAATGAGAGACAGAAAAAACCGTTTTCTGCCCTTCCGTATGAAGCGTGTCCGATCAAGATAAATGCGAATAGCACGGACCGGACAGAGCAAAGGGCGAGTACCCTCAACAGAGGGAAGAGCCCTGATACAGATAGGAGGAGGAGTAGTATCTGGTAACTGATTCTCAGCCAAAAAGGAGCAATCAGTGGTAAAAGTAACACTGTTGGGAGCACTCCTAAAAAAGGCCGGGTCAACCGAGAGGGCGTGAAGCTCATTAACCCGTCTGGCCGAAGCAAATGCCATCAGAAAAGCCGTCTTGTATGTGAGAAATTGCATATTCACCTGGGATAAAGGTTCGAACGGCGCCCCCCCCCCCCCCCCCCCCAAGCAAAGCAGCACCCACGAAAGATTCCATCGTGGAGTAAGCTGCAAAGTCCGAGGCCTTTTCAAAGAAAAGAGCCGAACAAGCTCGGAGAGGTAAGGATTAGTGCCGATACGACGCTTCCCCACATAAGAAAAAGTCTCTGAAAGCATAGACCTGTAACCCTTGATGGTAACAGGCTGGAGACCCCGAGAATCAAACAGATATACCAGAAACTCCGCAATCTCTGAAATCGAAGGATTGGCATAATCAACAGAGTGATCAGCACACCATCGACAGAAGACCTTCCATTTAGCTGCATAAGCTAAACCAGTGGAGTGCCTCCTTGAAGAAGAAATGCACTCCACTGCTCGTCTCGAAAAACCTCTACGGAGGAGACAGGACCTGACAAAAGATATGCGTGAAGGCACAATGAAGTCGGGTCGACGTGAAACCTCCTCGGGCGACCTTGACAAAGAAGGTCGCGACGTAGCGGGAGACGTGCCGGAACCGCCGCCATCAGCGAGCGGAGCTGATTGATCCACACCCGCTGAGGCGACAGGGGAGCGATCAGAATGATTCGACAACTGCAGGTTCGAATTTTGGCGAGAACCTGAGGAAGAATCGGAACCGGCGGGAAGGCGTAGCCGACTAGACCGTTCCAATCGAGTGACAGAGCGTCCACGGCAAAAGCCAGAGGATCAGGACACGGGGACACGAAAGTGTCCACCTGATGGTTCCAACGAGTCGCAAAGAGATCGATGTGGGGACGTCCCCAGAGATCGCAAAGCGACTGGAACACTGCCCTGTGAAGCATCCACTCGGTGGAAATAACCCTGCCCTGTCGGGACAGGGAGTCGGCTAGGACGTTCAGACGACCGGGAATGTGACGAACAACCACTCCGGCGTGAACCTCCTGAGCGAGCAGTAAAAGATCCCGAGCTAACTCGTACATCGGAAGCGAGTGCGTGCCGCCCTGGTTCCGAATGTAAGCAACCACTGTCGAATTGTCGGATAGTAGAAGGACCTGGCGATTCGACAGGTGAGGGATCCACTGCCTGAAACTCAGAAGAAGAGCAAGAAGCTCCTTCTGGTTGATGTGTAGAGCTGCTTGATCCTGGTCCCACATCCCGTGTAGGGAAAGACCGAGAGGATCCAACGTCGCACCCCATCCGAGATCGCTGGCATCTGCCGTCAGAACGCGATCGGACGTGGGTAAGTCCAGCGGAACACCCTGCGTAATCCACTGAACATCTGTCCAGGGAAGAAGGTGAGGATACAGAGAGTCCGGAAACGGAAGCACCTGATCCAGAGAATCTACATTCGGTCTCCAACGACTGAGCAGAAAGTGTTGGAGAGGTCTGACACGCAGCCGACCTAGAGGAATGAGATCCGTCACCGAACCGCAGAGACCGATCAGCCGGAGAAAACTCCGAGCGGTCGCGGACCTGGACTGGGGCAGAGTCAGAGCAAAAGCTGAGAGAATCACAGCCTTGGCCTGGGGAACAGCCACCAAATTGAATTTGGTTTGGAAAGACATCCCCAGATGACAAAACGACTGAGAAGGGACCAGGTCCGACTTCTCCTCGTTGACTCTGAATCCTAGCGACGTGAGCAAGCTCAACAGAGTAGCGACATCCGATTCCAGTAAGGCAGCATTGGAATGCCTCTGGAGGATATCGTCCAGATATGCCGAAGTAGTCACCCTGGACTGTGTGCGATGGAACGCTATCACATGCGACATCAGTCTGGTGAACGCCCAAGGAGCCAGGTTGAGGCCGAAAGGCATGGCCTTGAACTGGTAAACTCACCCCAGAAAAGCGAACCTGAGATACTTCCGTGACGCCCGATGCATCGGAACGTGGAAGTAAGCGTCTCGCAGGTCGATGCTGGCTGCGAAATCTCCCTGGTGAATTGATTGGCGGACCGACCTGAAAGTCTCCATGCTGAACTTGGGAGCAATGATAGACTGGTTCAGGATGCTCAGATCGATAACCGGTCGGAGTCGGCCGTCCTTCTTCGGCACCAAGAACAGGCGGGAATAGAAACCCACTGACTGAACGTTCTTGACGACCTCGATCGCCCCCTTTGCCAGGAGATTGGCAATCTCCGTGGACAAAAGTTCCCGACGTAAAACGTCTGAAGGAACTGTGGTTGGAAGAGGCACCCTTGACAGAGTGGGGTGCCGTCGGAAGGATATGCGCAGCCCGGACCGAACAACATCTAACACCCATGGATCGGATGTGATGGTGGTCCAATGGTCTGCGAACTCTGCTATCCTTCCTCCAACCTGGGACGAGTCGAGGTGAGGACCTTCATTTCGAGCCCCGACGAGGCGAGAAACCACCTCCTCTGCTAAATGAAGAATCCTGAGACTTCCCTCGATTCTGCCGACCCCTACCTTTACCCCGTGAGTAAGAAGTAGAGGCGGCGGCAGAAGGACCAGCCTTTTGCTTCACAGAGGAAGCAGAAGGGTACTTGTTAGGCTTGGAACGGCCCTTGCCTCCCCGAGAAGGCTGATCAAGCTGACGAAACAGCAGCTGATCTTTGGAATGACGTAGGACGTCATCCCGGACCGTCGACACGGAACCATGGAAAAGTTGCGGACCTGCCAAAGAAGCAGATCGAAGAGTAGCACGCTGCTCCTCGGGAAGGGATCGTCCTGTGTCCAGCACAGCGTCCCTTCGAACTAATTCCAAATTGGCCGTGTTACAGGCATGCGTGTGAGTAAGGTGCATAAGCGCCTTGGACAGCACACGCAAAGGAGCCTGTACCTCGTCAAACTTATCTGGAGGCAGATAAGCAGCCAAAGCTGAGACGACGTGATCTGAGAGAGAAAGCATGCCATCTCTCTAGATAAGCCCAACGTGGACTCCAGAGTCGTCATTGGAATGACGGCAGACTTGGGCTTGGAAAGCCCGAGGGAAGTGGAGTCCTGATCCAGAACCGTCAAAGTCTGGCAGACTGACGGATTGGCGGAATCGTAGGAACGATAACGCACAGGAGGCAAAAAGGTGTCAATCCTGGTGAAGAACGAAGTCTTCAAAGCCTTGGAAATCAGCTTGGCATCCAATGCTGAAAAAGCCTCAACCACCTGTACCGACTGGCATGGTCGAAGGCGCCCAGAAGCAGGTTGCTCCATAGGCTGTTGACGCGCGACCGATGATCGCGGCCAGGCTGACACTGTCGGCTGGTTAGCAGGTTTGAGCTCAGGCAGAAACCCAAACACAAAGTCAAGAGCCGCCCCCAAGTCCGAAGACTGCTGGCCCTCGACCTCAAGCATGTCGGACTCCTCCCCAGAGTCGGAAGACACATAGCCCATCGTGGGCAAACCAGCCGACGCCTCCATGGTGTCGGGACACCAGAGGAATTGGAAACCGGCCTGTTTCCAATCCCGGGAGGCGGCGCCATAGGAGGCGCCTGGAAACCACCCATAGCATCGCTGGAAGCAACAGGAAGGCTCTTTGAGAGAACCTGAGTGAGTAAGGAGAGGGCCTCCCTAAGCTCACTGCCTGTACCGACCGGTTCGACAGGGGAGCGAACCGGCAAAGTGGCTTCACCTCTGACCCTCTTAACCAGCGAAGGGTCACGATCCTCCAAAACACCCGACGCGGGACGACGGGCGGCAGCCGAAACATCTGAAGGCAGACGTGTATAGGGGTACGATGCACCCCGAGGATCAATATTGCGAGAACTCATGAGAGTCACCGCGGACCTCTGCGGGGCAGCATTTCCAGGCTGCACAAAAGGCGTTGGTCCCCCAAAACTGGTCGTGTGACCAGAGTGAGTGGACGGAAACGCCACGGAGTTCATAGTGTTTCCACTACGAACATCCGAATCCAAAGACACAACTGTGGTACTCGACGGCGACGAGACCACAGCGATGGGCTCGGCCGGCAGCCCCTTCCGACTTCGCCGAGTTGAAGTCAGGGAAGGCTGGGGCCGATATCCCACGTCTACAGTATCGGACAGTCCTGCAGTCCCCTGCAGCGAAAAGCCGAGGCCGGCTGAAACAGACAACGAAGCAGACGGACCAGCAGCAGTAGTAGATACGTCGAGAGTCGTTGAGGCTGGTGAAATAGTGGAGAGAGCACACCGGCTCGGCTCCGAAGGAGGAGTCACAACCCTAGTGACAGCCTCAGATGTCGACTGGAGGGGGACCGTAGTCCCGGAACCAGGCATCTCTACACCAGAACACTCAACGGCTCCCGCAGTATCCACCACAGGAAAAGACTGCACATCCCCCACGGAGGAGGAATAACTCTCACCAGACAAAGTCGGCTCGGGAGGCCCCGAACGACCTCGTTCTCCTTTCCCGCGGGAGCGGGAGGCACGGCCACGAGAACGAACGACACGATTTACTGACGCCCAGAAGGTGGAAGACCATGTTCCACAGACACCACACGGCCGCTCGGCCGAACACCCATTACAGGAGGAACACGACGAATGTACATCGTCCACATGCTTAGGCAGCAGACACTGCCCACAAGGAATTGTCCTAGGCATGAAAGAGGTGAGAGGAGCAGAGAAGGTGAGATCAGAAAACAGAACACCCCCAAAGAGAGAAAGGTGACAGAAACAAAGACCCCAGACGGTCGACCGGGAACCACCCAACAGGAAGACTACTCTCAACAGAAAGAAGAAACACTGTAGGAGTGGTACCCCGCTGACACCTAACTCTAACACAATTAGTAAAATTTGCAAAAAAAGCATGAACAATAATTGTGAAAATCTAAGTCCGAACCGCGTGGCCCGCGAAAATCGCGCGCGACCCGAGAGAGAGCAAATAAATATACATTATGGACATATAATAGAAAAAAGAGAATATAAAACACTGTTCCTGAGAATACAAAGGATACACTGTGGTATAATGAATCAGGAATCATCAAACATCGAGCTGGTGGAACACTGATAAGCGTGCAAAAACATCTCGACACGAAGCGGATTTTAAAAAGAATGAGTCTTTAGAGACGGTATATGCGCACTGGCAACGGAAGTCGTGGAGTTGTACTTGGGAAGAGAGCGTCCCGTACTGGGTCTGCGCCGGTTGCACTCGACCCAGTTTTGGCTTATTTTTATTGGTGCTTTTGCACCACTTTTCTTTCCCAACTTGCTTGGGAAAGACAAAAATAGAGAGTATTTTATCCGAGTTAGGGACTTCCACTGTAGTGCAAGCCTGTAGTAAACAATTGTGAGTAGGTTGATAAGAAATTAATTAGTATCCAGTGCACTCCACTGCGCTAGGACCTGAAATGACTTCAATTCGTCAAACAATCCAATTGATAAATTGGATGGTTACGCCCGTGCGACTCCGTGCGACTCCGAGCGCACAAATGTTTGAGAACACCCGAAGGAATACAATTTCTTTCTTATTCACCCTGTTCAACCGAAAGAAATATTTATTCCTATATACCCCCTAACTTTGTTTGCGGGGGGTATAATAATAATAATAATAATAATAATAATAATAATAATAATAATAATAATAATAATAATAATAATAATAATAAAAGTATAGTTCAATGGATAAAGAACCATATTCTAAGGCGCTGTACATGTTACTGAGCTCGTGCAATTATACAAACAGAATATATACAGTATTTTACAGTCCAGGACATCACTTATAGGCTTTTTGAAATAGATATGTTTTGAGATCTTTCTTGAAAAGGTTGACATTTGACAGGCTTTTTAGGTGTTCTGGTAAATTATTCCACAAGTGATGACCAGCAAACGAGAATGACCCATATCCAATTGTCTTACACTTATGTTTTTGAACATGTAGTAGCATTTTACCATGAGACCTCGGGTTGTATTGACTCACATTCTTGGTATTGACGTGTTCTTCTTAGTAGGCTGGTGACATGTTATTTTGTGCCTTGAAAACTAATAATTAAGCTTTGAAAATTATTTTGTACTTTACTGGCAGCCAGTGCAGATCCATCAAAACAGGAGTGATGTGTTGAGATCGTGACACTCTACATACCACTCGGGCTGATGCATTTAATACTTTCTGCAGGCGAGAGTACTGATATTGTGGAAAGTTGAACAGTAAGGCATTACAATAATCCAAATGTGAAATTACAAAGGCATGGACTAGAGGTTTTTTTTGTAAGGAACTGTCTTATTTGTTTAATTTTTATAGACCTCTGAAAGCCTTTTTGCACATATTTGTAACATGTTTGTCCACAGGCATGTTTGAGTCGAAAAAAGCACCAAGGTTACGTACACTGACACTTTTCCTGATGGTTAAGTCTCCCACCTTCACTGAGTTGATGTCAGTCTTAGTGAGTTGCTGACGTGAACCACTTATTAGGAATTCGGTCTTATCATCATTTATCATTAATTTGTTTGAAATCATCCAAGTGCGAATGTCCGAAATGCATGATTCAATAATTTCTTGAGCTTTAGTTTGATCCTTGGTTGATGGTAGAAAAGAGAAGTAGACCTGTGTGTCATCAGAATAACCATGAACGTCAGGTAGGTGCGATTCAATGATGGCGAACATTTTTGAAATATAGAATAGAAACAGATCAGGACCAAGGCAACTGCCCTGTGGGACTCCACATTCCAGACGGAAGTCTTTTGACAGGTTACCGTTTATTGATACACGCCGCGGCTGTTTGTTCTTCGGGTATGATGATAGCCAGCTAGCGCCTTCACCACTAAGTCCAGAATCGGAGTTCATTGTCTCTAGCAGAGTTTTATGACAAACGGGGTCGTCAAAAACAGCACTAAGGTCCAAAAGAACAAGCAAGGTTACCGTTCCGGGCTCCATAATAAGCAAGATGTCATTCTGAACCTTGAGTAATGCGGTTTCAGTTGAGTGAAATTTTCTGAATCCAGTTGTGTTTGCCGGTAATGGAGCATGCATATCACTATGTAACATTAGCTGGTCAATGGCAGATTTTTCACACAGCTTAGAAACGAATGGTAAGTTACTCACTGACCGGAAGTTTTTGAACAAAAGTTCTACACTTTGTTTCTCCAGAAGAGGGTTCTCAATCGCGATTTTCCACACACCAGGCACATATCCTTCTAGCAGAGACATGTTAATCATTTTTGTGATTACAGGAGCCAAAGAGTCTACACATGATTTGATAATAGATGTTGGCATTGTGTCCAGTTGACATGAGGCACTTGAGGGTTGTTTTGTTAACTTGGTTACCTGGTGGATTTCTGCAGGTCGAAAAAGTTGAAAGCTCTTTTTCTGATGGTCTCTATTTAATGTCGCAAGAATCTATTTAGATTCTCGCCAAATGTTCATTTGATCCTTGTCATAGATTCTGAAAGTATTCTACTTAATTTTTGCTCCCTCATATAAAGTTAACACTTTGACTTATAAGTGTTGTTTAGTGAAGTCTTGGCTACCAAAACAGACAGCCAAGACTTCACTAGGCAACACTGCCACGTCACTGTAACTTCCATCAGCAATATCACCAGAAGCCTGCAAGTTAGAACATGTGCAATGTAAGACAAGCAATTCATCAAAAATGAAATTGGTTGCCCTTAAGGGTTGAAAATATACAAATAGGTTTGTTTTTAGATTTTGTGGAAACCCCGGAGAGTGAAGCAGTGCTTACCTACTGTGGTAAACAAACTCTGTTTTACTGGTAAAATAGTACCCGGTCACCAATGCCATGCAACGTCCTCTAAAATGGGCAACATGAGTATAAACTATTGGCTGGAGTTAACTTTATATCCATGTTGTGGCCACGATTAGCCATTGTGCAGAAATATGTGGCCTAAACTGGTGGAGTGCTGGATTTCCATATTTGGGCTTTATTCTTTAGTGCCGGTACGACAATTTAAAAGCTTCTTATTCTGTGGAAGTGCTTCATATTATCTTTAACGTGATATTATTTTATCTGTAAGGATTTACCTTGTTATAGTTTACGAGAGAGTGCCTACTGGTCTGCTGGCACGCTCCCTTGATTTGTTACAAGGCAAAAATGCAGAAACAAGTTTTATGGACCAAAAACAATTTAACAATCTACCAGTTAAACACACCAATAAAGGCATTTAACATGGAATATGTGCTGGTTTAAGAGCTAAAAAATGATTCTCGCAGCAGGAGTTTGGGAGAATCATGAAAGTGTCAATGACTCTTCAGCTAACCTAGAGTTTATGGTTCATTTAGGGGATTTTGTCATTAATTATCGCACTAAAAGTTGCATTCAAGTAAATTGTGACTTAATTTTTGACGTTTTTGTTTTCTTTCAGAAACAGAAAAAAAAGTAATAAAAAGAAATAAATATGAGCCATGGCAGCCATTCTACGCAGCCAACCATGACAGAAATATGACATTCTCATCTACGCATCAAACTTTCACCCTGGCACCAGGGACGCGGCTAGAGGTTTCCGATTGGGGGGGGGGGGGGGCGGGTATGGGGCAGTGGATTTCCAACCAGGGGGATGGACCATCAGGGGGGTAACCTCGGTCCCTCCCCCAGTTGGAAATTTACTGCCGAGAAAGATTTTGAAAATGAAGCCATGAAAGAGGGCATAAAATTGATTCTAGTTACTAAAATGCCAACGCATTTATAATAGAATTATCAGGTTATTATTATTTGGTATTATTCTTCTGGGAACTGAATGCGTGCGACACAAATGCTCAAGCTTAGACCTTTAAGCAATGCACACTGTCCTAACATTAAATCAGATCTTATGCAGGAATGATCAATTTTCGATGTTTCATCTTTTTGTAACTGTGAATGATGGAATTAACTCAGGATAACGATTTTACATGATGCGAAGTTCTTGAAGTGCATTTCGAGTATTTTTTTATTACGATAAGTAAACGTACTATAGAAATCTCATAACGATTGACATCATACTGACGAAGCTCGATATTACGTAAACTGTAGTTGTAAATAGTAACAGTTGGAATTTTTGCCGATTTGAAACAGAGTTGGAATTTTTGGAAGTAATGGGGACATCAGCATCACAAAAGAAGCTCTAAAATCCAGATAGATGATCCATAAATACAACCTATTGTGTGTGTTGAACAAATTCAAGATACCTGTCATGGCAGCCATTATGTGCAACCTACCGTGATCAAATCCAATGATGACTAACTGTCTAATTGCATTTTGAGAAAAAATTGCTGATTGAAATATCAGTATTTTAACATCAGTATAAAGAGGGTTAAAGATCGTGTTTGGTGAGAAAAGAATTTTTGAGAACTTGCAAGGCACTAATCTCTATAGTATAAAGTGGGTTGCTGGAATGTTGGCGCAAAAATTGCCACTCAAACTGCAACCCCGCCCCTAAGATGGCATCTAGTCAATGTAATATTGCCTCCCAATCCATGACATTTATTTATTTATTTGTGTTTAAGGGTCACATATTTCTGCACAAAGGCTAATCATGACCACAACATGGGGATAAAGTCAAGTTTAACCACTTTTTTATACCCATGTTGCCCATTTTAGAGGACTTCCACCCCAAGCATTGGTGACTGGATCCTATTTTACCTGTAAAACAGAGATTGTTGACCACAGGAAACAAACGCTGCTTAATTTCCCAGGGTAATGACGTTTGATGAAGTGAAAGTTGTTACGTCACAGTGTACTAGCTTTTACTTCATCAAACATCATGACATTTACCTTACACGAAAACTTGATACATTGTATCTTTCTTTACCTTGTCTTTATTGGGGTTTAATGACACTTTTGACAATCACGTATCGAATAACTGCGTGGTGTTATTCGATGGGTTAATTGGACTGAGGGTACATGAGTAAGGAATTTGAGATACAAATAAATACTTACATTATTACAATACAACGACAAACACCAACAACAACAACATCAAATTAATAATACACGTCTTGTAATCTTGGATTCTGGAATGGTTCTGCTCTCTAAACGGGTTCACTCTGGACATCCGATAACCGGCCAATCATATTCTTTCGAGATCAGCTGACCAGAGCCACCTGGCGGCATCATAATAGATTTAGGATTGCCGAATTTCACCACACTCCTTCCTGCTTTATTAAAGTGAAGTTGAGGTTATCATTGATATTAACCCACAATACATGGGTAGATTCACTGCTTCCGCAACACACGGACATCTTTACTCTTTGGATAGGCAGATAATTTCTGCCACTAACCCGCAATACACGGGTGAAATTCACACTGATCCGCAGTACACGGATGTATTATGTAGTCAACCCGCAATAAACGGGTAAGTTTCATGGAAGACGGTGATAAGAGTTTGTATAAATATTCTTTTAGATAATAAACCAAAAACAGCTTACAAACTCCTTCCCCCGTCAAAAATGAAACTGGTCTACATATAATATAAATGCTGAGCATTCTCCACCGTGGCTTTTAATAAATCTTCTACAGGAACTCCTCGAGCTCGTGCCACGTGCACAGCGACATCCCCAATGAACCTCGGCGTCAAGGTAAGATCCCTCGGTCCGACGCTCCATCCAAAATAGGGAGAATCAGTTTCGAGTAATATCTTGTCGTTTGGAATCATTTTTAGTGCAGATTTTTGATCAGCGTCGAACCGAGTAACCCCACCAGTGAACCCAAAGAAACAGTTGGGAAATGACCGCTCCCATCTCCGGAATTGATATGGTGCCCCAGAAAAACAGTGAAGATGAATTTTCTGGGCTGGGGCACAATATGTCCTGACCAGCTCCAAAGCATTAAAACTGACATCCGCTGCAATATTATCACCAGCTGGTCCCCTGATGTGCAGAACGAGTGGTTTGTCAATCCTGGACAATGCAAGCAACTGTCTCAGTTTATCCTCTTGTAGACGCCACGTCTCAACAGGCTCTGTTCTGTCCAACCCAATCTCCCCGAAAGCTGCCACTTCAGGCTGCGACACGAGCTCAGCCAACTGCTGAAATCTATCAGATGTCAGCAGGCCAATTCGCTTAGGATGAGCTCCTACCGCTACCCTCCATCGCGAACTCCCAGAAACAGAAACTGGGTATTCATCCGGATCACAATATACATCCACACCACCAAGGACATTCACCTCCAAAGCTGGTCGAAATGATGGACAATACGCCATCACTTCCTCAATGGAGGCACGTGAAGATTTTCCCCATAGAGCTTTCCTGGTTCTGCCAAGATGAAAATGGCTGTCAATGGCATCAAATATCTTTACTGATTCCGGTACGGTTTGACGCATCTGTTCTATTGGTGGTGGTGGAAATGGTGGACACAATAATGGAGGAGTTGTCAGTGATGTCTGTCCAAACATGAATGGTGGCGTGAAGAAAACTGGTGGAAAACCAGGTGGTGGCATAACTGAGGATCCTTTGATATTAGTAGTTTCTGCTTCCACCAGTCTGACAGCCTTATCACCCTTGTCAATGGCCTTAATTTTCAAGGGTGAACATGTGAATTTCTCTGAAGGCTCCTCCCTTGACTTTGAGGCTGAAGACTCCACCATCTGCTCGTTTCTCCTTTTTCTCTGCTGCCGGCGTTCAATCCATGCATCATGACCCACAGCTCCTTCACCAATCTTTCTAAATTCCTCTCGCTGCTGATGGGTCATATGGTTCAACAAGCATGCTATAATTCTATAATGAATTAAAACAGCCGGTGAGTTAGGCGGATGAAGACTGAATGTTTTTGGCTGTTTCCAATTATTATCTCTACATAACTCCACCATATTCTTTTCCATTGTCGGATCAATTCGGCATTCTACAGGAATATCTCGGGAGCTAATCATCTGGAGCAATTCGTCCAGACTTTCAGATCCCAAGATGTTGTTGGCCAGTTGTTGCAGCAGCTGTACCTGTTGATCCCTCTGTTTTCTGTCTGGGATCACACCATCATCTTCACCATGTAGGGCTGTGGGTAGATGGTTTATAATTAAATGCCTTCTCATTTTCTTTGATTTCAGTTCACAACCCTGAATTGGACATGATCCCACTGCCCCAGGTGTTGGCAGTGTTGTTTTCACTTCCAGGGTTCTTTGTTGTGGATGGACTTTTACCTGACGTTGATATTTTCTGCCAGGTTTGAACTGTTCAGCCATTTTTCTTTTTTTTCCTACAGTTACCTCTTCTGTTGAACTGAAATAACCAGAAACATAAGGTTTAGCTTGTTTTGGTCCCCAAGTTTGGAATATACCTCTACCAATATTAAATTCTGGCACATCATCATGATCTTCTTCAGTACCAGTTACTTGATGACCACTCATCGGATCAACACGACCCGACTGACACACAGGCTCCTTAACATTCATTATCGGCTCTTCACGAACCGACTTTGTCATTGGTTTACCCCTTTCTTCCCTCAGTTCAGCACGAACTGACGGAACTTTGGGTCCACCATCCACAGACTCATCAACATTAATTATCGGTTCCACACGAACCGACTTTACTACTGATTTACCCCGTCCCTCCTTCAGTTCGGCACGAACTGACGGAGCTTTGGGTTCACCTGAAATGGAAGCCACTGGAACTGCTTCTTCCACTTCCCTCCTGACAGACTTACCATCTATTTCTTCAAACACATATTTTTTAATGCCAGGAATTTTACCAAATCTAACATCCCTAACCATACCACTCCTTTGGTCACCTACAGTGGCTGGTCTTTTTAATTGTGCTTGGGATGAAGATATATCAGATTTAGATTGGCTTTGCTTCGTAATAATCTTATCTGATATTTTTCTTTCGGGTCCTTTCTGTCGATCCGACACGGATCGACTTGTTGGCCCTGGTTTTGTATGAATTAGGGCCGAGGTAGTAGCTATTTGACCTCGACCCCTACCTCTCACAGGTCTATGTTGAAACTCACCTGAGGGTCTTTTTTGTTGATCCGACACGGATCGACTTCTAGACTCTGATGGTTTTGAAATTCCTTTACCTGAGGGTCTTTTTAGTTGATCCGACGCGGATCGACTTATAGACCCTGGTGGTTTTGAGAGAGAGGCTGAGGCATGCCTCGCCCTTTCAACCTTGGACTTACCTGACTTTTCTTTTCCCAGAGTGGTCAAAGGAGGAAATTCAACATTATACATTTTTGAGGCACTAGATCGATCCATCACGAATCGAAGAGCCTCAGAATAAGATTTTGACCTAGTTCCCTCCATAGGTGGCAGATTTTGGTCGACCCAATGCGAGTCGAAATATTGATGAGCCACCTCTCTGGCAAGATTGACCCACTCCTTGACATTTCTTTGCACCGCAATGGAATGCTGTGCCCGTATAACCCCTTCTTTTAGGTGCAAATCTAAATTATAAGGGCTTAAATCAGTTAACAGACAATTCGCCTGAACCAATACCCCATTGTTTGTCAGGTTAAGATAATTATCTAGGACTTCTATTTCTTTACGGCGTGAGTCCTTCCACCCCCTCTTTGGACTCTCATTCTCTGACTCCATCTCTTTTTCTGCAAAGATAAAGAATACTAGTTGTCCGTTAAACATTCTGGACAGTAGTATTCATCTATATTTGAAGCTCCTGAGGCGTTTATTTGTACACATTTACCATGGAACCATTCTAAACACTCATCACATTGAATCATGAACTCACCACGGTATGGTTGTTGACATAGACAGAAGAGTTGTTGATCAGAATTCTCGTCTAATAATCAGGGTTATCAAATAAATGTTTCTGTAATTTGAGCACCCATTTTGGCAGACTTCTGTCTTTACAAAGTTTAATTTTATCATGATTCACTGTTAATATTGAATTTCTAAATTTGATTTTATATAAAGAAGGTGTGATTATTTTTAAAATGATTCCTGGTCCCTTCCATGAAGGGTTTAGTTTCCTACTTTTTCCCTTTGGGGACGCCGAATTCAGCATATAAATGACGTCACCGACCTTGTATACATGAATTAATACTTTCAAGTCATAATCCCTTTTCATTCGTTCTTGTGATGACTTTAGAACTGATCTAGCAACCTCATGTGATAATTTTATTGTTGACTCAAGGTTTCTCACATATTCATGTATCGATGTTTCAGACTCTACAGATTTGTGTGGGAACATTAAATCGACCAGGTGGTTGATTTCACGTCCCAACATCAACCTGTTTGGAGTATAGCCGGTGTGTCTGTTAACCGAGGACCGCAACGCCCCAGCTATCTGAGATAGATATATGTCCCAAGAATGTTGGGACTTATCAATGAAACATCGGACTGCATCCATCAATGTCCGATTAAATCTTTCAACTTGCCCATTAGCCGATGGTCTATAGGGTGTTGTTCGGGCCTTATGTATTTTTAATAAATCACATATGGATACAAAAAGTGCACTTTCAAAGTTCCGTCCTTGATCGGTAAAAATTTGAAATGGGTAACCAAATCTACTAAAAAACTCATTAATCGCTGCATGAGCA
Source organism: Pictodentalium vernedei (assembly GCA_031216915.1). Taxonomy (NCBI): domain Eukaryota; kingdom Metazoa; phylum Mollusca; class Scaphopoda; order Dentaliida; family Dentaliidae; genus Pictodentalium; species Pictodentalium vernedei. Next base: position 421,893,864 of record CM062289.1, on the reverse strand, counting down.
GTGACTTCAGCAGTTTGCGATGGCAAGGGTATACATTCAACCCATTTAGTAAATTGGTCCACCATCATAAGGATATACTCATTACCTTTATTGGTTTTAGGTAATGGACCAAGGAAATCTAAATGAACTCTTTCCATAGGGGAACCTGCTTGATACTGATAAAAACTGAATTTAGGTTTAAGCGATGGTTTCTTACTTTGATTGCATGTTTTACAAGATGCCACAAAATTTTCAATATGCTTTGACATGCCGTGCCAATAAAAGTTATCTTTTACTCGATTTCGTGTTCGAACAATTCCCTGATGGCCTGAGGAAGGAATGTCATGACACAAAGATAATACTTCTTCCTGAAATTGACAAGGAACCACTAGAACTTTTTTAGAATTTTCTTTTGTTTTCCAGATAACATGATTTTCAAGAACGAATCGAGATCTGTTGATCCAAAAATATTTAGCACTTGGACTGGCCAAAAATAAAGAAGCTTCAATCGGTTCGACAGAAGATTCTAACCAATCCGATAAAATTGTTAAATTTGGATCATTTTTCTGAGCTTCAGCGATTTCCTCCAGGCTGTAACTTTGAAGAATATCACTACAAGCACTAACAGTTTGGCAAAATATTTCTGGCTCATTATTCATTTTTATAATGTCTGCAGATGTACTAAACCAATCACTATCATTAGCAAGACCCTTCTCAAATTCAGTTTTATGACCTCCTGGATCCCAGGGTAAAGCCAATCCGGTTGGAAAATTATCAAGAAAGGCGTCTAACTCTGATTTACTACTAGTTTTTTCAGTAACCTTGCCCAACTTGGGCATTGCTACTGGCATATCAAAAGCCTCAGAGGTTGTGACTTTTTCAGCTGTAATTGTGGAACCACCCGTCGCGAGTGGTATCACATAGTCTATTTCTTCTGCAAATTGTGACCATTTGTTGTAAGCACGTGTACAGTATTTACAACCTTTACAAGGCAGTTTCTCTAGCGAGTAACCATATTGATAATTCCGACACGGATCATCATTTGGTATCCTTGATAGAGAATCAGCGTTAGCATGCTTAGAACCTGGACGATGTTGGATGATCATATTGTACTGGCTAAGTTCTTCCATCCAGCGAGCAATTTGTCCCTGTGGTTCCTTAAAGTTTAACAACCACGTCAAGCTATTATGATCAGTTCTAATGGTGAATTGTCGGCCAAGCAAATAATGCCGAAACTGTCGTGTAAATCTCACAACAGCTAATAACTCTATTCGGGTTGTACAATACTTTTGCTGTTCTTTAGATAAACTGTAACTGCCATACGCAATTACAGTTTCGACTCCATTCTGCACTTGCAATAATTCAGCTCCAATAGCTAGATCTGAACCATCTGTGTCCAGAATAAATGGATCAGTCTGGTTCGGTAGACCAAGTATTGGAGGTGAGGTCAATATCTCTTTGAGTTTTGAAAAGCTCTGTTCCTGTTCCAATCCCCACTTAAATTGTTGTTTACCGGTTACGGCATACAATGGGCGAGATAATTTTGCATAATCCTTAATAAATGCCCTATGGTAATTTGCAAGTCCAGTGAATCTTTCAACATCTTTCGAACATTTCGGGGTCGGCCACTGGTCAATGATTTTCGTTGCATCTGAACTCATTTCAAGACCATTGGCACTAACTACACGCCCCAAAAACTCAACACGCTGTTGAAATAGTTCACATTTCTGGGGTTTTAATTTCAGGCGATACGCTCGAAATCTCTCAAAAACCTCAGCCAAATTACTCAAATGCTCTTTAAAGCTATTTCCTATGACCAAAATGTCATCAAGGAAGGCTAGGGCAATTTTCCAGTTTAGTCCATGAAGGACTAAATTCATGATTCGGGAATAGCATCCAGGCGCGTTACAAAGACCAAATCCCATTTTAGTAAATTCAAAGAGACCATATTTAGTAATGAATGCAGTTTTCTTTCTATCTTCTTCTTTAACGTTAACTTGCCAGTAGGCCGAATTTGCATCAAGTTTTGAAAACCAAATATTTCCGGCAAGTGTATCAAGGCATTCATCTACTAAGGGTAAGGGGTATACATCTTTAACAGTGATTGAGTTCAGTGCTCGATAGTCGATACACCATCGCACCTTTCCGTCTCGTTTTCTTATCAAAACTGGTGTGATGCCCATTCCGACACGGACGGGCGAATAACCCCTGCTTTTAACATTTTATTTAAATGCTCTTCCTCCTCTTGTACAAATGCAGCAGGTGTTCGGCGCATTCGCTGTTTAACTGGTGGCTTGTCCTGCGTGTCGATTGTATGTTCAATTGCAGTGAAATTGCCAAGATCAAATTCATCTTTGGCGAAGACATCTGCATTTCTGTGGAGAAGATTTTTTAATTCCATTACTTCACTTGAGCTTAAATTTTGCTTGCAATCATTTAGCATCTTCTCCAAATGTTGTGGTAGGACTACATCCATTGATTTGTCTAACTTTATTTTGCAGATATTTTCTGCAATTTGTGTCAGATTGTCTATGTTACCCCCCAAAACGGCGGGGTTCTCTTCAATTTCTGTGACTGGTGTTGAATAACCAATCACTTGCCCCTTTTTTCAAGATTACGTTATTGTCAGATACATTTACAAAACACACTTTTGGTAACATGCCCTTGTTATGTAAAGACCTCGGTACCAAAAGTGAAGAATGATTTTCGGGTTCAATCATATATAAATTTCCCGATACATTCATTTTGCACTGAATCTGAAGGACTGAACGTGGAGGTACAATAGTTCGTTCAGGAATGCTGACTTTATTAATTGAATTCAACTCATAATTTACAGTAAGTGAAGTGTCCAAAGATTCCTGGCCAATTTGAAGTTTCCCAGTTTCTAAATTTATTTGTACCTGATGTTTTTTAAGAAAATCCAGTCCTAATAACATGTCATCATGTATGCGTGCAGCATAAATTTTCTCATGAAATGTTTGTTTACCAATATTAAGTGTTACTGGTCCTATATAAAGGCTATTCATTTGCAGATCTTTTCCTGCAGTATTCATGATGACATTTTTCAATACTGGGGGTCTATTGTCACATAATTTAAATATTTCATCAGAAATTATTGTCACCTCTGCAGCAGTATCCACAACTGCTTTTACTGGGTGACCATTAACTATAACCTTAATGGTGATCATAGAATCAGATTTCAATTGACCAATAGCTAATATCTCATCATCATAATGATCATTTATTTCAAATTGTTTGTATTCTATTGTTTCCATTTCCGCCAATTCGGCAGAATTGTCCAATGTTTCCAGGCTTAGTGTGTCATTTTCCACTGGCACAGTGGGGTCGAAGTTAGGCCTCGTTGGTCGACCCGTGAGTGTTTAGTTGATCTCTATGTTCATTTTTGAAGGTTACTTTCTTTTCATTGGCTGACTTATTAAAGGCAGAGTTTGCTGGGCAATCTCTTTTGAAATGGCCATAACCATTGCATTGAAAACATGTGCTGTTTTCAGGCCTCGTTGGAGACGAGCTGCGCCATTGGTTGGTGGATCTCGATGGAGAGCCACTTTGCCATTGCTTTGACCTTGAAGGCGACTCACTTCGCCATGAATTTGAGGATCGTATTGGTGATCCACTACGCCATTGACCAGACCTGTTTGGTGACGAATTACGCCATCCACTTAAAGGCGAAGGGCTTCTAGATTGACGCCTCAAATTACTAACTGTTAAGGATAAACTTCCAACTGTAGCAGTTAATTTTTTCATTTCTGACAATATGTGATCTACACCCGATTCGAGTCTAGTCACTCTAGAATCAAGTGAACCTGATTGATTCATATTTCCACTATCAAATTTTCTAGGACTTACAGCTTTTATTTGTTTTGGTTCATTATGTGTTGATACTGGCACTACTTCCGGTACGGAAGTAGGGGCTTTTGGTGTGACGACTATAGAACCATAAATGGCTTTTTGTGTGTGTTGATACCATCGCACTTTGTCGATGGCATCCTCAACTGTGACTGGCCTTAAATTAGCAGCATACTGACCTGCCTCTTTATCGGTACCACCCTGACAAAATTTAATGACTGCCTGTTGGTACATATGATTATCTGGTAGATTTTTGAATGCCCTTGTAGCAAGGTGTAACACTCTATCTGCCCATTCTTCCAACGTCTCGCTGGAAGTCTGTTGTGTTTGCATAAATTCAAGATGAGCAGTTTCAGGTAGGTCATGAAAACCAAATCTTTTTTCTAAGGAGTCCATGATGTTAAAATATCCCAATGTTTGATTTCTACCTGTGATCATAGCGTAGTATTCACTAGCTTTATCTTCTAAACACCAGCATAAATTATCTTTACACTGCTGCTCCGACCAGCGCTGCATTTCAGCATATTTTTCAAATTTAGTTTTGAAGGCTTTCCAGCTTGTGGTGCCATTGTATATCAATGTTTTGGGTAAATGAAATGCTTTACCGACATTTGTGGCATTTTGCTGGTAATGTGCACCTGTTTGTTGTGGTATGGGATAGACAGGTGCTGGTGGAATATATGCTGGTGCAGGTGGAGTATAGATTGGTGCTGGTGGAGTATATGCTGGTATTGGTTGTGTATATGCTGGTATTGGTTGAGTATATGCTGGTACTGGTTGAGTATATGGAGATATTTGTTGTGTGTGCGAATATGGTGTGTATGCTTGAGTTTGTGGATATGTGCTGGGTGGGAATCCAGACATACCTTGGCTAGTGTTCAGCATGGGGCGATATGTTTGAATGTCATGTATCGGTGGTGGAACATTGTAATTTGGCATAGGGTATGACTGACTGTACGCAGTCATACATGTAGGTGTCTGATAACCAGCAGTTTGTTTTACAGGAGGACTTGTATATCTTGTCTTTATGTATTGTTTATTGAAGCTCGAAGGTGAACTTGGGCCACCTCCAGTAGCTGTAGCTCCTGTTTGTGTAGCTTGAGGTTCGGTCGACTCGACTGAACTACCCCGTATATTCCAATCAGCAGTGTATTCATCCTCTAATGGATCAGCATACCTATCGTCATCATCATTTTCCTGATGGAGCTCAAAATCAATACTTTCTGTTAACTGGGGTGTTATCCGCATGTACGGAATACTTGATAAAATTTCCGGTGTGATATTTCCATGTTCTAGTCTAAAATAGACAATTGAGTCGGCTAACTTTCTACCAACTCCGGGTAACAATAAAAGATCTCTGTAGGCACATTTGTTTATTTTAATTTTGTTACAAGTAGTACTCATGATGAAAGTTATCAAAAAAAAACAAAGTCAAATATATTTATTTATTCAAAAATTGTACAAAACACACTATACTACCTATTTTACCGTTGTAGCTGTCTTCATCTGTACTTCTCCGTAACGAGAAAAATACCATCTGCCTGTTACCACTGATATTTTGTCCAACTGTATTCAATTTTGAAGTTAAAGCACCCCACCATAAAAAAATTGTCACTATGTTGATGCTAAGGACGATGTTATGCCAGAATACAATTATTTATTTATTTTGTTTAAGTTTGTTGATAGGTACAGACTTTTATCCAATTAATTGTAATAAATGAAGAAGATTTACACAAAACAAAATTTTATCCAACAATTTATAATAAATGAAAATGAATAACACAAATATTTCAGGGGATAAAGCACATAAATTTTCAATTAAGCTCCAAGTTTAGATGGCTAAATTTTCATGAAAGGAAATAATCACCTTTTATTTTGAAAATTTTGACAATATATCACTTTTTATTTTGAAAATTTTGACAATAAATATTTATATAGGGAGAATAGGTCAAGATATGACAAAATATTTTAATATGAATGTAGAATAATTTAATTGAATAGCAAATTTATTATAATCAATCAAAACAATTTATTTGAAAAATAATTTGTATCACAGGAAAATTTGAAATATCACAATTTAAATTATCAATAACAGAGAGCAACCAAAGTTATCATGAAATGGCAAGATATATTATAATAATTTATATGTTAAATTATTGTCAATCAAAATATTTATTCGTCAAACAAAGAGAAATTGCTTACAATTTAAGTTTTTCAGTCACACAGTTACATATCCAATGAAAACAATTTTTTCTTTTTTTTTTTTACTAGCAAGCTGGTAAATATCAACAGTAACAGACAAAATTCGATGGCGAACGCGATCGAGATGTGAAGAATACAACATGTGGAATGACAAAAAAACAAAACATTTAACATTGATTATGGAATTTGAGAGGAAGTGTTTTTAGAAAATTACAAAAAAGAAACCAGGAACAAATGAAAAAACAAAAAGGAATTTGAAAATTTTGTGAGAAGGATGAAAAAAGTTTCAAAATTTTGTCATTGTTTCAAGATGGCGACAGCCACGCCTGTCGCAAATTTGAGCCAAGAAGTTCGAAATTGTCGGCGACGCCAATATCGAATAACTGCGTGGTGTTATTCGATGGGTTAATTGGACTGAGGGTACATGAGTAAGGAATTTGAGATACAAATAAATACTTACATTATTACAATACAACGACAAACACCAACAACAACAACATCAAATTAATAATACACGTCTTGTAATCTTGGATTCTGGAATGGTTCTGCTCTCTAAACGGGTTCACTCTGGACATCCGATAACCGGCCAATCATATTCTTTCGAGATCAGCTGACCAGAGCCACCTGGCGGCATCATAATAGATTTAGGATTGCCGAATTTCACCACACACGGTTACCTCGTGTCCGGAAGTTTTTCGGGTAGAGGAAGCCAGAGTACCCAGAGAGAACCACCGAGCAGTGGCAAAGCAACTGTCAGACTCCCCAACGTACTAACTCCACACAAGCAGGGTTAGCGAGAAGACAAGCACACCATTGACGTGCAGTACACCTTAGTACACAGCGCCACCTTGCCCCCACGTGGGCAATCGAGATTAAGTGCCTTGGTCAAGGACACAAAACAGTTATCCCTTGCAGAGATCGAACTGTGAACCTTTCGGTTTGAAGTCCAATGCCGTAACCCGATGAGTCACCAAGCTCCCAGGTATACTTATCAACTTTACAATCTCGGCATTTGTCTTTAGTCAGTAATAACTAAAATATGTTGCACTATATTCATTCTGTCTGACTGTAAAAAAATGCATGTCATCAGCTTATTCATTTTTCACAGGCATTGAAGTAAATTGTATAAAAAAGTGATCAGTGATTATGAGGCATCAAGAAACTGAAATACTTTCTTTCTTTTTTTGAGCATTGTTTTTTCTATAGCAACTTTTGCCCCGCCCCTCTCACTATAATTAAGATGACGATGGTGGAGACACTTTTCTATATGTGACCAATGAGCGTTCCGGCAAATGTATAGATATCATTAACCCTTTACCTAAAATGAAAAGCAGATGACACTTGCTAACAAAATTCTTGAATAACTATTTTTTTTCATTTTTCGTCTCAAAACCTATGCTTTTGAGACAATAAATGAAAAAAACAATGAAAATTAATTGGCGATTTTTGTGATTAGTGCTGGCCGGTTTTGGCCATTACGTTGGGTAAAGGGTTAATTCAAGGATCAGGGACTATCCTATAAAGTTTTTCCTGTTTGTTACCCACAGTGTTAAAATCTCGCCCCCCCCCCCCATAACACCCCTAACTATTCCTCCAGGGACTTGAACACACATCACGGTTCCTGTGGGGCCCCAAGATTCAATGAGCAGAATTTAATTTGCTTCAGGGCCATTCACGGCCTGGAAAATGGGCCAGTGGCTAATCTTTCATGCTCTTGCTCTTCCTGTTTGTTACCCACAGTGTTAAAATCTCGGCCCCCCCCCCCCCCATAACATATTGCCCCAGGGACTTGACAGGAACACACACCAGGGTTCCTGTGGGGCCTTGGATTCAAGGAATAGTCTGCCTTCAATTTGCTTGAATGGGCCAGGAGGCCTTGAAAAACCTTGAATAAAAAAATACTGACAATGCACATTATCATAGCTATATAGTTTTATATGCCAGTTTGTGAAGGCGTTGTCCTAACCACAAACCGTCTGGTCATTTCCCCCCTCCTCCCACTTCCCTTGAATGGAGGTGGGAGGAGGACGTAATGACAGCAGGGTCCTAGTTTGGATTAATGGAGGTGGAGGCTTTGAAATTTCTTGCATTTGCCTATTTTAGGGCCTTGAAAAATGTCAAGAAATGTCTTTGAATTTAATCCATTCCTGCCTGCAAAAAACCTGAGTTGTAGCTCATCCATACAATATGGAAGCTTTTATAGAAGAGTTGAAAGAAAGAAGATATTTGAAGGGATTTCCTATTAGCCACACATATTAGAATCTGTGGCCCCATAAAACTCCTAATTATTCCCACAGGGAATTTGGTTTGAACAAAATCTGAAAATATTCTTAGAATGATGTCATATAAATATGAAGGTATTTCCCATTATTCAGTGTTAAAAGTCTGGGATGCCTAAATGAAGATGGTTTGAACGAACTTGAAAAGCATCCTTATAATAATGCAATATCAAATAGGGAGGAATTTGTTGCAGTGGTTTGTGAAAAAAATAAAAATTAAATGATTTATGTCTGATATTTTACCCAAGTTAAAAAATTGATGAATTTGTCCCTTGAGTGCAAGAAGGCTTTGCAATGCTTTAGCTTTGCAAAGCCTTCTTGCGCTCAAGGGATGAAATACACCACCACCCATGGTATTCTGTAGGTTATGAGGCCTAAAACTTGAACCAAGAACATAAACTTTTGATGGCAAAGAAGTAATTACTGAAATAAAAAATAAAATAAAAAAACGCTCGCCTGCATGCAATTTTACAAATAATGGCCTGAGAAACAGAAGATCTACTTTGTGTGGCCTTACCACCAATGCTGAAATCTGGGGCCCAGTAATGCCCCAAAATATTATCCCAAGGCATTGATTTGAATAAAAAAACCCTATTCATTTATTTATTTATTTGGGTTTATTGACACTTTTGACAGAAAGTTTGACACCTTATGTCAGCCAGTTTCACTGGTGAAAGAAGCAGGAGTACCCAGAGAGAACCACCAAGCAATGGCGAGCAACTGCCAGACTCCTCATCAAACTAACTCCAAACATGCAGGGTTTGCATTGGATGAAGATAAGTTCACCATCAACGTGCAGTGTACCTTAGTTATCAGTGCCATCACACTTCCACAAAGACAATAGGGTTTAAGTGCCTCGCCCTAGGACATAATGCAGTTACCCCCGGCAGGGATCGAACCCTTTACCTTTAGGTTTGAAGTTTAATGCCACAACCACTGAGTCACAGTGCTCACTCTAAGGATGTTAAATGTCAAATAGTAATTCTTTTTGGGGCAATTTTGGGTGAGAAGAAAGTTTTTTAATGCTTTTCCCCATCACCTACAATGTTAAAATGAAGACTCTCTTATGAAGTGCACAATTAAAATTGATCAGGAATTTTTGTCCTTTTGATAATACTCCTTCTAAGGATGACTATAAAAAAAATGATGGTTGTAATTTATCCCCAAGGGTTAACAGGTAAAGGGAAATAAAACATATTTCTACACAGCTACATGATTTAGCAACAAAGAAAATAACATCTTTATTTCATTAATATTTAATAATCAGCACATAACAAATATAAATGTGGTTGTATCAAACAATAAACAGTAACATATCACAGAGACCTGAGTGATAAAGTATCTATAACAGTATATTCCTACAGGTGTTAAGCCAGTAAAAAAAATTATAGATGTGACTTTTGTCTTTCTAATCAGTAATTTCATCTCATCTCACTATGAAAGTTAAAAAATTTATAGTAATTTATATATTTTTTATACTTACCAATGACCCAGACATAGCTGGTGCTAACTCTTAAAATATAGGGCCAAACACAAATTTTGCCCCCCAATCCCCAAAATTTGCATCTAAAACTAAAGAAAACATGTCCTGAGAGGCCCTCCACACTTCGCCCCTACTGCGCATGCACAGTGTCAAGGACGTTCCGAAATTGGCGCCATTTATCATTCTAATAACCAGTGCCTGGTAAGCGCTATGTACTCAGCGGGGAGGCAAGAGTTCCCAACTCCTGGGAGGGCCATCCCCGTCTGGGTCATTGGTAAGTATAAAAAATATATAAATTACTATAAATTTTTTAACATTTTTATACTGTACCAATGACCCAGACATAGCTGAATAGTAAAAAGGCTGGACGGCCAAGGACATAGAGCAAAATGGAATACGCTCAATAAAATAAAATAGAGTCATCCCCTGTAGGGAAAAGAAGTAATAGGCCTTACATGTATCTTTCTTATTTATGATAAATTAGAAAGATACAACACCTTCCAAAAATTGAGCTTCATACATCCATGTACTCTATTAATATCCAATAATCCTTATACTAATAATTTTTAAAGTAAGCCAATAATAAAGTAAGTCTAGAGAATAGAGACTCTTATACTCCTAAAAGTGTGTGAGAATTGCATAATCATGTCCGTTGACATATGCAATATTCAAAAGCTATACTTTAAAAACTAAGACTTGAATGAATTTTATAAACTTAAACTTCTCACTAAACAACCATCCCAATAACAGCTCAGAATTACTAACTCCGGCGGAGGTATCCCCTTGTTTTCATAGTAAAAACAGGTGACCCAAGGGAACACCCTCCCCCCCCCCCTTTTTCTTGCCCTGGGTCAAATAGCCCAGAGCGAAGAGGGCAGCCGAACGGAGACACTGCCGAAACAGACAGCCTACCTAGCTATAGTAGCAACTGTTAAGTGAATGACATTCTGAGCAGTAGATAATAGACCTAACAATAGAGGCCTCCAGAAATGGACTCGATATTTCTGAGATAAAATTCATGAATGTGGATGGCTGAGCGCAATGAGCAGCCTTCAAAAATCTATAATAGCAACACTATTAATGTAAGCCCAAGAAGTAGAAGAACTCTTACTTCATGAGCCGAAATCTTAAGCACAACTGCTAAGCCAATGATATACCATAAGCAGTACGCTAGTTAATAGAATCCATTAACAATAAAATGGAGCGTAACGTCCTTCTACTAGACATCAAAGACAGAAGAAGCTTACGCCCTTGTAATAAACAGATATCTGTTTATAAACTGTACCCGGAAAGAGTAAAGGCCTATGCCCATACGAAGACGGAAGGACCTTAAAATAATAAGTTCCGGATAATAGGAGCCTAACTCTTATGCAACAATCCAACCTAAATAGTAACGGAAGTATTGATTCCGAAACTATGAAAGTGAAAATCATCCATTGATAGTGCATGAAACTCACTGACTCTACAGTAAAAGAGAACCAACAGAATTACTGTCTAAAAGGTCAGAATTTGAAAACTACTGTTTCCAGAGGTTCAAATGATTACTTAGCTAAATAAGAACCGAAGTTAAAATCCGTATAGGAATTTAATCTAAAGATTCTAAGTCTATTTATCAAAAAGTTACTAACTGACTTAGATAAAGAGACAAAAGACTCAATTGTAAACTATCGTAGAGTGCATAGGTATGAGGTAACATAAACCTATAACCTAAATAACAACAGGCTGCAGTAGATCTTGTGAAACAAGTATACTAAAAAATAGCAATGAGTAGTATGGAGGGATCAACCATATGAACATAATGATCCCTACACCACGACGGAAGAGCCTCCACTTTAGTCGCATAGAATAGCGAAGAAGAGGATCTCCTATAGTAAGAAATCGCGTCCAAAGCTCGTCCAGTACAGTGCTTACAATGCAATACGGACCACACAACGGAATACATGAAGGTTGCGACCTTGCTGGTTGTGATAAAGATGACACGATTTACCCAGTGAAAAAAGATCCTCACATAGAGGAAGATTTCACGTTAAGATCCACAGTAGACAAGAGAGTAAATTACTCATGATCTCTGTGAAGATAGAGATGCTATCAACAGAAATGTATTGTGGTTGTTTATCTTAGCAATACCTGCTAAAACAACAGCGCCGGAGGATACGCGTATCCTATCATTCCGTCCTATAGATCAATAGAGCGTTAACAGTATTAGCTCAGAGATCTGGACAAGCCAACACATACGTCTGCAATTGATTAGCAAGCTGTGTCATAAATAAAACATCATTGGGCGCTCCCATAGATAGCAAATCTGATTGAATACTTGTTTGTTGAGAGTCCATTCTGACAGCAACAAGCGACCCGTAAGAGAACGGGAGTGCGATAAAACAATCAGACGACCCAGAATATGACGGACCAAAACTGAACTTGGTGTACTATAACCAACAGACGGATTCTTTCCATTAAATTGAATAACGGAAACGAAAGAGTGCCTCCCTGGTTCCGGAGATACGCCACTACTGTCGAATTAAAGGACAGGAATTTGGGCATGCGTTTCTGAATAATGTTCATGCAATGACATAAAGCAAGCCTAAAAAACATTATTCCGCGGAAGTTAAACTGATAGCTAAAAGACTGCGGAACCCAAAGACCCTGGCACTTCGAATCCGTAGGGATCAGTATATATCCCAATCTGTTTGACTGGCAACCGTCATAACAGCCACACTCGGGTCCGGCAACTGCGGCGGCACTCTCTGAGTCAACCACCGAATGTTTGCCCCAGTCTGAATCTCTTGTAACACTAGATAGACAAGAGAATGTATAAATCAAGCAATTCATGGATTGCCGGAAAGTTGCCGTCGAAGAGAAGCTCCTCCGAGTACGAAGCGACTCTGAGAGAGTTCTTAACCTACTATCCACGCGTGGATGTAGCTAGGGCTGCATCACGTCTAACCAACTCCAATCAGCCACTGAAGGGCGGAGTTATACGTGAACAAACTACTGCCCTCAAAAGAAATTACATTGAGAATAATATCCCGTAAATCTTTTCTTGAAGACGTAATGATAACGCCTCAGTAAGGCGGATTACGTATAATAAAGCGTCTAAGTTAAGTCTACTATACATAATGTCGTTCCCAACATTGAAATTGGAAAAGACATAAACGGCGAAAAAGAATATATGCAGTCTTTAATCACACCGTCTAGACGCATATGAACTCTCGGTATGCCCTGCTCTGCCAAAATAAACTATATGTAAAAAAGATAAAATGGCAGAAATGAGCCACGCGGACAAGAAACTAAACTATCATGCTTAGTAGCAGGCTTGTATATATATAAATATATAGCGTCGAAAATTAAAACACATGTTGTAATGACAATATTGGACTGCGTCGGTAAGTCAGGGACAAAGTCCCTGTACCGATCGAAAATTCCGAGTCCAATGACGCTATAAGTCTCTTATCCAAGATCGCAGCAATGAAGTCCGAAAAATAATCACTGGAAGAAATGCCAGAAGATATGAAAGGCATCTTCCGATACTACTAAAGGGAAAACTCGAAATCTTTCGAATCCCTTTCGCCATCCTGTCGGACCCTATAAAGCGTTCGGTCGTCCGTAGCTTGATGCAACCGCGGACCGCACCGACCCAGCGCCGTCGGATAATTCCTGATTCAACCGAGAAACCGTCAATTGCTGGGATGCTGCGAAACAACTGTGCTAACTCGGATAGCACGTCCGTCACTGAGGCCTGAGGAGCAGCGGTCTTACGATGCATTGCCGCAGGAAGCTCCGAGATCGTTACCCCGTGCATACTTCCAATATGCGAGCGAACGGAGTGTATAGGCCTCGTGTCCCTTGGCTACCGGATGGCGCGACCTATTCGCTGTGGAATCACTGAATGCCGAAACTGATCGGATACTCGAGGTCACGTAGCCAATGTGCGGTCGTGTGCCCTGCTGTGAGGATGAGGAAGCATTAAAGACAGTCTCTCGGACTGTCAATATAACGGAGCGTCCCGAGCAACGGACATATGCTCCGAATGTAAAATATCTGAACCACAACATGCGGTCCCCTATGTTGTTGGCTTCCTCCGATCTGTCCTCAATCTGCCGTCACTGGGTGAGTACTAAAGTAATTAAAGTGCTCGCATCACCCAAATCTCCTTCCTAGACCGCAACGGACGAACCCGGCAGCCGAACCATTCGATGAATGTACGCTACACCGGGTGAGCTAGCGAATGTCACTCCGTAAGCGATAGACATATTCCATGAGCACTTATTGCCGCTAACTCTTCATTAACTATGACGACAGAGGCACACTTTTGAAAGACATCTCCATAACTCTTCGAACAAGAAACCAGAAATGCTTGGATAGCAAGCATAAAATAATAATATATATAGCGTCGTTCAATAATTCAAAAGTTTGTGTGACATTATTGGACTATGTCGGAACTGAGGGACGATGTCCCTGAACCGAACCAAAAATTTCTAAGTCCACCGACACTATCAGTTTCTTATCCGGCATCGCAGCATATGTTGTTCCGAAAGGGAAAGCTTGAAATCCACCGAATCCCTTTCGGTATCCCGTCGGACCGGATGAAACTTTCGGACGTCCGTACCCGCTTCCGCGGAGCGTCCCGACCCAGCATCGTCGGATAAAATATATGCGACAGATTCAGTTGATGCTGGGATGCTGCGATAAACTGTGCTATTAAGGAAAGCACGTCCGTTCCCGAGGCCTGTGCAGTAGCGGACTTACGATGCATTGCCGCTGGAAGCTCCGTGTACGTTGACTCCCGCACACTTCCTATGCGAACGTCCGGAGTCTGCAGGCCTCGAGTCCCCGGCTACCGACCCAGTGCTGTCGGATAATTCTCGATCCGACACCGTTTCTGTCGGCTGCTGGGATGCTGCGATAAGCTGTGCTATGTGCACAAGAATGTCCGGCGTCGAGACCTGCGGAGGCGCAGTCTATCGCTGCTTCGCCGAGGGCAGCTCCGCATCAGATGGCTCCCGCATACTTTTCCTATGCGAACGTCCGGAGTCCATCGGTCTCGAATCCCTGGCTGCCGGATGGTGTGACCTGGTCGCCGAAGAATCCTTGATTGGCGAAGCTGGTAATATATCGGCGGTCACGCAGCCAAGGTGCGGTCGTGTGCGCTGACGAGAAGAGGAAGCCTTAGCAGTCACAGCGGACTGCCTATACAACGGAGCATCCCGAGCGACGGACGTATGCTCCGCTAACGACACATCTGTACCACAACATCTGGGGCCAGATGTTGTTGAACGAGAGAGGGGCCTCTCTCGCTTGCCGTCCGGATGGACCGGAACGAGCTATGAACCGGACTAAAAGGCTTCCTCCGTTCTCCCTCCGATCCGCCGTCACTGGGTGTGCATTAAGTTAATTTTATAGTGCTCGCATCACCCCAAAATTCCTTCTAGACCGCAACGGACGAACCCGGCTGCCAAACCATTCGGTGAATGGACGCTACACCGGGCGAGCTAGCGGACGTCAAAGGCCGTCGAACCTACTAGGGTCCTCTTAGGCAATTGGCGTATTACATGAGCACTTTTCCGCTAGCCCTTCATTAATTGTGACGACGGAGGCACACTGTTGGAAGACATCACAGATACATCACCCTAATCTTGATCGTCTGAAATAGAAATTGATAAAGTAGAGTGACCCTGCGGGGAAAGGACCGGAGTGTCCAAATCCCCAACAACATACCGTGACATACGCTTCCCATATTGTCATCGAAATCATACGATACAGAACAGGAGTTAACGCGAGTACACTGACCACATATAGAATGATAATAAGGTCAGAGGAAGACTTCCTCTTAAAACAATTGATCAATATCCTTTCAATGTGAAAAGAAAACAAGTCCTGGTACTCGCACTAACCCCTGGCAATCAAAATACATAATAATAATATGATCCATTAATATAGAAAAAATAATTGAAATCAAAATATTTTGAAAAAATATTTTTTCAGAACAGCCCAAGTTTCTGAAAAGTAACGTTGAGCCCCAATGGATCCCAAGCCTAAGTGTGGACAAAAATTTTAAAAATATTTTAAACAATTTATTCAACACTTACGAACAATAATAAAGTATCTAGTTATGATTAAAATAACATAAAGATATTATTATTTAGAAATCCCCCCCTCACACAGAGGGCTGTAGTAAATGTAAACAATGAGTGTAAAAACACTAAAATAAGACTCCAGGCACCCAGGCCCGAAATCAGTTACCAAAAATACACCATCTGATGCAAAACAGAGACTTCCAGGGAAGAAACTGCAGAACATCAGATGGTAGATGCAGAACACAACGCCTAACCACCCGTAGGTGAAGACGTAAACATGGGGAAAGAACAGAATTCATTCTGTTATTCAGCTAAAACTCCCAAGAAATTTTAGTAATAATAATTACAGAAATTATGCCAAAAGCATGGGAGAATAGCAAGGGGGAACTTAAAGGACAGGGAGAGAGGAAAAACACTTGAAAAAACAGTGTAACTAAATAATCAGAATGACAACAAAATGGCTGCTGCCTTGAAAATAGGTAACTTAACATAATTTCATTAAAAAATTTTAAGTTACAGCCCTGATAATATTCTGTCACACATTCTTTTCCTCTCCTCCTTTTCTATCCTCCTTAGAATCACCATTTCACTAATATTTATGTGTCTGGCATCATTTAAACTGAGATTTAAAAGCACAAAGATCAGTCAGATGTTAACTGATGAAGGGCCAAACTTAGAAATGATAAATGGCGCCAATTTCGGAACGTCCTTGACACTGCGCATGCGCAGTATGGGCGAAGTGTGGAGGGCCTCTCAGGACATGTTTTCTTTAGTTTTAGATGCAAATTTTGGGGATTGGGGGGCAAAATTTGTGTTTGGCCCTATATTTTAAGAGTTAGCACCAGCTATGTCTGGGTCATTGGTACAGTATAAAAATATAGATGTATACAATTAAGATTTAAAATGGTAAACAAAGCAATGGCATTGTAAACTTTGTTCAGATATGCACCAGGGGAAGACTGGGCCAAAAAACATTACCGGAAAATGTACCAGGGGAGCCCTGGACCTGGACAAAATTGTGATTTTTCGAACCAATAGAATGCTGCTTCCTTGCATCTGAGGAATCGACGACAGTCCTCATACAGGGAATTTTTGTTGCTCACTTGGCAAAAATGACCCGACTATAGTTTGGCCCAATGGGAGAAATTTTTGATTTTTCGAACCGAAAGAACACTGTTTCCTAGCATCTGATCGACCAATGGCAGACAAGACTGCTGGTATATTGGAATGCCCTCTATGTGTACTGCCAATGGAAGGCATTTCAATAAACCGACAGTCTATGCAATCAGATCTGATTCACCCTTTGGTCATTTTCACGAAATTTCAAGTGCCAATTTGTGTTGGGCTGTACAAATTTTGGGGGCTCTCAACAGGATGGCCCACCAGGAAATTTCCCGGCGGACCCTACGACCAGTCCGCCTCTCATATACACTGCCAGTTTTTGGCTCCTTAGTCTCCTATACAGTGAAGTCCTGTTTCCTGAACAGTCACTTTGCCAGTAAAAGATATTCAATTAACCTTTTACCTAATGAATGACCCACATCCACCCATATAATTTACAACCTGATCAGTTGAAAAAAATGTTTTTCAAAAAATTTAAATGAAACCATATCATGTGGCACCTCATTGGAACGAGCTCGTTGAGCTCGTTCCAATGAGGGGTCACCTGATATGGTTTTGTTGAAAGTTTAAAAAATTTTGAAAAAAATAATAATTAAAATAATAAATTTTGAAAACTTGGTCAAAGGATTAACCCTTTACCTAACGTAATGGCCAAAACCCGCCAGCGCTATTCTAAAAAATCAGCAATTAATTTTCATTATTTTTTTCATTTTTTGTCTCAAAAACATAGGTTATGACCCCTCGTTGGAACGAGCACCTATGTTTTTGAGACAAAAATGAAAAAAATTAGTTATTCAAGAATTATTTTTGCAAGTGTCGTCTGCTTTTCAGGTTAGGTAAAGGGTTAATAAAAGTATTCAACGAAGAGGAATTTAATAATATTAATAATAATGCAATGTTAACATCTAGAATCCACCACAGTGTTCTATGACTTACATTATTACCCCGTATCATAGGCATACACACCCTTTGGTCATTCCATGACATTCTCACCTCAACTCAACGGAGCATGCTGCCGGTGCTCCACAGACGGGCACTCAAGGCAAGCACCTCAACAGGTGCCTATTTTACACCTAGGTACAATGGGGATAACATAGTATTAGTGAACATTCCCAATGTTCACAGCGGACATGTGATTTTAACGTTGCAGAGTCACATATTCAAACTTTGCCGATCGCACACCAGCCTCTGCTGTGGGATGCAATCGCTCAGTGGTCACCCATCCAAGGATTAACCGGGCTCGACGTTGCTTAACTTCGGTGATCTTATGGGAACCCGTCTCGATGTGCCAGTGCTTATTACACATCCATTAAACTTTAAACCCTTGTATTTAACGGAATCGCCACTATGACATAAATGTTTCTGCATTCAACTGGTGATGTACAAGCTGCAACTTTTTTCCCAGGAACATTTATACTAGTTCCTTTCCTGTTGGGTCATTAATTACGCTTCGAAAAGTTTCCAAATTTCATTATACAATTATCGATCGTCTGTCGCGTGGTGTGAAAATAAAAACGTCCAAAGCAAACTAAAGTACTTGTCTTTTTCAAATTTCTCGGATGAGAATTAAGAAGGGGTCTGTCGGTGGCCGAGTGGTGTGCGTGGTTCAGTATAGTTTCGCTACCTACTTTAGTTATCATGAAATCCTTTCAAAAATATGACCTGTAGACTGTGCTAAAGGTTTTGGGGCTTTGGGTCCCTGTAGCCATCACAGCTGATCAATCGTGACCAAAAGGGGACGCTCTCATCTAGATATTATATGGAGTCATCCTACCAAGCTACAATGAAGTCCCTCCATAAATATGACCTGTAGACTGTGCTAAAGGTTTCCAGGTTTTGGGCCCGGCAGTCATCATAGTAGACAGATCATGACCAAATGGGGAAGCTCTCATCTAGACATGACCTCAAACCTGCATATGAAATTTTGTTATGATCAGACAAGAACTACGAGGTGTAGCCTGTGCTAAAGGAAAATGTGAACAGACTCTCAGACTTCCACACGCGTGATGGCAATAGCTTATCTTGACATTGTCAAGTTAATCTAAAACTGTCTTTGGTACTGGTCAATGGTTTTATCATAAAATAAATTTGGCATCTGATTTTGACAAAAAGTAAATTATCAACTAAGAATCTGTGATAATAGGCCTAGCAATAAGTTCTTTCATAATTTCATTTGATCCTGCATAGATTGTCTGAACTCTGGAATCACAGTATGCTCGAGCTATCGGGTATTCCCACATATAACCCCATCCACCATGGAGCTGTACACATTGTGCTGCAATCTTGTTCTGCAAATCACTCACCCTGTAATATGAGGAAAAAATAGGAATAAGGCCTATGAAAAAAATCCTTCTTTCTTGGGTAATGTTTCCTCATTATTTTTGTTAATCCACAAAACAATCCTGAAAATGAATTTGAAATTTAATTCCTTATACTAATTTGTGGAAAAAATGATAAATTTAAAGTAATTTGTATATTTTTTATACTTTCCAATGGTCCAGACTTAGCTGAAGCAAACTCAATATTATTAAGGGCCAAACACAAATTTTGAACCCCCCGATCCCCAAAATTTGAATAGAATACTGAAAATTAAAAATTCTATCTGGCCCTCTATACTTTTAGTACTTACGCATGCGCGGTACCCAGGAAGAGACCGGAATTGGCACCAGCATCATTCTTCCTAGTTGTGCCTACTAAAGTTTCAACTCAGTGGGGAGGTATGAGTGCCCACTCATGGGAGGGCCTTATCTGGGCCATTGGTAAGTATAAAAAATATACAAGTTACTTTAAATTTATAATATTTTTATATTAAAACTAATGGCCCAGACTTAGCTGAATCATAAAAAGGTGGCGGGCTGAGGACTTAAAAGGAATAGCAGACCAAAATACCACTCCTTAGCCTGCATTAGAACTTCCAAGGTCAAAAGGAGATTAAAAATTTTAAGGAATTACATATATGTCTCTCTATACAACAATAGAGAAGACATACCACCGAAATAAGGAGCAATATCCAAGTAATTCCCTGTTACTTAGGATAAATGATTATGTTAATTGGGGTGTAACGAGCTCCAATTTTAAGGTGTGTCCGAGAGTGAGAGACTAACGCCCACAAACACATGCCATATGTAATGTAACAAGCTGTACATAAGATCAGAATAATCTACAGACAACAACAGCTTCACTCATAGTTACACACTTATTATAAGGCCAGAAGAGGTAAAGAGAAATCACCCCCCTCCCCTCCCTCCCCCCCCCCCCTTTTTTTTTGGAAGGAATAATTTTCAAAACAAATAGGGAAGCGGCCTGGAATCAGTGAAAAAGCGGTACCAAAAAAAATATGTATTCGCTTAACCCCCTTCACTCTGATGTCAAAATACCAAAATTTCAGGAAGCTGTTTTTTCCCATAATGCATCTAGAAATTTAACCAATTCAATCTCGTTTGACAGAGCTGAATGAGCTCTGTCAAACAAGATTAAATTGGTTAAATTTCTAGTTGCATTATGGGAAATTTTTTCTGCCTGAAATTTAGATATTTTGACATCAGTGTGCAGGGGGTTAAAAGGCACCTGGTTATTAATTATAATTAATTTATTGGTGCTTAACGTCACATCTGCAGCTAAGGCTATATTGTGGCAATCCCGGTTATTAAAATCGCTAGCTTCTAAATGTATGCCGCATCTGGAATACATAGATGCATCAAAAACCGGTGATATTAATATTATATGTACAACTTTAAACTTTTCCAATTGAATCCCAATGGAAAGTTATCTAATAGAACTTATATGCTTCTGAGCCAATGAACAGGCGACCACGTTCAGGTGTACAATTAATTCCAATAATGAACCTCCAAATTGTAACCGTTCAATTCTATGAGAATAGGAATTCCCCTTGTGTACCGCTTCTGGTTGAAGACTGGATTCAGAACATGGAACAGTATACGATTAAAAAACCCATCACGGACAGTCCCCAAATAATTCATTGTTCCCTAGGTCCATTAAAACCAATGACTGTTCGGAGAAAGAATATACCACCCTAATTAATGAAGCCAAAAATAGAGAACTTATGCATAGACAGCCTGTTGGAAACTCCATAACTGATCCAACTAGCCCCAAAATTTTCATAAGCTCTGTACTAATGCAGAGCAAGAATTTAAGAGAATCCATTCAATAATACGTCTGCCTAATAATATTTCCATATTATGCATGCAATCAACAGAATCCCAACTGTACGCTCATCTGAATACAGCCTGTATCAACTGCGTGGCCGAGCGATACAAAATCTAACCAGGAAACTGAAGGAACAAAACAACGTTAATGCAATTAACCTGAGGAATAGACTCATACGTCATAACAAAATCAGACAACTCTGAGCGTAACTTCTCAGAGTGGACTAATTGCCACATTTGGAGAATGTAGTACAGATAACCGACATCCCTGCCGCAAGGTACATGAAGGCTAGCAATATCAACCGAATTTATTCATGAAAGAATTCGGAATCCAAAAACAGATACTGTTCAGGAATCATATGCTCATATACAACTTATGAACGACCAGCCACAGGAAGCAAATCCACTAAAGAGTGGATGCACCCATGATGCCGCCATAAGACCACAACCCACCCGCCAATCGAAGAGCAATGAAAGACATGCATATAATTGAATGCATACAAGGCTTACAGAAAGAGAACTACGTCCTGACCTGTAATCACCTCTTAAAATATTGTTGGGGGAGGGATGGGGTGGGTGTGTGTGTGTTCGACAAATAAAATCATATCGGAACCCCCCTCCCCCCAACCCGCATTACTTGAATTGCTAGATAAGTAAGGCTGGTGCAGTAATACTAAAGCTTGGAACAGTGACAAATTCCTTTTTCACTATAGGAAAAAGAAATTTCACGCTACATTCCCAAAGCAAAACTGCTGCTGCTATTCTCAATAAAGAGTAATACAGCTAAGGAGCTTACAGTTAGTCCATGCAAGCATAATCAAACTAACCCAGTGCGACTCGTAACGCTTTTGTGTTAGTTATCTAGAATAGAATAAAAACTGTAGGGCACCCTGACGTCTGACTGACTCCATTATGCCACTAAAGACATGATGAACATGGCACTATTGCAAAGAATATACCCACTGAAACAGCATTGACATATCCCTTGAAATCAAGACAGTTATTCATGGTGCCAAATAATACACCATATAGACATAATATCCAATCCACCGAGTGAAAAATAATCCACATCAACAGATTGAATTAAAAATGAAGCAGGCGACGAAAAACTATGTTCTGGCACCCGATCATAAAAACCTAGATGAACTCCTTGCACCTCGTTCCGATTATAACAGGAAATATATTCCTGAAAAGGAGTTCACTAGAGGCATTCGAGAGAACACTCCATAATCACACATGGTTAATATGGTGTCATCAAAAGGGCCAAAAACCTCAGGCAGCTAACACAAAAACAAGACCGTTAAGGAGAGAACAACCTCTTCTCTTGTAACGGTACCTTGTCCGATAGGACAGTGGTCTCAGCCTAGCTGAAGCAGCTAAAGGTCTTCCTCTTCGAGAAGACAATTATATGACTGTTAACCCTTAAGTCCTCAGATTAATTTTAAAGTATTTATGGCCTTTTTCTGCTTACATAGTTATTGATGACTTGTCAGTGGTTCTACATCACTGCTGGCTGCCTATACAGGCAGCCAGCAGTGATGTAGAACCACTGCCAGGGAAAATTCAGTCTTCATACAAGAGTAATAAAAAAGATTACACAACGGAGCACCTGCTTCAATGCAATATAAAAGTGGCGGTTTGGGGCTATATGGGGGCTTAAGGGTTAACTGCAACCCTAGAAGCTCACTAAAGAAGACTTACAATGCTAGCCACTAATGATAGGGAAAAAACACCGCTCATAAAAAAAAACACCGTTCACAATTCTAGCTAGGCTACTGTAGTGTCAGCAATAAGACTAAAGTCTGTGACACTTGTGAAACAACACTGAGAAGGAAAAAAATGAACTCTTTCCTTTAGCGGTTCTATTCCCAAAAGACAGCGGTCTCAGCCTAGCTAACGAAGCTTAGAAGACTTCATCTCCATGAAGACAGATATCTCGGTGTAATTTTTGCGCCTTAGAAAGCTCACTATATGGAGACTAGAGCTGTAGGTTTTTAAATTTCGTGTTCGGTTTCGGTTTTGGTTTTTCAGGTGGAGTAAAACCTCGGTTCGGTTCGGTTTTCGGTTTGTTCATGAGGCCAAGTAAAATTCAATAAAACTCATTCTTATGTTCGGAGTCATAACTGAATGGTAGTGAAATTGAGTGAAACTCAATGAATGCCCGAAATAAGCTATAATACATGAAGAATCAGGAAGGCCAATATAATAATTACCTAAATATACAGAACTTTTATTGTGCTTGGCCATTTTTCGAGGTCTGACACCTACACGCAACTTGAGGAAAGCTGCAAACACAACTAAACTGAAATGTCGGAAATTCACAGAATGTAGCCTTCCCAGAGAAGTGAGAGTACCCAGACACTGCCATTGGCAGTGTCTGGGTACTCTCACTACTCTGAAATGGCTACATTCTGTGAATTTCTGCAGCAAGAGAGTATTTAATAAAAAACGAAAAACCTTAGATTACGGAATGTCGACGGTTTCGGTTTTGGTTTTTTTAAAAAACTAAAAACCTCGGTTTGGTTTCGGTTAACCTACAGCTCTAATGGAGACTTACAACAGTAGTCACTCAAGTTAGGAGGAAAAGGGCTACATTTGATTCTAATAAGGCATCAGTCACCTAAGAATACAACACCGAGAAGGAAACAGCATATTCTTTCCTTTTAACAGCCCTAATTCCAAGAGACAGCAGTCTGAGATTAGCTAGCGCAGCTAATAAGTCTTCATCCCATGAAGACAGATATCTCGGTGAAATTTGTGACCTTGAAAGCTCACTAAATGGAGACTTACATTAGTCGCTCAAGGTAAGAAATGAAGGACTGCTCTTGTAATGGCCATAATTCCAAAGAGACATAAGACTCAGCTTTACTAACGCAGCTTACTAGTCTTCATCTCCATGAAGACTGTTATCTGTGACACTTGCGGCCTTGGAAAGCTCACTAAACAGAGACTTATGATGTTAGCTGCAATGTATAAGAAAATACCGCTTTAAAATATGTAAGGCCACTATGACATTAGCCGCTAATGATATATATATAAACAGACCGCTCTAAATTCACATAAACCAAACTAAGGCGACAACAATAGGACTAACTGCCTGTGCAGCCTAGGTATACCACACTGAGAAGGAAAATTAAATCTTTCCTTCTAACGGCCTTATTCCAAAAAGACAGCGGTCTCAGCATAGCTAACATGGCCTAAAAGTCATGTCGGTGAAGACAGATATTTGTGTGTTACCCTGCGGCCTTAGACAGCTCACTAAGTCGAGACTTACAACGTTAGCCGCTAATGTATAAGAAAAGACTGCTCTAACAGTACATAAGGCTACTATGGTGTCAACAATAGCACTAAATGCCTCTGATGCCTAGGAATACAACATCGAGAAGGAAAAGACGTACTTATTCCTTCTAACGGCAGAATAGATCATTGCCTTTCTAATACAGTGGAGCCCACTTAATTGGATATCTCTTAATTGTATATCCCTGTTAATTGAATATAATTTTCAAACACAAAACTATTTACCATACCTTCAGTACAAATCTGATCTGTTAATTGCATATGGGTTGTAGAGTAAACTCCTGTTAATTGTATATAAATTTTTGTAATAAGTCGAAAAAATTACTGAGACACGCACCAAATTCCTCTTATTTATGAACCTTTTTGGCCTCACTACATCCAATGCAGGCATTTATTCTATTATATCTTGTTTGACAGAGCTCTATGAGCTCTGTCAAACAAGATATAGTAGAATAAATGCTCAGTTTACCTCCAGAACACAGAAACTGACCAAATCCCTGTTAATTGTATACTCCTGTTAATTGAATAATTTTCACTGGCAAAATGGATATTCAATAAAGAGGATTCTACTGTACTATTGCTTGGCCAATGGAGGCATCGTTAACCGGACCAAAGGCCTTCAACACCTGAGCAGAAAGATCCGGACAGGAAAGATTTTCGTCTTTCCTTTGCCCAGTATCTTAAGCTGTTTTCTGCCTAGCAAATGCAGACTTTTGTTCAGATGGAACAAGATTCGAAAGAAATTATGAATAAAAATTCATAGTCTTAATGTGCTGTTGCGTGAGGGATGGAGAGACAACCTCCGTAGCCCTCTCACCATCTGAATGTTCCATATGAAAAACATCGTCAACACCATCCGAATGTACTGGGCCAACCCAGCTCACTACTGGAGACTATTGACGGCTGTACCTGCGACTACTCGGATGCTGCAATATGCTGTGCAAACTGCTTCTTCACCATATGCTGTTCACAGACCCCAGATCTTTCGATGCATGTCCCAAATAAAAATGCCTCAAACCACTAGCTACAGGTTAATCCAACTTTGGTGGTGAAGACTGGGAACATCTACGTTGAACAGGATGAACATGTGAAGCCGGATAGCTAGTCTGTGGTCTAACATGCTTCTTCGACAAGCATATTACAAAAAAAAAATTTTTGAAACATTTTGAATGAAGTCTAAGTGCCCCAAGGGAACCTCATGAGCCCAAGGGCATCCTGATAGAGCCTAAGTGTGGCCACACACTACCTAATTAAAGCTAAACTGCCGGAATAAGATACAATATGTATCCTAATGGAAAAAACAAAAATAGTTTTTAACTAAACACTGAATTAATACGAATCCGAAACGTTATTGAACAAACAACGTCAAGAGGAAAAACCGGAAACTAACCAACAGGCACAACAAAGGCCCAAAGTCAGTAACCGATGAACAAACACTTGATGCAAAGCTAGATCTTCATATGAAGAAAAAATAATGCCTCTGGTAGAAGATGCAAGAATACAAAACGTCCTGAACAGTAATGAACAGGATGTAAACAAAGGGGATAGCCAGAATACCTATTCCATTTTACAAGTTAAACTCTCAAGAATTTATTAAAAAATTCTTCAATAAAAAAGCCGAAAGAGCTTGGGAGTATAACAGGAGGGTTCAGGAGAGGAAGGGAAGTAATAGTAACAAAACAACAGTGGAGTCATATTATAATGACGACATTCAGAAGCATATCCCAAAATTGGTGAACATGAATAATTTCACATAAAATTATTAACTTACAGCCCTGAACATCCGAAACCACCATTATTCACTTCCAGCATCCTGCTACATTGTTGATTGTAATTGTGGTGTACAATTTGTAGAAAATGTCACTGAAATTTCACTTCTATTTAAAAATAGTTCACGATTTACATTGAGCACCTGTGTGCAGAACAGATTTTCATTTTCCAGGAGGTTTACTGTTGCTGTGGATGGGAATTTCATAGAACAGACATGTAATAAATGTCTTTCTCTACAAACATTAGTAGCAAGAAATTCCCTCAATCAGGGAAATTCCAGCATTAAATGAAATAAGTTCAAGATATATTAGAAACCATATTACTTACCAATATTTAGCCATTGATGCAGTAGAATAATCTAACAGTTTCTGACTGTGAAGTTCTATACAACGGTCTATAAAAGCTCGGGCAACACAAATCTCTGTTTTCATTTCTGCCATCTTATGCTGAACTGTCTTAAAATGAGAACATAATCAATTTAATATACAGATTAAAAGTACTGTAATTGTCTTGGTTGTATTTTAGGAATTCTTTTGAAACTGGTAAAAATATTTTATCACTACCAATGCAGACAACTTAGAAAACATTTAACTAATACATCTGAGGTAAGTACATAAAGAGAGAAAATATTGAGCAATGACATTTTAAAAATGAGGATCCAAGTAGCCATAATCGCTCACCTGAGTTGGATTTAAAGTCACATTCAGCATCTATGTCTTGTTAACATTATAAATAAATGAAATAATGCAGTTAGTTTTATCACCTAACCACAATCAAATATCCAGTTACAGCAATTGCGGCAACCGTGTTGTGTCCTTGGGCAAGACACTTCACCCCCATTGCCCACGTGGGGGCACGGTGATGCTGTGTACTAAGGCGTACTGCACATCGATGGTGCACCTGCCTTCAACCAATGCTAACCTTGCTAGTGTGGAGTTAGTATGTTGGGGAGCTGACAGTTGCTCGCCATTGCTCGGTGGTTCTCTCTGGGTACTCCGGCTTCCTCCACCAGTAAAACTGTCGTGGTCATGATTAGCCATTGTGCAGAAATATGTGACCTTAAACACCAATAAATAAATAAATAAATAAATAAATAAATAAATAAATAAATAAATAGTTACAGAAATATCATCTGCCACAAGTTCAACCCTTTAGCTGACATAACGGCCACACCCGGCCAGCGCTATTCACAAAAATGGCCAATTAATTTTCATTATTTTTTGTTTCAAAAACATAGGTTATGACCCATCTTTGGAATGAGCTCGATGAGCTCATTCCAAAGATGGGTCATAACCTATGTTTTTGAGACAAAAAAAGAAAAAAATAGTTATTCAAGAATTTTGTTTGCAACTGCCATCTGCTTTTCATGTTAGATAAAGGGTTAACTAAAACTATCACTGAAGGTGATTAATACCCCCACTTTCGGCTTACCAGAATGCACCTCTAAATGTTGCGATTGAAAAAACAATAATAAAGCCAAGTTCATGGGAGATAACTTGGTTAAAAATGTTACAATATGTGCATGTTCACTTGCTAGTTATATTAGTTTCATCTAAATCGGTTCAATAATGTAGAAGGTGTTGTGCACAGACTCTCATTTGAAAATCCATCATAAATATAAGTTCAGGGTAGATAACCTGGTTAAAATTGTCGCATATGAAAAATTTCACAATATGCGCATGTTCACTTACTAGTTAAATTGTGTGAGAAGTTTCATCGAAATCGGTTCAATAATATAGGAGTTGCACACACAAGAATCTCATTTGAAAATCCGTAATAAATCTATGTTCAGGGGAGATAACCTGGATAAAATTGACGCTAATATAAAATTTTGGAAGATGGATGGCAGAAATTGTTATTTTTCTGAACAGAGTATTATCACCCAGCGCAGCAGATAAGGGAGACAACTGAAATATTTTGTCATTTACCTTAGAAATAAATTAACTCAAATTGTTAATGACGCTTAATTTACGAAGGATGTCGAAAACTTTTTTAACTTCACTTTTCATTTCAATTAGGACATTCAGAAACCATGAATGACCCAGCTTCTTATGTGAACTTGAAATTTATTTTGAATACTTTAAATATTTTTTTAAAAGAATATACCTTCTATTACAGAGAAGAACACTCTCAGGATGGGTAATGCTAAATTTCAAATCCACTGCATTTGAGTGGATTTAAACACTGAGTCACAGGCGAGGAGATTAAATGAGACATCCAGGTATTAAATCTCCATATACCATACATGTCGGTGGAGATAAAATTTTTGTCCTGTTTGAAACACAACAGAAACATAGTGGAAATAAATTTGTGGATGCGTTTCTCATGCTCTGCAATAAGTTGGACCAAATTCGTGAATAATTGTATTGGTTTTACAAATGCAGAAGACAACAGATAGAGTTACATCCCTTAGGTCATTAAGGAAATAAGTAAACAGTATTTTGTTGACATATCGTCCCCAAATTTCCAATGTGTTCTATGTGCCTACTGACACATAGAGCACACTGGAACTCAGGGACGATATTTGCTCTTATTTTATTTTTCTCAAGTTTTTTCATTTAATTACTCGACTATTTAACTTATAACAGCAAAATATCATCAAATCGTCAGAAATCTGATGATATTTGTGACTATTTTCAGTGCTTCTGGTTCGATTTTTATATCAAGGCTACTGAGGGTGAAACGCTTTCATTTAAACCATATATCCCTGATGTTTTGCGTGCCCAGATACCCTGGATGTTGCATGCTCTCATATACCTTGGATGTTGGGTGCATCCTTTGCCATGGATATTTGTCCAAGGCATTCTGACCAATCAAAAGACAGAATTTGGGACTTTTTTTTTTTTATTGAAAAACATTTGGCGAAAATACATGTTACATAGAAATAGTTAAAATACACAGAACACAGAAGATTAGAATATTAAAGCACTACATTTCAATTGTTCAAACAGTTGTTGATGCAATTCCATTTCTCCTTAATAAGAACTGCCTTGTCGATTGGGTAGATATATGTTGAGTACAGTTCAATATTCCTGCAGATTTTCATAACGCCTAGAAAACCTGAGAAGTCGGGAGGTGTATTTTTATGGCTACAGCTGTAGATGTACTTTTTGTATATAAGGAGGCATGTGCTCCAAACTATGGGTAGGTCAACTTGGGAGGAGGGGCCTAAAATAATTTCATGTTCAGTTATAGCTAAATGTGAATTCAAGGGTAGGCTGTCGTTAATACGTTCTACTAATCTCACTAAAACTGTTTTTGAAAAACAACACTTGTAAAATAAGTGAGCAATAGTCTCCTTCACGTTTCCACAGAAGTAGCAGAGTTCTGTTTCTGATAAACCACATTTATAGAGACAAGAGTTTGTAAACAAAATTTTGTGATTGATTTTAAATTGCAAGGACTGTAAATATGTATCGTCTGTTGCTTTAAATGTTTGCCTATAAATGTGTTGCCAATCGCTGTGAGGTATATTTTCCTTCAGAATAGTAGTCCACTTTTCTTGAGTGTGAATAGGTTCTTCCGATACTTTTTCCAGAAATAAGGGGGTAAAAATGCCGATTTGCTTTTGTATAGGATTTAATGTCATCGACATTTGTGTCAGTAACATTATCAAGTCTCAAAATGTTGTGCAAAATTCTTTTCCATGATGTCGGGATAGCACTGACCACCCCTAATTAGGTGGTGAATGGTATATCGAGATCATATTTCATCTGAAATTCATCAGAATCAATAGAATGTCCTTCATTGTTGACTATATCGTTTATAAAGAAGAACCCCATCCTGACCCACTCCCCATAAAACTAGAGCAAAGTCGAGGGTGGCATATACCCCCGCCTGCAATACCATGGACAGCATAACAAAATTGGAACATTTATTATTGGGTGAAGCTGAAGGATGACAGCTTACAAACCATTGGGGCATATATCATGAGAACTATTAAGTGTCACCATAGGCTGACACAAAAGGTACCCCCGCCTCTTTACAGCATCTTCATTGTGTGTATGATCATATCCTGAAGTTTCAGCTATCTGCATTTAAAACTGTAAGAGGAGTTGATTACAGCATAAAGGTACCCTCTATTGAAAATAGCACTAAAAATGTTGTAAGTCATGAAAGGGAAATAACTGTGGAGAAACAACCTTTTCGCAAGACCTTATACATGTTGCACATCTTCATTGTGTGTATGATCATATTCTGAAGTTTCAACTATGTGAATTGAGAAGTGGGGGAGGAGTTGATTACAGCATGACGGTACCCTCCATTAAACAATTTTGCGACGGAAGGACTGATGGACAGACAGACTGATGGACACGAGGAATCCTATATACCCCGCCTAGAGGGCGGGGGTATAATAAAAAGGGTTTGCCTTCTATTTTTATAAAATCATTATAGAAGAGAGGCTGTGATAGGACCTCGCTCGGGGTTGTGGGTTCACCCTTTTTAAGAAGCGACCATGAGAAAAGTACATTTTTCCAGAAAGGATCCATACTTTGTGCAATTTTCTGGATCCCTCTTTTCGTCAGAAACCACATCTTGTCTCCCCCATATTCTTCAAAATAGTCCAGAATTAGTGTTTTCCATTGGGCAATGACTTTGGGATCTATTAATTTCTTAACCCAAACTATTTTTAAGGAGTGGCAAAACGTTTTTACGTGAGGAAACTTGAGACCCCCATTTTCAACTAAATTGATCAACACGTTACGCTTAATTTTATCGTTTTTGTTAGACCAAAGAAAGTTAAAAAATATATTTGAATTTTGTCCAGTAGACAGTCTGATGGGTTCGGGAGGACAGTGAGGGAATGTATTAAAATGGGGAATGCCAATGTTTTTATTACTGCAACATTTCCAAGTAAGGTTGAGTTTCTTAATGACCAATCATTCAGAAGTTTTCGAACACTTTAAATTTTTTCTGTAAAATGTGTTTTGAAGTAGTTATCACTCTTTAATTCAAATCTTATTCCAAGAATACTGAATGACCTCCCCTATGATTTCATGGTTTCGAATTCTTGCCCACAACCCCGCCGAGATCCAATCCACACAATCTGAGTTTTTTCGAAATTCACACCCAGACCAGACATGGAAGCAAATTTTTCGAGTGTGTCTATAACCGTATTTAGGGACTGCTGCTCGTCGTCTAGGGAGAGTGTGCTGTCGTCAGTGTACTGACTGATGATGTATTCAAAATCATTTATTTTGATTCCTTTTATGTCCGGATTAAATTTTAAAACAGCACCAAGTATTTCGGCACACAATATGAATAAATATAGTGACAACGGGTCTCCTTGGCGCACGCCCCATTGAATATTAATCAGAGAGAAGTCGGGTTGATTCACCTATAAATCTCCCAGCCATAAATCCCAACTGACTTTCAGAAATTAGCTTTGGAAGAACATTCTTAAGCCTATTTGCAATTACCGAGGATCCTATTTTTTGATCAACATTTAAGAGAGTAATTGGTCGCCAATTTTTAATAAAGACTTTTGGTTTTCCTTCTTTTGGAATACGTGTAATTACTCCCTGTCTCTGAGTAATCGATAATTGTCCAGTGGTGTAACTAAAGTTAAGAGAATTGATGAGATATTGGCCCAGATCTTTCCAAAAAGTTTTATAGAAGTCAGCTGTAAAGCCGTTTATTCCAGGGGATTTATTATTTTTCATATTTTTTAGAGAATCGGAGCCCTCAGCAACAGTTAACCCTTTACCCAACGTAACGGCCAAAACCGGCCAGCGCTTTTCTAAAAAATCGCCAATTAATTTTTTTTATTTTTTCATTTTTTGTCTCAAAAACATAGGTTATGACCCCTTGTTGGAACAAGCTCATTCCAACGAGGAGGGGTCATAACCTATGTTTTTGAGACAAAAAATGAAAAAAATTAGTTATTCAAGAATTGTTTTTTGCAACTGTCGTCTGCTTTCCATGTTAGGTAAAGGGTTAAGGGGTCTTCAAGTGTAGAGCTTTCGTCTTCATCAAGTTTTTGAAGGTATGGATTTTTGTCGTTGAAAAAGTATTTTTTGTTTTCTTCGGAATTACAAGTCTCTTTGTATTTTGATTTGTAAAGGGACTCATAGAAGGAACGTTGTTCGCTGAGTATATCATGTTTGTACATTCTGACCCATCCTCCCTAATAAGGTTGGGAATAATTTTCTCTGTATACTGTCTCTGTTCCAGATTACAGAAATATTTTGCAGGCTTTTTTCACCTTCCACTCTCCAACGAGATTTTGAATGGATTATCATACCTTGTGCTTTCTTACTTCTTATCTGTTGGAGCTCATTAGTCAGATCATCAATATTTTTTGCCACTTTTTCATCCCCGTTATCATATTGTTCTGTAAGGACCTTCAGTTTTCTTTCGAGTAATAGTTCAGAATTTTGGGATTTTTTTTCATGGCTGCGGCGTAGGATATTGTGCTTCCCCTGATCATAAGTTTTAATGTTTCCCAGAATAATTGGTCAATTATGACAAAGTTGGATCGTGGGTTATTACTATTTCTACTACCATGACTACTACTACTACTACTACTTCTACTAGCATGACTACTACTATTATTATTATTATTATTATTATTGTGACGTGAATATTGCATTACAGTTTCTGCAATAGTATTTTTTACAATTTTAATATATATTTTGGGTCGTTCAACAATCTATTGTTGAACCTCCATAGACCTCGTCCTCTCTCCTGATTTATAAATTTCAGGCAGATTGTAATGGGTGCGTGATCAGATCTATACTTAATGCCTATATCCACTTTTTGGACCAGATCTTGTAGATCTGAAGTGACTAAAAAATAGTCTAAATGTGATCTTTTCCTATGTAGACCTTTCCATGTGTATCTCTTAGTCTGTGGGTTATTTAAATGCCACACATCATGTTGATCTAGCATCTCCATATATGAATGGATGCATTGGTTACTTTTAACGTTATTCAATGTTTTGTAATTCAAGGTATCCATCGTTTGGTTTAAAGCAACATTCCAGTCCCCACCAATCAGCACTGATGTGTTTCCTAGATTTTCGATAATACCAAAAAAAGTATTGTAAAACTGTGGTTCATCGTTGTTGGGGCCGTAGACAGCCGCAATGGTTAGTCTTTAGGTTTGAATCAAAATATCTAATGCAACGAAGTTTCCACCTGCGTTGATTTTTTTATTTTTGATTTTGTAAGAGAAATGGTTATTGAAGAGGATTGCTGTACCTCTTTTGTTACTGGAATGAGAAGAGAAAATCGCGTCAAAGTCCCATTCATGTTTCCAGTTATTTTCAGATTCAGATGATGAGTGAGTGTCTACAATAAATGTAATGCCATAATCTTTCCTACATTTAGAGAAGAGATCTCTATGTTTAACTGGATCTGAGGACAGTCCCCGACAGTTAACACTTCCAAATTTTATACTATCCATGGTTAAGGTAGGGGATTAGATTACTACAACTAATCGACAAGGAAAGTTGTGTTGCATCGGATACAGGAGTAAATAAAATAAGTTTTTTATGAAAAGGCGCCAAAATGTTGAATATTTTTGGTGAACAAAAACAATAACAAAAAAAAATTGGGACTTAGGGACAATAGTTTTTAACCAGAATATTGTGTGGGGTTGAAAAAATAATTCCACCTATTTTCAGGTTAACTTTGTGGATCAGCCAAAAAAAAAGCTATCCCTCCCTCATCATAAAATTGAGGGAAAATTGCCTGAGAAACAAGAAATGTTTTTTTAATTGGCCTAACTAATGATTTTTATTCACACTTGAGTTGGTGAAATTTCTGAGTATACCTGAACCAGTCACCTCCAACAAAAATGAACATCATTTACCTGAAGTTTAGAGAGTGTTTTCCCAAATGCTTTTCTCTGGCGAATATAGTTCCTGGTCTCTTCAAACATGAACTCACATGCTGCTGTTCCTGTTACTCCAACAATTAATCTCTCTTGTGGTAATTCATTCATCAAATAATAGAATCCACTGTTAACTTCTCCTAGAACTGCTTCTTTGGGAAGTCGTACATCCTCAAAAAATAGTTCTGCTGTATCCTGGAATGCAAGCATAAATCAGCCAAATATAGACAAAGGCAATTCCTCATATTGCATCAGGTGGAATTTTGGGCATCCAAATAGATCTCTTCACATGGATTCTAGA
The DNA here is from genome assembly GCA_031216915.1 of Pictodentalium vernedei. Taxonomy (NCBI): domain Eukaryota; kingdom Metazoa; phylum Mollusca; class Scaphopoda; order Dentaliida; family Dentaliidae; genus Pictodentalium; species Pictodentalium vernedei. Next base: position 421,859,488 of record CM062289.1, on the reverse strand, counting down.
GACTTACCATGAGTGAACTTGAATCTCATCCTAGGGCTGCATGATATTCAAAAATGAATACCGGTATCGGTATTCAAAAACATACCGCGGTATACAGGTATATCGAAAACTGCTCAGATCTATAAACATAGGTACCACAATCGAGACTTGAGGCATCACGTCGGAACGAATCAGCATGCCTTGATGATGTGGTTCGAAAAACGTTTACCCAACGCAGTTGATATCAAAATTTATTATTTTAAAAATCAGTTTATCAGATTTCCCCCCATAACTTCTACAAAACAATATCATGTGACCCCTCATTGGAACGAGCTCATTGAGCTCGTTCCAATGAGGGGTCACATGATACAGTTTTGTAGAAATTTTTGAAAATTATATTTTCAACTGGGGAATTTGTATATTACGTGGGCACATGCAGACGATTCCTTGGGTAAAGGGAGAATATTATTCAATCGGGGCTACAGTTAAAAAAACTCAAGCCATCTTGAAAATTAAATTGTGGATAAATAAATAATGACGATAAACTGATATTTTTGTAATTACTCCGGTATTCAATCGATATTGGTTTGAATACCAGTATATATCAGTTTATAGAAATACCGTGCAGCCCTATCTCATTCCCAGAGCATTTAGCATACCAAATATCAAATCATTCAGAGAATCAGTTCTTTGAAAGGAGACTTTTGAAAACAACCCTCAAAAAGAATTCTGATTAAAATTGAGCTTCCACAGTGATTCCAAAAATGAATGGAGCAGTTTTACCTGAACAAACTTGAAATACCACTCTCCCAATAATTAAAGCTTCATATAACAAGAGAACCACCTAGCGGGGCAACATACGCCCATCAAAATTGGAACATGCACAAGTTTCTCTGGGGTAAAGTTTGAAAATTTTGTTGACTCGACTCTGTCCCCTCCCCTCCAATCATTGCCCATTCCCCTGTCTTGTCTGAGATAAAGGGTTTCAAATTGTATTTGAAAAATTTTAGTATGTAGAATGGAAAAGCAAACAATTTTTAGGTGTAGAAGATTCTCCTCACCATTTACAATGGTAGCATCCATTCATTGACAAGTTAACTTCACTGATAACGATTGACGATAAGTGGTGCCAAAGAAAAGGACATTTTGAGGATCATAACAGCTATAAACGGCAAGGATTATCGTCATTTAAAAATAAGTTATCTGCTCCTGTGATATGAACGACAATTGATGATAAACATGGGTGCAAAGTTTGAACAATAAAGCAAGTAAATTGTTGAAGAAGTAGGCGACACACTAGTGTAATGTTTTAAGTACTAAAAGGGGCATAACTCTGGAAATACAAAACAGAGTTACATACTCTTGTCACATGCACAACGACAATTGGTGATCAACATGTGTGCAAAGTTTGAACAATATAGCATGTAAAATGTTGAAGGAGAAGGCGACACAATACTGTAATGTTTTAAGTACTAAAAGGAGCATAACTCTGGAAATACAAAATGGATTTACCTGCTCTTGTCACATGCCCAACGGCAAATGGTGATCACCATTTGTGCAAAGTTTGAACAATATAGCATGTAAAATGTTGAAGGAGTAGGCGACACAATACGGTGATGTTTCAAGTACACACCTTCAATGTTTCGAACTAAACCCCCAAGGAGCCTTTTGCCAGAAACCAATAATCTAATGACAAAAGAGGCTTCTAAGGGCACCACATGGGGCCAAAAAAAATATCCCAAACCTTTATGCACATTTAGAGATCATACCTAAACATATGAACACACTTTCAATGTTTCAAATTAAAGCCACTAGGAGTCTTTCACTGGAACCCGATTGTCCAACGACAAAAGTGGCACCACAGGAGCCACATGGAGCTGAATAAAAAATCTGGAACCTTTATGCACATCTACAGACCCTACCTGAAGATAAGAACACACTTTCAACATTTCAAATTAATTCCACTAGGAGTCTTTCACTGGAACCCGATTGTCCAATGACAAAATAGGCACCACAGGAGCCACATGGAGCTGAATAAAAAATCTGAAACTTTTATGCACATCTGCAGACCCTACCTGAACATAAGAACACACTTTCAACGTTTAAAATTAAAAACACTAGGTGCCTTTCGATGGAAACAGATCGTCTAATGACAAAAGTGGCACCACAGGAGTCACATGAGACCAGACAAAAAATCTGAAACCTTTGTATGCACTTTTAGAGACCCTATCTGAGCATATGAACACACTTTAAACAATCAAAATTACATATCCTATGTGTTACCAATTTTTTTTATAATCAAAAAGTGTGACGAACCCTGTGCATTGCATTTCTGGTTATAAAATATTTTCATTATTAACTGAATAACTGATCCTGTAAATGGTGATTCAAACTAAACCTATTTTGTCAATTCTACACCATGCTTAACCCTTTACCCAACGCAAACGATATCAAAATTTATTATTTGAAATATCATTTTTTTAATTTTTTCAAAAAATTTCAACAAAAACATATCATGTGACCCCTCATTGGAACGAGCTCGTTCCAATGAGGGGTCACATTATATGGTTTTGTTGAAATATTTTGAAAAAATTAATTTTTTCAACTGCTCAATTTGCATATTATGCGGGCGGATGCAGGCGATTTGTTAGGTAAAGGGTTAAGAATTATTATAATTATAGCTGTAAAAACGTACATACGGATGGAGATCATTACTATATTTCCACATTTTTGAAAAGGTGACAATAATAACCCTATTAATGGAATAGAATTCCAAATACAAAACCATTTACGATACCTTCAGCACAAATCTGACATGTTGATTGCACTGTATCACTATATCCCCACATTTTTCGAAATGTGTGGATAATACCCCTGTAAATGGAAAAGAATTCCAAAAACAAAGCCATTTACCATAGCTTCAGCACAAATTTGATGTGTTAATTGTATACAGGAGTTAACTCCTGTTAATTGAATAAAAAATCTTTTAATATGCTGATAAATTACCCTGATAAAGCCATACAAAGTAGATCTTCTGTTTCTCAGGCAATTATTGTAAAATTGCATGTGGATGGCAGTTTTTAATTTTATTTTTATCATTACATGTATTTCTCTGCCATCAAAAGTTTGAAGCTCTTGGTTTGGTTTATGTTTTAGGCCTCATAATCTACAGAATAGGATCCCATGAGTGCTAAAGCATTGCAAAGCATTGTTGCACTCAAGGGACTAATTTATCAGTTTTATTAACTTGGGTAAGGCCTAAAAAAATAAAAAAATCTGTTTCTCAGGCTCTCCCGCATGGTCCTTTTGGCTGCCTCATGATCTCTTTTTATAACCAATTTAAACTTTAAAAAAATTAAAATTAAATGGTTTATGTCTGATATTTTACCCAAGTTAAAAAAATTGATGAATTTGTCCCTTGAGTGCAAGAAGGCTTTGCAATGCTTTAGCATTGCAAAGCCTTCTTGCACTCAAGGGATGAAATACACCACCACCCATGCTATTCTGTAGATTATGAGGCCTAAAACTTGAACCAAGAACATGAACTTTTGATGGCAAAGAAGTAATTACTGAAATAAAAAATAAAATAAAAAACCGCTCGCCCACATGCAATTTCACAAATAATGGCCTGAGAAACAGAAGATCTACTTTGTGTGGCCTAAATATCAGATATCTATCATTTAATTTTCATGTTTTAAAGTTTGCATTGGTTATAAAAAAAGAGCATGTAGCAGCTAAAAGGACCATACAGGAGGGCCTGAGAAACAGATTTTTAACTTTTTTAGGCCTTATGGTGGAAGGTATGGGGGTAATATGCTGAGAAATTACCCTGATAATCACCTAATTTTGTTTCTTTATGAACCGGTTTGGCCCAAATACTGGTATTTACTGTATTATATCTTTTTTGACAGAGCTCCATTAGGTCTTTCAAACAAAATATAATAGACTAAATGCTCAGTTTATCTTCAGAATACAGTCGTGACCAACCCCTATTAAATGAATACTCCTGTAAATTCAATAATTCTCCTTGGCAAAATGGTTATTCAATTAACATTTAGGTCTGTTAAACAAAGACTGAATTGGTAAAATTCCTGGAAAAAATCGGCAACTTAAAATTTCAGTATTTTGACATCATTATCCAGGAAGTTAATAGTACTATGCCAACTCTACCACTGCTGTCATCATTAACTCACATTCCCTGAATATCGTTAAAACAAGAAAAATTAATAAACCTGTGCTTTCATCCCCATTTTCTGTAAATTTTTCCCTTTGGTAAATCCTGGTCTATCTGCATCCACTAGAAACAGACTAATACCATGTGCAATTCTTTTTGCATTTGGATTCGTTACAGCAACCACCACAACAACATCACACATCTTTCCATTTGTAATGAAAACCTTGTTTCCATTTAGTATCCAATCAGATCCATCCTGCTTGGCATGTGTTCTGATTCCTTGTAAATCACTGTAAGCAACAACAGGGAATTAACTCTTTACCCAATGTAACGGCCAAAAACGGCCAGCGCTATTCTCAAAGATCGCCAATTAATCTTCATCATTTTTTGTCTCAAAACCATAGGTTATGACCCCTCATTGGAATGAGCTCGTTCCAATGAGGGGTCATAACCTATGTTTTAGAGACAAAAAATGAAAAAACTTAGTTATTCAAGAATTTTTTTTACAAGTGTCGCCTGCTTTTCATGTTAGGTAAAGGGTTAAACAGTTTTTTTTATTGTTTCTCTCATTCCTTATTTTACAGCAAGGGTGTAAATGCGAGTGGGATGGGGAAATGGAGATTTTTTTTAAATTTCTAAGTTCTTTTTAAAATTCCACTTACAAGACCCATTCATGTTTACTGTCAACTAGATTTAAGAATATTCACTTTCAGATATACTTTGCACCAATGATTCTCTCAGGCATTCTACGGTATCAGTAATGATCAGATAAAGTTATAACACCACTGTTTTAACCCTTCACCCAGTGCTTGTAAAAATAAGGGTTTAATCCCAGGAATGGGAAGTCCCGGGTTCCCAGTTTGTAAAGCCACTCCCAATTCCCGGGAATCAAGTGGGGCACTGTTTGTGTGTTGAACTGAAGTTTTCTGAATTGAAAAACTGTCCCAATGTAACCTTGTAAGATTTCTGCAGTCCTTCCATGCCTGAACTTTTTACAATCCTGATCCCTGATAACCTTTTTCACCAAATCACTGTAGTTCTCAAGCAGTTTGGGAGGACTCCCCTCATCAACAGCAAGATCTTCACCCATTTCAAAGTTTCCAAACTCGTCTTCATTTTCAGAATCACTAGTATTCACTGCCTCCTTCAACACCCCCCCTCTTTCACTGCCATCATCAGTCTCCTCTGCTTCAAGCAGAGGAGACTGGTGAGGGCTGTGAAGAAGGGTGTTGATGTTGGAGGAGGTAGTGGTGATAATACAGTGGAGCCCACTTAATTGGATATCTCTTAACTGAATAACCCTGTTAATTGAATATAATTTCCCAACACAAAACCATTTATCATACCTCCAGTACAAATTTGACCTCTTAATTGAATATAGGTTATAGAGTAAGCTCCTGTTAATTGAATAAAATATCTTGCAGCTTGTCCAGAAATTACCCTGGCACTCCCCTGTTTTTCTTTATTTATAGACCTATTTGGCCTCAGTACATCCAATACAAGGCATTTAATCTATTATATCTTGTTTGACAGAGCTCATAGAGCTCTGTCAAACAAGATATAATAGAATAAATGCTAAGTTTATCCCTAGAATACAGGAAAGTGACACAATCCCTGTTAATTGTATACTCCTGTTAATTGAATAATTTCCATTGGCGAAGTGGCTATTCAATTAACAGGGTTCCACTGTACTGGTAATTCTGAAGATGAGGATGAGATTGAAGTGGGTTTGGGTTTTCACTTTTCTCTTAGAAAAAGAACTTTTCTGTTTAGAGATGGAAGAATATGTTCATTTTTATGAAAATAAACACGTCTTGTTACTCTCATAAATTTGCTTAATATAACCTGGGACATTTCACGGTTCCCAGTTCTGAAGATAATTTCATTCCTGGAGCCGGTTGCTAGAAAACCACTGAATATACTAAACTCTAGTAAAATGACAGAGTGATATTGCAGATATAAACTTGTGGTAAAAACCTATCATTTTGAAAATCAAATGAGGGCAACAACTGCCTTCCTGGAAAAAGGTTTAGGAAGGCACTTGCTACCATAGAACAATAGTCATTTCACTGTGATTGGACACCCTATACCATATGGTTTTCTGTATACAGTGGAGCCCACTTAAATGGATATCTCTTATTTGTATATCCCTGTTAATCGAATATAATTTTCAAACACAAAACCATTTACCATACCTTCAGTACAAATTTGATCTGTTAACTGCATATGGGTTGTAGAGTAAACTCCTGTTAATTGTATATAAATTTTTGTAATATGTCAAAAAAATTACTGTGACACGCACCCAATTCCCCTTATTTATCAACCTTTTTGGCATCACTACATCCAATGCAGGCATTTATTCTATTATATCTTGTTTGACAGAGCTCTGTCAAACATGATATAATAGAATAAATGCAGTTTACCTCCAGAACACAGGAAACTGACCAAATCCCTGTTAATTGTCTTCTCCTGTTAACTGAATAATTTTCACTGGCAAAATGCATATTCAATTAAGAGGATTTTACTGTACCATCCACTGAAAGTGGTCAACCATCAAAGGTCTTCTTCCAACTTTGCCAAACTTTGCAGTCTGAGAACAGGAACTTTGACCTACAATCAAGAAGAGATCATCTGGGCAACAGACAATTTACCTTGGCAGTGGCCCACAATGTTGCATACCAAATATCAAAAGATTCTGCCTGCTGGATCTGGAGAAGATTTTTTAAGAAATTTGCCTGAAATGCACTAAGTTCAAATTCGGGCTTCTATAGTGAGCCCAAATATGAATCCAGGGGGCCGATTTGAACAAACTTGAATCTGCCCCCCCCCCCCCCCCCCCCCCCCACCCTAGAGATGATGTATACCAAATAGCAAAGAATTCTGAAGAAGAAGAATTTTTTCAATTTTGGAAAGAAATTCATGGGTGCTATCAGAGTTATGCCCCTTGTGGGTGTGGCATGTTTATTTGTAAAAGTTTAAATTGACATATGATGGGGAAGATGCACACCAAATTTGGTTCAATTTGATCCAGTAGTTTGGGAGGAGTAGTCGATAAGGTAAAGTTCATGACGAACGACGACGGACGACGACGGACGGCAAGTGATAAGTTAAGCTCCCTTCGGTGAGCTAATAATAAATCAATTCTGCTCGCTATAATACAGGCATTGTAAAATGTGTTAGAAAAGCCAAGTATGGAATATAGCCCACTTTTAAGAATGGCATGTAAGAATGCATCTGATTGACCATTACACATCTCACTGACATTATGACAAGAGTGAAATGCTTCGACCAAAACAATGGAAAATGATGATCATAACAGATCAGGAGAGAAGTTCAGAAGCCGAGGCTCGAACCGTCCACCTATAGCACACAAAGCAACCGATTTACCACAAGACTAAGAGATCCTGACCAACGAGGCTAGTTGATAAATGGCCCTTATACCTTGCCCACTACACCACATACACACCCTTTATGCGATTCAACCCAGATTGTGAAATGCACCCCAGATTCCACCTGAGAGTGCCTGACAAATCCACCATTTTTCACCACAGCACCCACAACACCACCACCAACTGCTGAGGGCTTGTTAACAGCACCAAAGTATCAGATCCAGAGAGAAGTGTAGGAACCGAGGCTCAAACCATTGACCACTAGCACACAAAGCAACAGGTTTACAACAAGGCTAAGAGATCCGGACCAAGTAGGCTGGTTGGTAAATGGCCCTAAAACCTTGACTGCTACATAAGAACAGTACAATATTATAAGGTCAAACAAACTAGTTCTCACTTACATTTATTATAATGGATTAATTGACTCTAGCCCGAAGATATGTGGTACATAACAGTACTTTTCAGTCTTTTGATTTTGAAAATGGGAAGCACGCTGTATACTGCTCTCTACTATTTCAAGTGAAGAGTATTATTGTTGAGTCTCAGCATCAAGAAAATGTTTTCAAGAAACACATCAGTGAACCTCTTTACACTGTTCACTCCACCAGTGCACAGAAAGTAGAGATTCCAAAAATATTACCTGATTTTTCGAATAAGCTTTTTGCAGTAATAATCAAATTTATTTGATTTCAGTTAAATACCTGACATGCAACCTCAATGGAGCAGTGGTAAGTCAATCAGATGATTCTCCATGGAGTGCATGTGTGAAAATACAGTGAGTAATATTACTGTCCTTTGAAGTTCGTCGAATTATGTTGTTTACGTAACGATTCTCGGAAAGTGAAGTTTGATTAGTTTGAAGTCTTGGAATGCTACAGATTATAATTCATGGTGTATTGTTCACAATTTTGTGTAAAACACACTATTAAGGCCAACAAAAATAAAAAATCTGTTTCTCAGGCCCACCCACATGGTTCTTTTGGCTGCCTCATGCTCTCTTTTTATAAACAATTTAAACTTTAAAAAAATAAAAATTAAAATGGTTTATGTCTGATATTTTACCCAAGTTAAAAAAATTGATGAATTTGTCCCTTGAGTGCAAGAAGGCTTTGCAATGCAAAGCCTTCTTGCACTCAAGGGATGAAATACACCACCACCCATGCTATTCTGTAGATTATGAAGCCTAAAACTTGAACCAAGAACATGAACTTTTGATGGCAAAGAAGTAATTACTGAAATAAAAAATAAAATATAAAAATGCTCGCCCGCATGCAATTTTACAAATAATGGCCTGAGAAACAGAAGATCTACTTTGTGTGGCCATAAGTATTTCCATTAGTTCCTTGAATCCTGCTCCCTATGTAACAACATGTAACCAACTAACCCTACATGTTTTACAGCCTTACTCGGGGTATATATTCATGTAGCATGTGATATGGCAGGTACCAGTTTTTTATAATCAGAAAGTGTGACTAACCCTGTGCATTGCACAGGGTTAGTCACACTTTCTGGTTATAAAATATTTTCATTATTAACAGAATAACTAACCCCGTACACTGTACAGCCTTAGTGTAAATCCGATCCATATCAACTTTTATACCATTATTACCCATTCTACAATATATAATTATGAACACTGGTACGAAGTACCCAAGGGAGATAGAGAGCAACTGTTAACCCTAGCGAATATGAAGCCTGACCGGTTTCATACTGGTTTGTATTCATCAGAGGCGTTGATTTTCTGTGCTCACCCTTTTTATAAGTTTTGCGACTGGCGGGTAACTACCCATAGGTGGCGGGTTACTTCCGAATTTTATTGGCGGGTAACTGCAACAATAGTTGGCGCGTAACAGGTGTATAGTGGCGGGTAACCCCAGCAGAGGTTGGCGGGTAACTATAGTGTAAGCGTTCTGGTGGGTAACTTTTGTGTTATGTTTCGTTGTGTTGAAATTGGATGAAGCACAGTTAAAAATAGGTTGTAAAAAGCAGCTAAAGTGCGCCACTTGGGGTGGACTACAAACGTCGCTGATATGGCTGTCAACTCACTTGTTTACATGCTAATAAATTGACATCTACACAGAGTGTTATGGTTTTTTTAGTTTAATTCAAAGATTCAGTCCAATTTTTAATCAGTTTTTATTCTCTATTCTACAATATATGAAAAGCCTATGACATAAATTTTAGCTTTACACACCAACCGTGGTGAACATGCCAACAATGGAATTTCAATAGTTAAAATTTACACCTATAGCGGAACTACATCCAAGCTGACCTTTGGTGATGTCGACCTGAATGCAACTTGTCTAAATTGATCGCACGTCGTCTCATGAAGAGTGAAATGAAAGTGACAATTATTTATTACGTTTTTAAATGAGTTTAAATGGGTTTACCTCATAAGACACCAAAACTTAACAAACATGCATTGTCTCATGTTAATAAAGCATCCATGACTCAAAATGGTATGTTATTATGCTATTAAAATGAAAAATAGGCCGATGAAATCGTCAGATGTGTACCCATACGCGCAACTAGTAGAAAGCTGTATGATGGAGGGCCACCACAGATGCTGACATTATGTACACCATACATGGTATGGGTACATATAGAAATGGATTGGAGGAGTGTCTAATTTGATGGATAAAGGGTTAATATCTCCGGATCAAATTATCAGATTTACATAAAAAAAACTATACAGCACAGCACATCAGTAACCTGAATAAATATATAAAGTAACATGACAATTGGATTGATATTTTTTGAGTTATCTCATGCCAAAGGGATTGGAGGAATTTTCAATTTGAAGGATAAAGGGTTAATATCTCAGGATCAAATTATCAGATTTACACCAAAAACTATACAGCTCGGCACATCAGTTATCTAAACACAAATATAAAGTAACTTGACAATCAAGCCATATTTTTCAAGTTATCGAATGCCAAAGGGATTGGAGGAATTTTCAATTTGAAGGATAAAGGGTTAATATCTCAGGATCAAAATAACAGATTTACACCAAAAACTATACAGCTCGGTACATCAGTAACCTGAACACATATTTAAAGTAACTTGACAATCCAAGCAATATTTTTCAAGTTATCGAATGCCAAAGGGATTGGAGAAATTTTCAATTTGAAGGATAAAGGGTTAATATCTCAGGATTAAATTATCAGATTTACACCAAAAACTATACAGCTCGGCACATCAGTAACCTGCACACAAATATAAAGTAACTTGACAATCCAAGCAATATTTTTCAAGTTATCGAATGACAAAAGAAATGGATACGGACGCCGGATGGACAGAGGGACAGACAGATGGACGGACAAAGGATGGACGAACGACAGATGGCCAACCTGATGCCAGCATTATGTGTACCATACATTGTATGGGTACACATAAAAAGGCCCCATTTCATTTACCATTTCGATGCGGCGATAAAATTGACAGTGGAAGTACTGCCCACCGATGCTAGTGTAAACAGATTCGCACGTATGTACATCTGGTGCTCAGTAAAATTGAGAAAAAATAATAGCGACTCTTAATAATCTGACGATCATGGTATACATAAAATATACCCAAAGTAGCTTGGTGTATCAAATGTTTACCACTCGTGGTGTTAACCAATCAGGGTTAAGTGCCTTGTCCAAGGACACAATGCGGGAGTCCGAATTGATCGCTCAGACGGTCACCCATCTGAGGACTAACCGGGCTCGACGTTGCTTAACTTCAGTGATCTGACGAGAACCGGTTACTGCAACGCTTGATGAGCTCGTTCCAATGAGGGGTCACATATGGTTTTGTTGATATTTTTGAAAAGCACAAATTATATATTACATGGCGGGTAAGTGTTACTCACTCGCAAGGTGGAATCAAGGTGCACTGTTGACTACTCGCAAAAAATAACAAGAGGCCCCAGGGGGCCTGAGGGTGCTCACCTGACATGGTAGCCTAAATATCAACCCAGAGCTTTGATTTCAACAAGTTGCATCTGCTCCTCCTAAGAAAAGCTTATACCACATATCAAAAGATTCTCTTACCAGTGGATCTAAAAAAAATGATTTTTAAAGAATATTCCTCATATTGAACTAAGTTATAATTCAGGCTCCCACAGGGAGCCCATATATGAACCCAGGGACTTGGCTTTAACAAACTTGAATCTCACCCCTCTAAGGATGCTGCACACCAAATATCAAAACATTCCGACTGCTGGATCTGAAGAAGAAGATTTTTAAAGAAAATTCCTCATTTTGAACTAAGTTATCATTCAGGCTACCACAGTGAGCTCAAATATGAACCCAGGGACTTGGATTGAACAAACATGAATCTCACCCCCCTAAGCATGGTGCATACCCAATATCAAAAGATTCTGTCTGCTGGATCTGGAGAAGAAGATTTTTTAAGAAATTTGCCTGAAATGCACTAAGTTCAAATTCGGGCTTCTATAGTGAGCCCAAATATGAATCCAGGGGGGCCGATTTGAACAAACTTGAATCAGATCCACCCCCACAATGTTGCATGCCAAATATCAAAAGATTCTGCCTGCAGGATCTGGAGAAGAAGATTTTTGAAGAAATTTGCCTGAAATGCACTAAGTTTGAATTCGAGCTTCTATAGTGAGCCCAAATATGAATCTAGGGAGCCGATTCGAACAATCTTGAATCAGATCCACCCCACAATGTCACATACCAAAAATCAAAAGATTCTGCCTGCTGGATCTGGAGAAGAAGATTTTTTAAGAAATTTGCCTGAAATGCATTAAGTTCGAAATCGGGCTCCAGAACTGAGCCCAAATATGAACCCAGGAGGCAATTTGAACAAACTTGAATCAGATCCACCCCACAATGTTGCATATCAAATATCAAAAGATTCTGCCTGCTGGATCTGGAGAAGAAGATTTTTTAATGTTTTTCCCATTGCCTACGGTGCTAAAAAGTGCTGACTCAGCACTTTTTCAAAGTTCTGAAAAAAGTACCTTGTGATCAAACCGATAGGGATTTTTTTTAACCATTCTATTCTTCTGGATAAAAGTAAGCTTTATACAAAATAAGAATTCTCTGTGCCGTGTAGTTTTGGAGATATGGCAGTTTTAAGGTTTTTCCTATTTTTAGCTCCCGAGGTTCCCACGGGCATTGAGAAAAAATTTTTTTGCATCAATCAACTACTTATGACCCATTAGCATCTCATATCAAATTTGGTTCAAATTGACCTCACGGTTCTGAAAATAGAAATTTCAGGTGTGGCCAAAATTTTTTTTGCCCCTCCCATAACGAAGGCAAATAATGCCCCACAAACTTCTCTTGAACAAACTTGATTCTAAACCTCAAAAGGACTCTGTATACCACATATCAAGTCTCTGCTACTGGTGGTTCATTAGAAGAAGATCTTCAAAAAATAAGGCAATTTTTTCCACACCCCTCTGCTCAATATGAGCCGAAACCTAATTTGCATAAAAATCAAAATGCCCCTATATAACCACTACTTACATGAAATTTAATTAAAATGTGGCCAATGGTTTAGGAGAAAGAGACTCAAACACCACCTTCACGCAGGACGACGGACGACATATGACAGATGACGGACGGACAACGGACGAAGAGCTATAAGAAAAGCTCACCCTGACTTTTAGTCAGGTGAGCTAAAAATTGGAGGTGTGATGGCATGCAAGTGCAACAGCATGCCTTAAAACTGAAAGACTGACTTGTGCATCATCAACTCTATCAACAGAAAAAAGAAGTTTTGAAAGTTGAAATACTGACCCTTTAACTAAGCATGCTTATCTAATGATTTACTTGCAGTCATATTACCTTCCAGCTCCAGGTTCTGTCATGGCAATGGCTGAAATACACTTTCCTGCAGCCATGATTGGCAGATACTTCTGTATTTGCTCTTTACTACCATAATTATAGATGTATGGCATGATAATTTCAGAATGAACGGTAAACCCTGGACCAGAACAACCAGAGTATGCTCTGAAATAAAAATCATATTGTACCATTTCAAAGTATTATTAAACATCCATTAAACTTTAAACCCTTGTATTTAACAGACTCGCCACTATGACATAAATGTTTCTGTATTCAACTGGTGATATACAAGCCGGAACTTTAGCCACAACATTAACCCAGTCCCATGACCGTCTCATCTGTGGATCCTGTAAAATCTAAATTGGTCAACTTTATTTCGGTAAATCTTCAGATATCTTGACATGCTTCAAACTTAGTTTAAAACAGTTTCTCCCAGCTGTTTTGCAAATCTGCCCAAATTCGTACTTATATTTTTACTAACAGTAATAGCCACCAAATGGTTAGGCATGAATGGACACCAGCCGAAGAGAAACAGTGATACGAATTTCAACAAACATGCCCAATAGAAAAGATAACGAATGTAATTTAGACTGGTTCCCAAAAGGTTGTTTTGATTTTTTATCGATCCATTTGATCAGTATAGCTTCAAACATAACAAACAGACTCTTCACCTTTGGGTTTGAAAATCAGAATTAAAATTTGTTTATTTAAATGAATTTTAATGTATGGGATGTGTAACAAACACAGAATGCGATGTGTGTTTCAATCAAAATTAAACTTTGTTTATTTAAATGAATTTATTTATGCATGGGATGTGTAATAAACACAGAACACGATGTGTGTTTGAATTAGCGGGTGTTTTACATAACTCGTTGGAATGGCATAGTCATATTTCGCTTGAGCCTACAGCTCTTGCGAAATATGACTATGCCATTCCAACTCGTTATGTAAACACCCACTGATTCAAACATACATCCTATTCTGTCTATTTATTGTTAGTCACTGCACAAATTCTCTTTACAAATACATCGATTATTGAAAGCAAAAATTCACCAGTCATTTTCCTCAATATTTAGCATATAAAAAATTCTTGTTTCTCAGGATAATCCCCTCAATTTTACAATGGGGAGGGGGGGGGGGGGGGGGGGGGGGGGCTTTGTTTTAAATTAAAAAAAAAATAGTACTGATAATGGTTGGGACTGTCTTAGAAACTCTGTACACTCTGATAATAAGGCCTAAAAAAATAAAAAATCTGTTTCTCAGGCCCTCTCGCATGGTCCTTTTGGCTGCCTCATGCTCTCTTTTTATAATCAATTTGAACTTAAAAAAAAATTTAAATTAAGTGGTTTATGTCTGATATTTTACTCAAGTTAAAAAAATTGATGAATTTGTCCCTTGAGTGCAAGAAGGCTTTGCAATGCTTTGACATTGCAAAGCCTTCTTGCACTCAAGGGATGAAATACACCACCACCCATGCTATTTTGTAGATTATGAGGCTTAAAACGAACCAAGAACATGAACTTTTGATGGCTAAGAAATAATTACTGAAATAAAAAATAAAATAAAAAAACGCTCGCCCGCATTCAATTTCACAAATAATGGCCTGAGAAACAGAAGATCTACTTTGTGTGGCCTAAAACAACATTTTTGACATAATGAATTTCACATAGTGGAGCAGCAAATTTAACAAAGTATATCTTGTTTGACAGAGCTTAGTGAGATCTGTCACAAGATATATGACCCCCAAAAATGGTTTTCGCTCTCCGGCAATTCCTCATTGAAATTAAACCCCCTCAATGAACATTTTTATTTATATTAGACTGCTGTGTCTTCCCAAGTTAGTATGAAGTTGTTAGACTTTAAAATTTTACATTTTTTATCAATGTATATTCATTTGAGAAGTGTCAAGGCTGAACATACACCCCGAGCCACAAACCTCAGACCATGTTACCATCAACTCGTCACAATAACTTATATGTTCCAATAAGACACTACCCATAGCCCCAAAACTGAGGTTTTATCCTGAAATCAAACCGAAACCAAATGTGAAAAATCAAAACCACCGTGCTCTAGTGAAAGCGTTATTATTATAGAGGCAGAAAATGAAGTCTTTACAAACCTTTACCCAACATGAACAATTTTTTTTTATTTTTGCCTAAGAACAAAGCAATGAGCCCATTGAGTTTGTTACAATGAAGGTCATACTGGCAATGTTTTGTTTTTTTTCAAAAAATAATACAATTTGAATGCAAATTTTGGGGGTTATGCTAGCTTGTTTATTGCAGTTATATTGGGTAACAGGTTAAAAAATAGAGATGAAAAAATGAAAAGTAAACTCACTGTTCTTCCCATGTAACGGCTGCAGAAAAAAGGTCTCCACCCATACCACCAGCATCTTCAGGAAAGGTAACACCCAAAAGTCCTTGTGTGCCTGCCTTCTCCCACACCTATAAAAACAATACCAATATTAGGCCTCATAAAGTAGATCTTCTGTTTCTCAGGCCATTTTTTGTAAAATTGCATGCGGGCAGGCGTTTTTTTATTTTTTTTTTATTTTTATAATTATTTCTTTACCATTAAAAAGTTCATGTTCTTGGTTTGTTTTATGTTTTAGGCCTCATAACCTACAGAATAGCATGGGTAGTGGTGTATTACATCCCTTGAGTGCAAGAAGGCTTTGCAATGCTAAAGCATTGCAAAGCCTTCTTGCACTCAAGGGACAATTTTATTAACATGGGTAAAATATCAGACATAAAGCATTTAATTTTGATTTTTTAAAGTTGCGATTGGTTATATAAAGATAGCATGCGGCAGCCAAAAGGACCATGTGGGAGGGCCTGAGAAACATATTTTTATTTCTAGAATGTTTTGAAATCACAAAGCAAATTTCCAGAAATCATTAACCCTTAGGACCGTGATGGTATATTCCATGATTCTACTTCAGAGCCAAACCATCAACTGATAAGAGTCTGCATTCAATATCTGGGAGAATACTAATCAATATTTTAACCCTTTACCCAATGCAGACGATATCAAAATTTATTATTTTAAATATAATTTTTAAAAATTTTTCAAAAAATTTCAACAAAACCATATCATGTGACCCTCACTGGAACGAGCTCAATGAGCTCGTTCCAATGAGGGGTCACATGATATGGTTTTGTTGAAATATTTTGAAAAAAATATTTTTTTCAACTGCTCAATTTGCATATTACGCGGGCAGATGCGGGCGATTCTCTAGGTAAAGGGTTAAGCATGCGGCCCCAAGTCTGCACGTTGAAAATATTGATTGATCTACTGCACTAATTCACTGAGCTAATATCGACTTTAAGAATCCAGGAGGTATCATGATCCTGGATCGGAAAATTGGCCTTTCACGTTCAAAGCGTTAATTTAAACACGGCCAATGTCGAGAGGGCGGCCAATGCCGGTTTGACATTGAACACCATTTTATCAGCCAGGTCTGATGTGCAATGTGATTATATTTCCGAAATTTGGAAAGGAAAATGCAAAAAATGAGGTTAAAAATATAACGTAAATGCAAAATTGTAAAATTGGTATCCCCAGTGTTGATTACGTCCATTCTCCACTATCCTGACATTGGTTTTTCAACATTTTCACAACTGTTTTTCTTTGAACAACAAGGACTGAAAGGTCATATAATTTCAACTTGCTGCAGTGAAATTTAATTTTGATGCTTGGACGCTCTCGGAGGATGTTGCGCCTCAGCCGTTCAAGATTTTTTGACACTCTTAACCCTTTAAACACATAAGACCGATTATCCAGTCCAGGGCATAATTTTGTCCCATTTTTGTCTTATTGTGAGAGGACTATACACGGATCATTGATGATAAAATAATAATTGCAGTCTGCAGCCAGATGGTTGCAGACAGCAGTCATTATTTTATCCTCCCTGTATATTGATATTGGACTGACCCATCTCACTGTAAGGGTACACAAAGGTGATACCCTTCTAGAAAATGTGGGTTCAAAGGGTTAATATATATGCTCAACTTCAACTATTCCTTCAGGTGTATGTAAAATTTTATTGGTGTATGTGTATCACTTCTGACGGGTTGGGGGTGTTCACAAGAACAAAGGGAGTGTATAAGCTTATTCTGACATTAAATTGGTGGGTATTACGGCCTAGCTTTAAATTTTTGACAACATGAATAACAATGCACAATGCTTGAATTTAACTATTCATTTAGGTGTATGCGAATATTATAGGTGGATCTGTACTGGTTCTAGATGTTAGAGAGTTTACAAAAAGGGAGTGGGTGTAAAAAAGAATAGTAATGTTAAAACGTTGAGAAATGCATTATATCAAATTTATATATCTTTTTACTTTTTGAGTAATAAAATTTCATGTAAATCGAACAAACTTAAAATTTATTGATCATGACATCTCAAATTCACTGCAACAGCAGGCCCAGATGAATGTTTCTTTAGCTGAGATGTTATTGCATTTTTAGATGTTATTCAGGGGGGCCCTAAGAACCCCCCGCTTTACTATAAGAGTTTATCATTTTTTTTGACTCAGCATTTCTGCGGCACAGTTCTTTTGGATTGGAAGACATCCTCACTGATTATCTTTGCAATACGCACATTTGTTAGAAAAAACGTGGGTCACTACCTTACTGAAATCTTTTAGACTAGAGCTGCAGGTTAACCGAAACCGAACTGAGGTTTTTAGTTTTTTAAAAAAAACGAAACCGAAACCGTTGACATCCCGTAATCTAAGATTTTTCGTTTTTTTATTAAATACTCTCTTGCTGCAGAAATTCACAGAATGTAGCCATCCCAGAGTAGTGAGAGTACCCAAACACTGCCAATGGCAGTGTCTGGGTACTCTCACTACTCTGGGAGGGCTACATTCTGTGAATTTCCGACGTTTCAGTTTAGTTGTGTTTGCAGCTTTCCTCAAGTTGAGTGTAGGTGTCAGACCTCGAAAAATGGCCAAGCACAATAAAAGTTCTGTATATTTAGATAACTATTATATTGGCCTTCCTGATTCTTCATGTATTATAGCTTATTTTGGGCATTCATTGAGTTTCACTCATTTTCACTACCATTCAGTTATGACTCCGGACATAAGAATGAGTTTTATTGAATTTTACTTGGCCTCATGAACAAACCGAAAACCGAACCAAACCGAGGTTTTACTCCACCTGAAAAATCAAAACCGAACAAGAAATTTAAAAACCTACAGCTCTATTTTAGACTGCTATAATTTATTGCATCAGCTATAATAATGTACAAAAGTTAAACTGAATAGCTGATATGATTTTATATAACAGCGCTGTCTCATGAAATTGCTGCTTGCAGTTACAGTATTCTCCCATTTTGTTTTTAATGGGGAAATCCCCTACTATTTTTAGAGCACTTGCATCATCACATTTATATATATTTGAGCGCGGTTGCTTTGTTAAAAATTCAATGAAAGTGTCAATCACACTGCAGCTCAGCTTGTCCAAGAAGGGACTGAACTAAATAGAAAGATCCAGCAATGCCAAGTCATTCACTCAAATTTATACATAAAAGACATCACACCAAAGCTACATATGAAATTTGAAAAAGATCGGGTGAGAACTGTGGCCTGGAGGGTCTGCTAATGGAATTGCTGACAATTTATATGACAAATCCAAGATGGCCACTGACGGCCATGTTTTTCAACGAAATTCAGAAAGATCTGATAGCTCCCATCTAGACATCACACCAAAGGTTCACGTGAAATTTCGAAAAAGATCGGGTGAGAAATGCAGCCTGTAGGGTGTGCTAATGGAATTGTTGACAATTTATATGCCAAATCTAAGATCGCACCTGGCAGACATCATTTTTCAATGGAATTCGAAAAAAATTGGATAGTTCCCATGTAGATATTGGCCTAAAGCCACATATGAAATTTGGGACTGATCCGGTGATAGCTGCGAACTGTAGGGTGTGCTAAAGGAATTGTTGACAATTTATATCCAAATCGAAGATGGTTGCTGGTGGCCATGCTTGTCAACAAAATTCAGAAAAATTTGATAGCTTCCATCTAGACATCTCAAGAAAGCTACATAAGAAATTTGAAAAAGATTGAGTAAGAGATGTGGCCTGTGTGGTGTGCTAATGGAATTGTTGACAATGTACATGCCAAATCTAAGATGGCCACTACTGGCGGCCATGTTTTTCAACAAATTTTGGAAACATTCGACAGCTCCCATCTAGACATTGCCCCAAAGCTATATATGAAATTTGGAACTGATCGGTTGAGAGCTGCGGCCTGTAGGGTGTGCTAAAGGAATTGTTGACAATTTATATCCAAATCCAAGATGGCTGCTGGTGACCATGTTTGTCAACAAAATTCAGAAAAATTTGATAGCTCCCATCTGGACATCTCACCAAAGGTACATAAGAAATTTGAAAAAGATCGAGTGAGAGATGTGGCCTGTGTGGTGTGCTAATGGAATTGTTGAAAATTTTTATGCCAAATCTATAATGGCCACTGACCTGACTGCCATGTTTTTCAACCAAATTCGAAAAAATTTGACAGCTTCCATCTATGGGGTGCATTTTTTCCAAACCTTCATGGCTTACCAGGTTGTTTTACAGTTACAGAACTTGCTAAATAGAGGATATCTAGTGTTTTTGAGTGGATACCGAAAATGATCTCATGAGTGTTCAAGACAAATGTTTATTTTTCGTGAGCGCTTACACAACCGAATATAACCATTTATCTCGGTCACAAGTGAGATAATTTTTGGTATCCACTCAAAAACACTTGATTTTCTTTTTATTATATGCCTTTTATAAGAATCTGATAATTCCACTTGTTTCAACCTTGAACTGATGCATGAAAATAAATAATAAAAGAGCATTGAATCATTGATACACGGAAGTGATCTGATCGATAATTGGAACAGCATCTTGCAATCTGAATCAGCTGGAGGGTTTCTAGTCCAGACATGGCCTGAAAGTCTGTAACGTAAGTTTTTGGTTTGGTACGTCCTTTCAAAGGACGTACCAAACCAAAACCTTATGTTACGGACTTTCAGGCCATGTTTGGACTAGCATTCATGCATCAATTCAAGGTGAATACATGTTGAATTATTGCTGGAAATGATCGGTATCCACTCAAAAACACTAGATTTCTTTTCATTATATTGTTTTAGAAAAGCTTGATCATTTTCAGTGATAATTTGACTGGTATTCACTTTGAAGTGATGCTTTGAAAGCCGCCATTTTGATTGATACCGTGAAAGTGAAAATGTCTATATCTTCACTGTGGGGGGGATACGATTTCTATCTTTCCGCAATTTCTTCGATAAGCTATTGTTTAGTGTGTAATAAATTTCCTTTCGCATTTCTCGCTCTTTAGCCAGGAAAGTTATAGTGTTCCAGTAAATAAATAAATAAATAAATAAATAAATAAATAAATAAACGGGTGCGAGACTTCTTTACTGGGCACTGCACGGGGCTAGACGTTAACAACCGTGAGCTGATCGTCGATATTGTTTGGGGACATTAAATTTCCTTTCTGTAGTGGTAGTGACTAGTGAAACTGGAATTAGTATGGATGGTGGCATGGATACAGATGTTTTTTATGTTAATATAGCGTAAATTACACCCTGTCTGTTTTTTAACGTTATTTATGAACAATCACAGCTATACGTTTTGTGAAACGACTAACACAACTGATACCAAGCGGAATTAGAGTGAAATGATTCAAAGGAAAATGAATCGGGCAACCAATTTCTAATCGAACCGAATACAAACTTAAGATTCGAAATTACCTTCGACACGAACCAATATATAAATCGAATCTCGAAACTTCGCAGGACCCTAGTATTAGTTGTGGAGGGTTTGAGGTAGAAAGAGAACACAGAAATGTAATTTTTTCACACAGCCAAGAACGGATTAGATTTGTTATACCACCACTATACATTTCTCACCCGTCACCTTACCGTCTCCTTTTATCGCTATTATTTCAAAATTTATCAAAAAACATCGACGATACAAGATTTGAATAGGTTACTGTCCTTTGTTCGTAATAGATCCAAAGCAAATAACCAAGGAACGATGCTGGCTCATTTGTTTTATTTATTTATTTATTTATTTATTTATTTATTTATTTATTTATTTATTTATTTATTTAACGGCACTTTCGACAGCCAGAGTCACCTCGTGTCGGACAGTTTTACAGGTGGAGGAAGCCGAAGCACCCAGAGAGAACCACATAGCAACGGCAAGCAACTGTTAAACTCCCCAACGTATTAACTCAACTCAAGCAGGGTTAGTATTGGCTGAAGACATGTGCACCATCCACGTGCAGCACGCCTTAGTACACATCGTCACGGTTCCCCCCACGTGGGCAATCGGTATTAAGTGCCTTGCCAGTTGTTTTAATGACATGACTTTTAACAGAAAACTGCGAAATGTCAGGAAGTTTGAGCTCCCATTTCATATTGTTGATGCAAAATTAATTAAAATAATCTACTGACGTGTCTCCACAGAACACATTTCCTTGAACTTGTCTACTGCCTGATTAACAGCATTGTTTCAATTGCCAAGCACAGCCTTTTCCTAATCACGGTGATTTTTTCACAGATTGTTTTGAGAAACCTGATATTGGTTCGTGTCAAAGGTAATTTAGAGGCTTCTTGTCTGATTTATCAGTGAATTTTTAAAAATGACATTTTGGTAAAATTTAATTAAGGAATAAACAAAAACAGTCTTTTAAGTTAATTAGTTAGCAGGAGGTTATTTTCCAGACACGCCTCAAGCGAGCAGGATGTTGGGAGAGAAGCACCATTTTAATACGAACGTCGCTCTTGTTTTCATATATAGAGGATATCTAGTGTTTTTGAGTGGATACCGAAAATTATCTCATGAGTGACAGAGACAAATGTTTATTCTTCGCGAGCGCTTGGTCAATTTGGTGACAAGTTCCATGATTATACGTATAATTGCCCAACTATAACAGGCAAAGAGTTGAAGGTCGTGACTAGAAGATTATTAATCAGATTTGCTTTAAGGGAGTTAAACATGAATCACTATATTACATCCGAAAGGCCAGTATACAGAGGGTACATAGTGTTTTTGAGTTGATACCGAAAATTATCACACTCGTGACCGAGACAAATGGTTATTTTCGCTCAAAAACACTAGATTTTCTTTTTATTATACGCTTTTTACAAGAATCCGATAATTCCACTCGTTTCAACCTTGAATTGATGCATGAAAGTAAAGAGCGCATTGAATCATTGATACGCGGAAGTGATTTGATTGATACTCGGAACAGATAGCGTCTTCCGATCTGATTCAGTTGGCGGGTTTCTAGTCCAAACATGGCCTGAAAGTCCGTAATATAAGTTTTTGGTTTGGTACGTCCTTTAAAAGGACGTACCAAACCATAAACTTATATTACAGACTTTCAGGCCATGTTTGGACTAGCGGGTTTCATGCATCAATTCTAGGTGAATACGTGTTGAATTATTGCTGGAAATGATCGGTATTCACTCAAAAACATTAGATTGTCTTTTCATTATACGTTTCTAGAACAAATTGTTCATTTCCAATTTGGCTCGTATTTACCTTGAAGTGATGCTTTGAAAGCCGCCATTTTGATTGAGACCGTGAAAGTGAAAATTTCTATATCTACCCAGTGGGGGATACAATTTCTGTCTTTCTGCAATTTCTTCGATAATTTATCATTTAGACTATATTTATTTATTGGTGTTTAAGGTCACATACTTACGCACAATGGCTAACCGTGACCATGACAGTTTTATGGATGGAGGAAGCCAGAGTCCCCGGAGAGAACCACTGAGCATCGATGAGCAACTGTCAACTCCTCAGTATTCTAACTCTGTTCAAGCTCCGCTCAAGCAGGGTTACAGCAGTTGAAGACATGTGCACCATCGATGTGTAGTACACCTTAGTACATGGCGTCATCGTGCCCCAATGTAGGCAACTGGGATAAAGTGCCTTGCCCAAGGACACAAAGCGGGTTGTCCCGGATGGGGATCGAACTCGGGACCTCTAGCATAGAAGTCCAACAGTCTACCACAGAGCCACCATGCTCCCGTTTTGAGTATAATAAAATCCTTACACTTTGGTAATTGAATTAATAATCGTGTAATGTCAAAATGTCCTTTCAAGAACTTTCACTGTGAAACTTATTCATCAATGGATTACTTTATACTTTTGATCATTATTGATATCTACAAGTTTTGAAACTTTGAAACATATTTATGACAGGGTTAACCCTTTACCTAACGAATTGCCCACATCCGCCCGCGTAATATGCAAATTGTGCAGTTGAAAACATTTCATTTTTTAAAATATTTCAACAAAACCATATCATGTGACCTCTCGTTGAAACGAGCTCATTCCAACGAGGGGGCACATGATATGGTTTTGTTGAAATTTTTTGAAAAATTTAAAAAAAATTATTTTTAAAATAATAAATTTTGATATCGTCTGCGTTGGGTAAAGGGGTTAAATTAACTACATTTTGAAAGTATTTTGCATATCTTAACTGCTTGCCCAGTGTTTTACAGTGACAGTACTTAACCCTTTACCCAACGTAATATGCAAATTCAGCAGATGAAAAAATATTATTTTTCAAAAAATTTCAACAAAACCATATCATGTGACTCCCTCGTTGTAACAAGCTCATCGAGCTCATTCCAACGAGGGGTCACATGATATGGTTTTGTTTAAATTTTTTGAAAAAATTTAAAAAATGATATTTAAAATAATAAATTTTGATATCGTCTGTGTTGGGTAAAGGGTTAATGATATCTATACTTTCACCATTACTCATGATAATATATCTCAAAATTATATTAACACTTAACCCAATGTAAAGGCAAAAAACGGCCAGTGCTCTTCACAAACGTCGCCAATTAATTTTCAGTATTTTTTCATTTTTGTCTCAAAAACATAGGTTATGACCCCTCTTTGGAATGAGCTCGTTCCAATGAGGGGTCATAACCTATGTTATTGAGACAAAAGAAAGTGTCATGTTTACAAAAATGTCCAGAAACTCTATTTGCCTTTCACTATACCTTTGTTATAAAACTTACTACATATATATATACATGTATAGTATGTGACACAGTACATGTATAGTATGTGACACAGCAATGATACACATCTAGGTAATGACCTGATAACAAAGTTACATATAAAGTATTGTAACGGTCTGTACATAAATGATGACCGTTGCCTGTAACAAATGTATAGATAAAGTATTGTAAAGGTGGGCAACAGTTAGATGCAAAACTAGAAAGAAATCAGTGGGTCTGACTGAACCCAAAAATTACTTACCTCCCTACTCACTTGCCCATCTTTTTCCCACCTGAAATTAAAATATTTGTGTGTAACGATACATAAAAAGTTTCAGATTTAGACCTCTACTCCATCTGACATGATGTGACCATGGTTGTCAAAAGTGTTGTTAAACCCCAATAATTAAATAAATAAATAAACATTTGTCGGATTGAATTTATCCACCTGAATACAACACTAAGTGATCAGACACATGCATACTCTCACCTGCCTAATAATATCAACAACACTATTAATCAGGCCTGTCATTTCGAGGAGGGTAACCTATCTCACTCTCAATGGCTCTCCTAAACTAAAATTTGCAATTGTGGTAAACGCGTTCCTTACCACATACAAGGAAAGCCACAAAAGTAAACTTTGTTCAGTTGTGGTGATCGGTATTGCTCATCTTAATATGTGATCACAGACTTAGGAAAAACTTACTGGAAGCTACTCACTGTGAGCCGGAGGCCAGGTGTAGAAGTCTCATACAGACTAACTGGTAGCCATTTTGCTTATTTATTGGATACTGAATATAACTGTTTGACTACATACATAATTCAGATAGAAATCCTAACATGTTCTGCAATAAATTATTGCTTTTTTCAAACCTACATTAGATACTATATGCACAACCCAAACAATAAGATGGAAAGATATGGCAAAATTACCTATCTAAAGAACAGATCCCAGTGGCTTTGCGTGTGTTAAATTAAGATGGGCCACAAATAGGCCGGCCCTCCTAAGTTCATTTAAAGTGGGCCACCATTATGCTCCTCCCATTTTGAAAATGACACACCTGATTAATTTTGGAGAAAAAATCCCAGCAACTACTATTATTTGGCTGTGAGGAATAGAGGGAAACTGCCATCACTATTATTATTTCCTATCAAATATCCTGACCATCACTATTATTCAGCCATCATTATTATTAGGCAGGTAAGAGTACATTGAATTGATTTCTGCCCTTTAAAAATAGAGCTGAAACGGTTGACCAATTAACCCTTTACCCAACGCAGACGATATCAAAATTTATTATTTTAAATATAATTTTTTTCAAATTTTTTCAAAAAATTTTAACAAAACCATATCATGTGACCCCTCGTTGGAACGAGCTCGATGAGCTCGTTCCAACGAGGGATCACATGATATGGTTTTGTGGAAATTTTTTGAAAAAATAATGTTTTTTCAACTGCTGAATTTGCATATTACGTGGGCGGATGCAGCCGATTTGTTGGGTAAAGGGTTAATCAATTAACCAATGATCAATGTCTTGATCAATCAAAAAAGTAATTGATTGATTAACTGTTACTTTTGAACTTCTGTATTAAATGGGTTAACAAAGGAGCAAACTTCCTCCAAAAGAGACAGACATTGTTACACTGTCTCACATCAATTATATGAAACAAAGTAAAACATGCAAGTTACTTGCTGACATATTTGTTCACTTGCATGATCATTATATTGTATTAGTAGCTGGAAATTCTTAACCCTTTGTCCAATGTGGGTAGCAGACGATAAATCAGGCCTGTCTTTTTGGAAATCACAGGAGGGCAGTTGCTGGCTCTATTTCATCTGTATTTAGGCAGGCACAAGCCCACCCAGGTGGGCTGGTACATACCAAACGCATCAGAATCAGGCTATTGAGGAGGGCAGTTACTTGCTCTCCTCAGCAAAATTAGGGCAGGCTATAAGGATCTGGAGCAATCGCCCTCCTCAGAATGACAGGCCTAGATAAATTCAAAATAAATTCTTGAACTTCCATGTTTTGTTCGACCCCGATATTGATGAGGGGGCCTATGTTAGTCAATATGTAAATGGTTTTACTCTTTTTCAAGCTTTTGGCCGAAGCCTTCTTCAAGAAAATTATTGATACAGACTCTATATAATGACTTGCGGTATAAACACTATGTACAGTATATGTCGTTACTCCAGAGTTTACGTGTTATGTCATGACGCTGTCTCCATGCGCCTGCATATTAAATCCCGTCCCACTCTTGGTCTCAAGTCTATTTATCCATCCGCTTTCTTTCACTAGCCTCAACTGTTTCCCACCGTGAACCTTTTCCAGAACTGATACAAATAAGTCCTCTCGAGAATGTCCATTTGTGTTGAAGTGCTTGTATACTGGCTTGTCTTGGTGTAATCTTAGGTCCCTTGTATGCTCAGTCACCCTTTCCCTGACTTCCCGTTCCATCTCACCTACATACACCGCACATTAGCATTTGTTGCACCCCAACTCATATATCACATTTCAAGTTCTGCAGCTCACCTGTTGTTGCACGTCATATGATTTATCACTGCTCGATGACTTGATACTATCAGTTTTTAACATGATACATGTTGCACATTCACTATCGCATAAATGTACTGGGGGAGTTGTTAACTTCTTTGTTTTCCCATGCACCAAGATATCCGCTATGTTTTGGTCACGCCTGTATGCAGCTAATGGAGGTTGTGGGAATACCATTTTCATTCTCTCCGACTTATGCAGAATATTCATGTATTTACGGCATATTTTGCTTATGTTTGGGTACCCTTTCCTGATCCCTCTATCCACCGCTGTCCTTTAATAACTCATTTCTATCCAAGCTATCAACTTTCTTCAGTTGGACCTCTACAAATTTTGAACTGTACCCCCTCTTCCTCAGCTGATTTTTTAACTTTCTCCTATGCCTACGGTAGTCAGATTCTTTAGAACCTTTACGTCAAATTCTCAAACCCAATCCATATATTACGCCACATTTCGTATGTGTGGGATGGTCTCATTTTTGGTTCAGATACATCATTTTATCGGAAGGTTTATAGTATAGATCTGTGTACACTTCACCATACTTCACGTTTACAAAAGTGTTCAGAAACTCTATTTGCCTTTCACTATACTTTTCAGGCTTGGCAATTTCAGGAGAGCGATTTTTTAGCTCTCCTTACTGCCCTCCTGAAAGAATTGAGGAGAGCGAAAAATTGCCCTCCTAAATATTTTGGTCAGGGATGATTGAGATCACATGTATTATGCTCACATCAACTCACATTAAATTTTTGTTGTAAAGCAAAAATGTAATTTAACTTCGAAGTCACATAACATCACATAATTTCATTTTGAAAGTGGTTTAGTGGTAAAAGGTAATGACTGCAACCATACCCAAACACAGTTGCAATCATTTGAAGCAAAATGGGTCACAGCAATATTTTTTTTTTGTCAGTTTCAAGTTCAACATCTGACATCACAGTTTGAGGGGTAATTATTCAAGGAATATTGACACTATAATATACTACCATTACTACTATCCTGTCACTTGAAGCACTTGCACCAGGTTGTGACTGTAGATTCAAGCAGACCTGTTGTCCAAGAAAGTCATACGCCTACCACTACCACCTTCAACCCCCCTTGGGGGGTTGAAGGTGGTAGTGGTAGGCATATGACTTTCTTGGAAAACAGTTCTGGGTACACACACAGGTCTTGTCAAGTGTGTGTTCGGTTGTTGAGTGAGACATCTAGATGTCTAAGAGATTTCGCTTTACCTTAGTAAAGTTAATAAAATCACTGATGTAGTCTGTTGGTTTCAGTTTCAATGAGTTCGTTCAACTGGATACTTAAAATGCTGTGTAAAGCTAATTGCTCTCCTAAGCTGATTGAGGAGAGCGATTTTTTGCCCTCCTGCATTTTTCAGAATGCCAGGCCTGCTTTTGTTGTAAAACTTAGTACATGTACTATACATGTAGTAGCTTCAGTATTAATGCTCTCTGTTCAATATGAAGGTAACATTAATCATTTCTTATTCTTTGTGGGTTTCTTCTCCCAAGCAAACTCCCAATTGGTGCCTTCAGGGCACAGATTTTCTCAACTGCATGGGCCCCAGCCCCTTTCCCAAAGAGGACAGAAGAATCTTTGCATTACCAGGCATGATGGAGTGATTTAAAGCCAAGTTTTTGTATGATGATGAATTAATATATGACAATAAGTAAGAATTAGGTCAGACTTTTTGATTGGTCAAATTTGGGCACATCGCAGAACCACTGAGTCAACAGTAGGAAAGAATTCGACATCCAGCCATATCATTTCTTCACTTCTCTGGACTTGAGTAGTGTCTCAAAATGGCTACACTTATGTCCTGAGTTCCAACTTGAACATGTATGTTTTTTAAATGCCATCATCAAATTCCACCCCACACATTTTTTGTTCGGGTATACATGTCTATTTTTTAGTATTTTGTATCCATCCACTTTTCTTAAGGAAGCAATACAAAATATCCCAACTCATATAAATCCAAGTGAGGTATACTTGACCGCATCCCATTGTCACTGATGGATTTATACTAGTAGTAGTATATTTCAATCTCCGTAAGACTCCTTACCACCTCAGCCCTACCTGTGCTAAAAGCACAGTAATAAGGCCCCACACACCAGATCTTCTTTGTGTTTCTCATTTTTTTGTAAAATTGCTTGTGGGCAGGTGTTTTTTTATTTTATTTTTTATTTTTATAATTATTTCTTTGCCATTAAAAGTTCATGTTCCTGGTTTGTATTATGTTTTAGGCTTCACAATCTAGAAAATAGCATGGGTGGTGGTGTTTTTCGTCCCTTGAGGCTTTGCACAGCTAAAGCATTGCAAAGCCTTGTTGCACTCTGAGGACAAATTTATCAATTTTATTAACTTGGGTAAAATATCAGACATAACCCATTTAATTTTTATTTGTTTAAGTTTGCATTGGTTATACAAAGAGAGCATGCGACAGCCAAAAGGACCATTTGGAAGGGCCTGAGAAAGATATTTTTAACTTTTTTAGAACTAACCTCTAATTATTTTTCAACAAATAATTAATTGAGCTGGTCTGCGCATCATTTTATTTCTAAATACTCACTGTGCATGATATGGAACAACTTCCTCCTTCCAAAATCGTCTCACATTTTCACGAAACAGATCATGCTCCTGAGAGAAAATATGCCGAGTGCCAATATCTGTCATAGCAGATGCCTGGCCTGTTTCTACTCTCACATCAGCAGCTTGCCTAAAATTATTGATCATGTAATTAATGATAACTTTACCAGAATCAATTTTTGTACAACCCTTTGAAACTGTATTCTTGAATAAGAAGGAATAAGTGAAAGACTTCAATTTTTACCTAAAAATTAGTTAAGGACCCATCACTGGAATGAACTCAACAATTACATTAAAAAATTAAATTTAAAAAATTTAAATTTAAACTATTAAAATTTAAATTAAAAATTTAGCTCTTCCCATCAATGGAAAGAGTTTAACAATTAAATTAAAAAAATAATAAATTTTAATGGTTGTATTTTGAGAAAAACATTGGCTGAATATGGCCAGAACATGAAAGGTTAACCCTCTATGTTACAAACTGGATGCATCCACCTGCGTAATTTACAAATTTGGCAGTTGAAAATTTTTTTTTTAATTTCAATAAAACTATATCATATAAGCCGCACTGGAATGAGCTCATTCCAATGAGGGGGTCACATGATATGGTTTTGTTGAAATTTCTTTGAAAAATTTTTAAAAAATAATTAAGATAACAAATTTTGATATTATGTGAATTTATTTATTGGTGTTTAACCCTTTGAACAATGATGGTATCTTCCATGCCAGTTAAATGACAGAAATTGGAAGAGTCCACATCCATTATTTGGGGGTGGAGCAATTAATATTTTCAATGTGCAGCCTTCAGGCTTCACATTGTAAATATTAATTGCTCTACCACACACGTTCACTTAGTAGCCGTGAGAGCCCTGTGATATGGTTTTGTTGAATTTTTTTTTTTAAATTTGAAAAAAAAATAATTAAAATAACAAATTTTAATATTGCATGCATTGGGTAAACAGTTTACTGATTCAGTGGTAAAAGTCCATATTATCTGTACTCATTCAAACATTGCTTGTCATTCACCTTATTAAAAATAAATTCCTGCTGATAATAATTTTTCTAACATTTTACACTTACAGTTAAAACTAGAAATCCTGTCACGAAATGTGCGCTTATCTAGGCTTAATTGCACGTTGGAATTGTGCGCAGTTGCCATTATTGAATAGCATCCAAAGCACGACAGGTTCTCCTGGTCACTCATTGCAAACACAGGCAATGTTTCTGCCAATGGACCTCCGGGTGTCCCGGAGGTCCATTGGCTGAAACATTGCTTGTGCACAGGTCATATGTACAGAATTTGATAGCCTGACTATAGTCATAATGCGTAGATTAACGTGCAGATTGACGTGCTATTTGTGTGCATTTCATGACAGGACTTGTAGTGTTAACTGTAGTGAATAACTATGCACAGACTAGTACATGTACAGGCCTGGAAATATAAAATCAGCAAAGTTGCACAGGGTTACAGAACAGCCGCCATGTCTGCTCACTTTCCATGGGTTGGTAATATTTCCACAAACACAATAATATTAGATTGGAAACACTAATTATAGGAAAATTAAAATTTTGCTGATGATGATTTTAATTACCTGGTGAGGTAGTGTGGTGGCTCAGTGGTTACGGGGTTGAACTTCAAACCATGAGGTCCATGGCTCGATCCCTGTCTTGGGTAACTGCATTGTGTCCATGGGCAGGGCACTTAAACCTGATTGCCCATGTGGGGGCACAGTGGCACTGTGTTCTAAGGCGTATACTGCGCGTCTATAGTACACCTGTCTTCAACCAATTCTAACCCATCAGGAGGTCGTCATATTGGTGACTTAAGTTGTTACGGAACTGAACTTCAAACCGAGAGGTCCACGGCTCAATCCCCGCCTGGGGTAACTGCATTCTGTCCTTGGGGAGGGTGCTTAATACTGATTGCCCATGTGGGGGCACAATGTCGCTGTGTTGTAGGGTGTACTGCATGTCAATGGTGCACCTATCTTCAACCAATTCTAACCCATCAGGAGGTCGTCATATTGGTGACCATATGATTGGCATATGCCAGGGTCTAACCTTGGAGGTTTATGAAGAGACCAATCACAGTGAAGGGAATTATTTACAATGTTCCACAGTTATCTGGAAACCTGACCTAAAGAGATAAATAAGCTCTGGACAATTGATGATGAACTTGATCTGATAACAACCCTACTTCAAAACAACCCCCCACCCCCCACCGTCCCCTTATATATAATATACACAGGGTATTTTGAAGTAGGGTTGAAATCAGATCAATTGGAGCTTATTTATCTCTTTACTTGGCTCAGTTGGTAAAGGTGCAGGCTGCAAGCCGAGAGGTCCTCGGTTCGAATCCCACCTGCGGCAACCGCGTTGTGTCCTTGGGCAAGACACTTCACCCCCATTGCCCACGTGGGGGCACGGTGACGCTGTGTACTAAGGCGTACTGCACGTCGATGGTGCACCTGTCTTCAACCAATGCTAACCCTGCTTGTGTGGAGTTGGTATGTTGGGGAGCTGACAGTTGCTCGCCATTGCTCGGTGGTTCTCTCCGGGTACTCCGGCTTCCTCCACCCGTAAAACTGTCACGGTCATGGTTAGCCATTGTGCAGAAATATGTGACCTTAAACACCAATAAATAAATAAATATTATCTCTTTACTAGTAGGTCAGGTTTCCAGATGCCTGTGAATGTTCAGGGAGTCTGCCCTCGTAGTTAGATCAATATTCTTAAATAATACAGGTACCATCATCAAATATTAATACTATAAAAAAAAACAGTGTCTTTATTGTATTGATATTTGATGATGGTACCTGTATTTAAGAATATTGATCAAACTACGATGGCCTGTGGCCCTGTGTCTCAACGGTCGCAGGGTGCTGGACGTTTCAAACACAGGCATTTCGTACAAATCATTTTAGGACGTTTCATACACAAACTTTTAGGATGTTTCGTACACAAGCTAGGACGTTTTCTGCACAGGGTTATGACTGTCTTGAGCCAAGTAAAGATATTAAACAACCTGTATGTAAAAATAACAAATTTATTACAATAACATATTTATCTAAATACAAACAAAACATACTGGAATGATATAAATATAAAGTTCTACAAAGATAAGTCTGACATTGTGCAGTATATAAACAGAACATACTGGAAAATACAAATATAAACTTAAGTCTGGGATTATAAGTAACTTTATTATGCCAGTTCAGTTAAAACTAGAAGTCCTGTCATGAAATGCATACAAATAGCATGTCGATCTTCGCATTAATCTACGCGTTATGACTATAGTAAGGCAATCAAATTCTGTGCATATGGCCTGTGCACAAGCAATGTTTCAGCCAATGGACCTCCGGGTAACCCGGAGGTCCATTGGCAGAAACATTGCCTGTATTTGCTATGATTAACCAGGAGAACCTGTCATGCTTTGGATGCCATTCAATATGGCAATTGCACGCATTGCCTAGATAAGCACACATTTCATGACAGGACTTCTAGTTTTAACTGTAATTGTTATTGACCAATCAGCTTCATATCTAGTGACTGTATATGAGACTGTGTATCATCGAGCTGACCATATATGGAGCTTATATATGGTCAGTTCCAACATTTAGTTTTTGACATCCAACACTCGCTTTGATGTTTTTCCTAATTTCGCATGTTCAACGAACAACAAATAATTTTGCGTGTCTGTTGAGCAACGTACAACTATAATACGTTTCTTCCAGTCTTTGAGAAATTTTAATAAACAAATGTAAATAAATACAATAAATAAACCACTAAAATGACATATATAGAAACATTAATATCACCATTAACAACAAATAATGAATGAAACTGTTCCCACTTACCTTCTTGAAAGAATTGTTAATCCATTTGCTGCATTTGTTTTATTTTTCCAGTACTTAACACTGAATTAAAGTTGTGAATTGTTAATATAAATTCCTGTTTATTGAGAAGAAAACTCTGTTGTTTCAGTTCCTGCGACTAGCGTGACCTTCACATTACGTAAAACCAGGAAATTCCCTGATAGTGATAACAGAACATTTGCGCTAGGAATCTGGGTACACTTATGGTTGTGTCTCTTTCAAAGGACTGGCATAATAAATATGTTAAGGGGCTTTCAGTGGGCAGATATGGTGTGATATAAGGCTCAGCAAGATCAATATTAGGCGAGGCCTTTGGCCTCGCCTAATATTGATCTCACTTTGCCTTATATCACACCATAACCGTCCACTGAAAGCCCCACAACTTATAGTATGGGAATTAGCTCTAAAGACTAAAAACATAATTTTTAACATCACTGGAAGCATTCTTGCATTCTAGAGATGGGCAATATACCGAAAAACCGAACTGATACCGATATCATGGGGACACCGAAAAACCGAACCGACCCAATCTTTGAATACCGAAACCAACGGTATTTTCAATTTCCCCTGTGCATTCGCTATTTATAAGGCCTTGATGAGGACTGATAGCAGATGAAGTGTTCATTTTCATGAAAGAAGTGACTGATTTTATTTTTCAGTTTTGTTAAGCCTTAAGGACCAGGGCAGTTGTACTAAATTATCAATAGTCTACGACCTGTACATGTCCAGTTGCTTAGCAGTGATTTCTAGCCAAGTCTTGGCTGCCTTAACAGGCAGCCAAGACTTGGCTAGAAATCACTGACCAGATAATTTTACTACTGTCATCAGGCCCACCTAAAGATGACATCTTCAGGACACACATTCTATGATTACAGACGCCTTAAGTGAGCTTGAAAAGTTAAGGCGTATTTAGAACGAGTCACCAAATTACTGTAGATATGATCTGTGTTGACAAAAGATTGACAATGTTGAGCCCATCAACAATGGCATGTGTAGCACTGTGATAGAATGATACAAGAACAACTTATTCTGTATTTTTTCGGACATGGATTCCCCTTTGGTACTATCAGAGAATCTGAAGTCACATACCGAATACCGAACCGATACCGCGGTATGCCCACACAAAAATACAGAAACCGATACCGAACTCAAAATTCCAATACCGCCCATCTCTATTGCATTCTATAGGATTCCATAGTGTACAGCAGTACATCTAGTGATGTTAACAACTGGTTTTTCAGTGCTGATTCTCATAGAGTGACATTATATATTTAACATTGCAATAACACAAAAAGTAAAGTACATGTTCAATGATGTTGTGTTGTATAAGTCAATTTAAAATGGAACCATTGCAGCACATGCCTGGGATTTATGAGCCAAATAATGATAACAACTGTTTTCAGTGCAGATATCTGAAGATTGACATCAGCTGAACTTGCATCTTCTCGCTCTTCCATTACAACCAAATTGTTGACTGTCTTGCTTTCATCCATCTGCTCCTCAAATGCAGCAACGCTTTTGGCCATCTCACTGACCCAACAGTGCCAACTAAAATTCTCTCCACCTCTTTGCTTTTTAGTCAACTCTCTGTATTCTGCTCTGGACATTCCTGTGTCACAAATTCTGCGCCTCCACCTAGAGCATTCATCACAACACGAAGCTTCATGTCTAAGTCTGACCTCGTTTCCACATTTTGAGCAAGGGTATTCCATTATGTAAAGTGAGAAATGTGACACCAGACCATTTTCCAAATGTCCCTTTTTCCAAATGGATGACATACTGTGGTGTCTGGTGATGTTGGACATAATTTAAATTATGTTCTGTGATATTTAAAATGTGGATTTTTGGGGATACAGACGTTTTGTCCGCCAGCCAAATCGTCCACTTGCTATTTTACCCAAATTAGCCTCCAGCATGCTGAAATTGTCTGCTTGCAATTTTATCCAAATCGTCTGCCAAGGGTTTGAAAATCATCAAAACATGGGATGGAAAGTAACTTTAATATTCATTCGGCATTAAATAGCACAGGATAATAAATATTTAGCATAGCATTTTTAAATGGATAACATAGCACATCTTTCAAATATGTTTCTTGACATTAATTCTTATTATGTATTTTTTGTATTTTATTAATTTTATGATTATTCATTGGCCAATTATAACAATTTCCTTTAATATTTTTTTTATATTGCGATTATTCATGGTTAAACACGGTGGTGCCACTCAATGAACACTTGCAAAATTATAAGATTTTTTTTGTATCAAACTCAATATACCATAAGTTTTGATGCGTTTCTTAATATAATTAATTCTTATAATATATTTGCTAATGATTTTACCATTATTTATTAAGTGTCGGCGGTGCCTTTCAATCAATAATTGAAAAATTATAATAATTTTTTTACAGAAATTAATATATAGAAGTTTTGATGTGTTTCCTAATATAATTAATTCTTATAATATATTATTAATAGCTAATCTGCTACCAATAATTCTGTGATTATTCATCGTTAAGCACCAGAATAATGACAAAAGAGATACTTTGAACAATAATCATCACAAGGAAAATAATGAATAAACTTTAATCGGAGCCGTGTTAAACAATTACAAAATTAATTAGGTGGCTGAGTAATTATTTATTTATTGGTGTTTAAGGTCATATACTTATGCACAATGGCTAATCATGATCATGACAGTTTTACGGGTGGAGGAAGCTGGAGTACCCGGAGAGAACCACAAGCAACGACAAGCAGCTGCCAGCTCCCCAACATCGTAACTCCGCACTCATGCGCAGGCAGGGTTAGATTGGTTGAAGACATGTGTACCAACGACGTGCAGTACGCCTTAGTACACAGAGTCATTATGGGCTGAGTAGCTTATTTTGTTCTGGAATGTCTGTTTTCACAATCTCTTATAAGCAAATAAAATTTTAATGCAAGGAGGTACATGAAGATATACTAGAATAGACAATATACGATAAAATTTGAAAATAAAACCCCAAAATAAATAAAAATGATTCGTTCAAAATTTTCCCCCAGCGGACGAGTTGGGTAATTGCAGCGGACCATACAGCCAGTGGACGATATGGCTGTAATTCGATTTTTTTTATACTGGATTATAATCTTACAAAAGTAAGTAGTCTATTGTCTCATATAAAAAAAAAAATACTTAGAAATCCCTATAAGTAAACAAAAATTTGCCTGTGTACGAAACGTCCTTTGATATATGTACGAAACGTCTTCTTTTGTTCACGAAACAGGCAGTGTATGAAACGCCTGTGCACGAAACGACACTAATCCCGGTTTGATAGCGGGGTCGATCTCAATAACACGAATCAAGGTAATACTAATAGCGTGGACAGGATTAATAACTTAATAACTTTTACCTGGAGCTGGATTTGAAAAATCTAGTGATGAGTCTCCTGCCAGTGGCAGTATATTGGTTCATCGCCCTGTAACACTTACAGTACATAGTTAAGCACAGAGAAATTCGAAGGAAAGTGAACAAGAACACAATTTTTTTACGCTCAGTAGGAATCCCAACACATCAAGCGAGGTAATTCAGCGATATCAAAGGTTGCTCACATCAAGGGGGATAACAATCCTGCAGCTATTAACCGAAACGGTTCAAAATCGAAAGTGGCCCAAACAATGTTACTGCAACATGGACACAATGAGTGTTAAGTGAGTATTAACACCCATAATGCACAAGAACTAAAAAAATAAAAATAAATAAAATCACCCGAATCCACGGATTTGATTATCTCGCTGATGATAAAATTATGCACTTTATATACCGTAAGCCCACCATCTGCTTTGCAAAACCAAATGCAATCTTGGCCTCACTGTCATCTGCTTACCTTGAATGTAATGGAATTATTTATTATTTATTTATTTATTGGTGTTTAAGGTCACATATTTCTGCACAATGGCTAATTGTGACCGCAACATGGAGATAAAGTACAGTTTAGTCAATTATTTATACCCATGTTGCCCATTTTAGAGAACTTCCACCCAAAAACATTGGTGACTGGGTCCTATTTTACAAGTGAAACAGAGCTTGTTTAACAAAGGGAACAAACACTGTATCAGTTTCCGGGGTTCTCACGTGGAGTAAAGGAATTAAAAGTTCATTTGTTAATTTCACATTTCTTAAAAATTCTAATTTTTCTCTACAAAATCCAACCTCTTATAATTGATTTGCCATATCAATGAAACGAAAGAATTACAAATGTTCCGAGTATAGATCCTAATGATATACATGAGTCAAAATATTTTTGAGCCTCTGATAAATTTGTGACGCAAAGCAGACTACCGGCTACTGCATTTCGAGTATATTTTCATTGTATAATAAAGATAGCCGAGGTGAGGAATAAAAAAAAAAATGAAAAGTTAAAAAAATGTTGTTCCTTTCAGGCTTCCGTAGGTTTCTATTTTTAGCACCGCAAAATTACACAATTTCATGACGTGGATAAGTCAGGATAACGCCACTCAACAGTTCCATCTGAAGTGTTGTTGACTGAACAAGGCTTAAGTGAACTCCATGGTGGGGCTTTTAACGGAGAGTTTATTTCCAAAATTTCAAAAGTTAGCACTTCAAAAATCATGAAATGGCGAAGAATCACAAGGAAAGTGGCGTAAAGTAAGCCGCCCTTTAACCCTCTGAACACTGGTGGTATCCTACATGTCATCTCAATGTAATGGAAGCAATTGGAAAAGTTTATATTCATTATCTGGGGTAGACCAATTAATATTTGAAAGTATTGATTGGTCTACCCACACTTTAACATAGCAGCCATTAAAAAGAGACGGAAATCTGACTAACTAAGAATACAGGATTTCAAGTCGGGATAACGCCATGTCGGGATAACGCCACTCAACAGTTCCATCCGAACTGTTGTTGACTGAACAAAGCTTAAGTGAACTTCACGATTGGACTTTTAGGGGAGAGTTTATTTTCAAAATTTTAAAAGTTAGCACTTCATAAATCATCAAATAGTGAAGAATCACACGGAAAGTGACGTAAAGTCTGCCGCCCTTTAACCATCTGAACACTGTTGGTATCCTCCATGTCAGTTTAATGGAATCACACGGAAAGTGACGTAAAGTCTGCCATCCTTTAACCCTCTGAACCCCGGTGGTATCCTCCATGTCAGTTCTCTGAACACTGGTGGTATCCTCCATGTCAGTTCTCTGAACACTGGTGGTATTCTCCATGTCAGTTCTCTGAACCCCGGTGGTATCCTCCATGTCAGTTCAATGGAAACAATTGGAAGAGTTCATGTTCCTTATTTGTGGGTAGAAAGTATTGATTGGTCTACCCTCACACTTTAACTAAGCAGCCATCCAACTTAATGAAAGTAAGACGTATCATGTTCCTGGACAGAAAAGCGGACTCACGCGTTCAAAAGAGACGAAAATTTTACTAACTAAGAACACAGGACTTCAAGATGGAGTGGTTCCAAGAAGTGTGTGAAATTTTGAGATTGTGAGTGAACGGACAGTACCTCAGAACTGTGATGTCTCGCGGGTGTTAAATAGCGATTTACCAGTAATCAAAGCAACATCAGTAGAACTGCCATGTATGGGGAGCGTGGGGGCCCATTGGTTGCATTGGTTGACGCACTGGACTTCAAATCGAAGAGTCGATGGCTCGATTGAAGCTCTCGAGTCTCCAGTATAATATTGTAAGGAATTCGACGCTGTTATGGTTTGTTCACCCACTTTTTGTGTATTTTGCGCACAGACTAGTTTATTTAATGTGGCGTCATTTGCTCACAAAGATATCCAGGTATTATTTCGTGCTCCAGTTAAATATGTTTCAGTCAATAAGTATTTAATTCGCTCTGAAAACATCAAGACACTATTTGTGTAACTATGTAGCATAATCCAGGGACGGCGGAACGATTTTCAAAGTGGAGGGGGGGGGGGGGGCTGGATCGGGCGATGGATGGTCGTCGGTATGACTGGCCGACCATGGTTCGACCGACCGTACGAAAATTTTAAATTCCAGGATCCCAAACCCTCCAGTTCCATGCATCTGAGCGGTTATTTTGAGATTTTTCAGGAGATGTATTTGAAAGATTTCACACTTTGAGAGACGTTAAAAAACGTCGGTAAAGCATACAGATGAGGTCTATTTATCAGCTTTGGTCGTAACGACCAAAGCTGATAAAGAGACCTCACCTGTATGCTTTACCGGACGTTAACAGCAATTATACTGTGTGTGGATTATCTTGTCTGGTGTGGATTTGGTTCTGGTATGTCTGTAAGATTACGATCTATTTCAGTTAACCGATTTTTAACAGACTGTATACATTTTAGCGTTTGCTACCACTTACTGCAAAAATGATCGGAAATCCATCGAAACTGAACCAGTACGAAAGAAACATAGCTGGCGAAAATATGAGGGCGGCTCTGAATCCGCCCCTTGTTTCACCAGTCATTGGTTGTGTTAAAATATATGCATACAAAAAAACATGGCCCGGCAAAAAAAGTGGTGGGGCTAAAGCCACCCCCCGCTCCGCCCGGTTCCTCCCCCGTGTAATCATAAAACTTAGCCTTGGCGAGTCTTCATTAATAATATTTAGAAAACAAACAAGTCTATTATAACGTCAAATCAAATCACGATGGACAGTCGAGGAATGGAGGAAATATGGAAAATGAATGTCTATAGTATTTTTTAAATTAAATTAAATTTAATTCGATTAAACACCGGAGATGGACTATTTAACCCTTTACCCAACCCTACGGCCAAAACCGATCAAGGGGGTGGGGGGGGGGGCGGTAACCGGTTCTCGTCAGATCACCGAAGTTAAGCAACGTCGTGCGTGGTTAGTAGTTGGATGGGTGACCATTTCAGCGGCTGATTCGCGCTCCGGCGTTGTGTCCTTGGGCAAGACACTTAACCCCGATTGCCTACATGGGGGCACGATGACGCTGTGTACTGCACGTCGGAGGTGCGCATGTCTTCAACTAATCTAACCCAGGCTGTGCCGCGGTGCAGAGTTCAGAGTTACGATGTTGGAGAGCTGACAGCTGCTCGTCGTTGCTCGGTGGTTCTCTCCGGGTACTCCGACTTCCTCCACCCGTAAAACTGTCATCGACATGATATGACCCTGGCTGTTAATGTGTCGTTAAAACCCTAATAAAAAAAAAAAATAATAAAAAAAAAAACCGATCAGCGCTATTCGCAATGAAAGTGTTAATGACACATTAGCTTAACTTGACTGTGTGTAGTGTTTGATGAAAAGGATAATGTTCAATGTTTATGAAATGATTTATGAAATAAGACAAGAATTGAGATAATTAAGAATATGTAAAGTTCTGTACCCCACATGCTATGTTTTCAACAAGAATAATTTGAGGTGTAGACTGTACTAAAGAATTGAATATGAATATGAATACTTTATTTCGCAGCATAATAATATAATAGTGTACATGTATTAAACAATATTAACTCTATTATACTGCGGGGAGACAGCATAGTCCCAAGGAATGTCTTCCTGCGGTCCCCACATAAAGGCTAAATGTTATCTTCACAACAGATTTCGCCTACATTTTGATTCACTGAAAGAGACCAATATGGACAAGCATCTGGTAAGAAAAAACAAAATAAGACAAGTTTTACCTATTGAGAGCCCTTCTGAAAAGGACCCACAGTCCATCATGGTGCCGCCCTGGTGTACATGGTGAAGACATAGTACCCCGGGGCAGCACCGTGGTCCACCGTGTTACCAATACTGAGGCAACTCAATTTAATTTAACATTGGGAGAGATAACAGAACATTAATTACAAGCAAGACGATTACTTCAGTCATTTCTACAATCTGGGCATGCAGGGTACTACAGGTAACATTAATGGAATATGAGCTAAGCATCCTGTCCGTAAGAATTCTTTTAAATTCAGATCTATTGAGATTTTGAACCAATGGTTCAATTTCATTCCACATTCTTGGAAAAGAGTGGAATGGGAGATTAGCTGAAAACTGAGTACGAAGTTTGAGAACGTACATCTTCCCCGATTGTCTCGTATATCAATTCCCGATGGATTTGTATAAAGCTTGAAGGTACTTTCGAAACTCACGGGCAATCTATTATGGAACCAGTCGTACATAAAGAGAAGGTCGTTAAGTTTATATAGATCTTTGAATTTCAGAATTTTAAATTTTCTGAACAGGGGGTCGGTATGTGAATTGTATTTTTTGTTGTCTATTATGCGTATTGCTCTTTTCTGCAGATTAAGGATTCTGGACGCCGAAGGTGAGTGACCCCAAACTTGGATGCCGTAAAGAATATGATAATGTACCAAAGAAAAATATAATGTTTTTAGAGCATCCATCGGAAGTATATTATTGGCTTTGTTAATGCAGTATATAGCTCTTGACATTTTTGAGCAAACAGCAGATATATGTTGTTTAAAGGTCAAATTTTCGTCCATGTTAACCCATAGAAACCTAACAGCTGTCTCGTTGTTAGGGTTAGAGTTGCCAACGCATGTATAATATTAGTATCGTTTATGGAAATAATCCTGTTCTCTATCTTATATAAATCACTTGGGGGATAAAGAAAAAGAATTTTTTTTTTTTAGGACTGGGTTGATGTGGTCCCTCACAGTTAACGTATGTCAACCAAAGTTACCAAGTTACAGTAAAATCATTCAAAAACGAGTCATCCTACCAAGTTACAATGAAATCCTTTCTTAAATATGACTCGTAGACTTTGCTAAATGAATCTAGGGCACGTGTCCACCCGGTGGTCACGGTTGACCGATCACGTCAAAAATAGGACAGTCTCATATAGATATCATACGGCATCATCCTACCAAGTTAAAATGAAATCCCTTCATAAAAAAAAACGACCAGTAGACAGTGCTAAAGGAACTAGGTCATGTGCTCAAGCTGCGGTAACTGCTGATCGGCGACCGATCGTGACCAAAATAGGACAGTCTCATCTTGACATTATACCAAGTTATCCTACCAATTTACAACAAAATCGCTTCATAATATGAACTGTGCTAAACAAATCTAGGTCACGTGCCCGTGCGGTCGTCACGGTTGATCAATCATAACCAAAATAAGACGTTCTCATCTAGACATTATACGGAGACATCCTACCAAGTTACAATGAAATCAATACGACCTGTAGACTGTGCTAAAGGGTTTCGGGTTTTGGGCCCGCTGCAGCCGTCACGGTTGACTGATCGCGACCAAGATGGGACTTTCTCGTCTAGACCTGACCTCGAACCTTCATATGAAATTTGTTAATGATCGGATAAAAACTGTGGGGTGTAGCCTGTGCTAAAGAAAATGTTAACATACTCCCAGACTGATAGACTCAGACTTCCACACGTGTTATGGACAGAACTTATCTTGACTTTGTCAAGTTAAGCAAAATATTGAAATTCAGTTTTCATTAGTTTTGCATTTTTGCCTAAAAAACATAGCTTATGAACCCTCACTGGAACGAACTCGTAGAAGGGCAGTGTATGTGCTCGTGTGTGTGGGGGTGGGGGTGTTAGCTTAGTTTTAGTATAGGGATGGGGGAAATGCCCCCATTCTTACAGCTACACAAGCTATCGGCTTCCATATGTTGGTAACTCTCACAAGAAACACAACTTATCCCAATAATGGCTTTACCCAACATAGTGGCCAAAACCGACATCGTTATTCACAAAAATTGCCTTTCAATTTTCATTATTTTTTCATGTTTTTTTTTCATTTTTTGCGTCAAAAAACGTTGAGCTCGTTCCAAAGAGGGGTCATAAGCTATGTGTTTGACGCAAAAAAGGAATTATTCAATAATTTCGTTTAAGTTCCATCTACATTTCATGTTAGGTAGCGGGTTACGGGCTAGATTGGTTCCAGGCCATAGCAGCCTGGTTTCAGCCCATCACAGTGTCAAAATTATTTACAGAATACGACTGATAGCTTGAGAGCGATCCTGACCCATCTCATCTGCGTTGTATCCTTGGGCGAACTATTGTAAAGACACTTAATGCAGATTACTCAGTTGGGAGAACAGTGGCGCTATGAACCGAGGTGTAGGATCTCACAGCACGCCAATACCTGCATTTGCCTTCTGTCAATGCTGACAATACTTATGCGGATTAGTACGTTGGGGGGATCAGGGAAGATCGGCATTTACTCGCGGCGCTCAGTGGTACTGCGGCTTCTTCCACCTATAAAAAGTGTTCTATACGATATCACCTTGGCTGTTTGAAGGGTCGATATACACCCTATTAAATAAATTACATCCGTGTAGAACAATCGCTTCAAGCTCCAATGCACCCTCAAATTCCCATCTTAATGTTCTTTATTCGGAATTTTATCCATTCGTTTTTTGATATTTGACATCCAGGAAAATTGGCCCAAGTTTTAATGATGGTTACGTAACATTATAGTGACCTTTGTGTAGTTGAGTTGTGGGGTCCTATTTACACCAGTACGTTTTGACAATGCACAAAATACAACAGAACGGGACCGCCGAAAAAGATCCATCATGATGTGTACAGTACGGCTTCTGTGGACAGGTCACTTTCCACGGGTGGGCAATATTTCCACGGAAGCAATAATATAAAATTTCACACACTAATGCTTCATTAATTAAAATTTTGCTGCTGATGATTTTTATTACCTGGTAAACGCATGCGTGGACGTTACTGCCCTCCGCGGATTACGAGTCTGCTCCAGACTAGTTACAAACTCGGCGAGTTGCACCATCCGTGCTATGAGGTCTTCGGTGAAATTTTCGCAAATCTGAGCCAGAGGAAGTGACATGCGGCTCTTACGAAAAAGTGTCAATTGGAGATGGATAATGTAATAGACTGTTA
The DNA here is from genome assembly GCA_031216915.1 of Pictodentalium vernedei. Lineage (NCBI taxonomy): Eukaryota > Metazoa > Mollusca > Scaphopoda > Dentaliida > Dentaliidae > Pictodentalium > Pictodentalium vernedei. Next base: position 421,815,242 of record CM062289.1, on the reverse strand, counting down.
GACTTATTAGCGGGTATGTGACTGACCACTCATATTTTGTATTTTGAAGGATCCAGTTCCAGATCCTACTTTTGTTTGCGGAATGGAACTTCCGCCCATGTGTTATTTGGTTTTGGAAAATAAAAGGCGATTCGTGTTCAATCACTACATTATTATATTTTATTTAATCTGGTTAAATCCTGGTCTTACCAACATCAAAACATAACAGTGGCGACGACGATAAAACGGATTTTTGTGTTATCAGCATTCGTGTTGTTGATTATGGCCACTCAGGTCGAAATAGCTGGTATTTTGACATTTGATTGTAACGGTGATTCTACAAATGTGGGACAGCGATGGAAACGCTGGAAGCGCTCATTTGACTATTTTGTCATTGGGAAAGGTGTTACAGATGCACAGCAAAAACATTCCTTGCTTCTTCACTGCGCAGGTGTCGATGTGCAGGACATTTTTGAAACTTTAACAGATCCGGGTGTACCGGAGGGCGAAACTGACAACGCAAATTTGTATGAAAAAACTGTACGAACATTGGATGCTTATTTTCTGCCGAGGGTTAATATACCTTACGAACGGCATGTTTTCCGACAAATGAAACAAAATGATTCAGAAACAATAGACCAGTTTATTGGGAGATTATCTCGTCAGGCAGACAACTGTCATTTTGATAATAAAAATGAGCAAATTAGAGACCAGGTCATTGAAAAATGCCAATCAGCTCCCCTCCGAAAGAAATTTCTTGAAAAGGGAACTCTTTTGACATTAGAGCTACTTCAGCAGATAGCCAGGGCATGGGAAGCCGTTGAAATTCAATCGAAAAAGATGGAAACTGATTTTCAAGCAGTTGATATAAATAAAATTAATTTCTCAAAACCCAAATTAGGCACGGGTAGTACACCGAAAACAAAATCGGCTATTCGTTGTTACCGTTGCGGGCACGTTGGGCACAAAAGTAATGATTCACTCTGTCCAGCTCTTGGAGCTACGTGCAATAAATGTGGTTTAAAGTCGCATTTTAGTTCAGTTTGTAAAACCAAGGTGTCGACTGGTGCAAATGGGTCGCGTAAATCAAAACAAATAAATCGTGGCCAGAATAATCAAACTGATGTTTGCCAGATCTGTTTCTCCCCTTCGCACACAGCTCAAAATTGTCCAAAAAGATATGCAAACAGTAAACATGGGAAGACAGGTCATGTACGTTCAGTTTTGGCTTGTGAAAATAAAAATATACCAAGTTCTGATAACGTTGAATTCACTATAAACAGTGTAAATAGTGGTCAAAATAATTATTTGGTTGATGTCCAAGTTGAAGGGGAAAACATAAAATTTGAAATTGATACGGGAAGCTCTGTGACGATTGTTCCCGAAAAGGTTTATCAAAATTTTAGTTACATTCCTTTGGTCCCAGCAGGGATATCTTTCAAGTCATATTCTGGAGAAGTTCTGCCAGTTTTGGGAAAATGTAATGTGAATATTGTTTACAATAATGTGAGCTATAAATTGCCAATTTTTGTCATAAAAGGGGAAAGGTCCTCACTACTTGGCAGAAATTGGTTAGAGCAGATTAAACTTAAATGGTCAGACATTTTTAAAGTTACACATTCATGTAAACCAGAACCTACAGGCATTTCTTCTGTTGAACATTTGAAAGAAAAATACAAGGCTGTGTTTGAGCCTGGCATTGGAACAATAAAAGACTTTAAGGCTACAATAAATGTTGAGCCAAATGCTCAGCCGATATTTTGTAAATCACGACCTGTGCCATATGCTCTTAGAGCTGATGTTGAAAATGAATTGGATAGATTAGAGTCACTAGGTGTGATAAGTAAAATTGAAAATTCTGATTGGGGTGCGCCAATAGTAGTTGTGCCAAAAAGTGATAATACGCTTAGAATTTGCGGTGACTATAAGGTTACAGTGAACAGGGTAATTCGACCAGAGCGTTATGAACTTCCAAATACACAAGATCTGTTTTCCACACTGTCAGGTGGAAAGTATTTCTCGAAGATTGATTTATCACAGGCTTATCAGCAATTAGAATTGGACGAGAGTTCTAAGAAATATTTAGTTATCAATACATTGAAAGGGCTGTACGTTTACAACCGTCTCAGCTATGGTGTTTCTACAGCTCCGTCAATTTTTCAGTCAGTCATGGATAGAATTTTGGCTGGTCTTGAAAACGAGATTTGTTTTATTGATGATATACTGTTAGCAACTAAAAATGAAGCTGAACATATTGCTCTACTAGAGAAAGTGCTTAAAAGGCTCAGTCAGTATGGTATTAAAGCAAAAATTGACAAATGTGAATTTATGAAAACTGAAATTCGCTATTTAGGCCATATAATTGATTCTGATGGTATACATCCAACTGCTGATAAAATTGAGGCAATAATAAATGCCCCGGCACCCACAAATGTTTCAGAGCTGAAGTCGTTCATAGGTCTTATCACATATTATTCAAAGTTTATTGAACATTTTTCAATGATCATGGCTCCATTGTATAATTTGCTCAAGAAAACCACTACCTGGAAGTGGGACTCTGAATGTTCATCTGCTTTTGCTAAATGTAAACAAGCTATTACTAGTGATAGTGTACTTGAACATTATGATGTCAACAAACCTTTGACATTAGCATGCGATGCTAGTAACAGTGGGGTCGGATGTGTTTTATCTCATGTTTTGCCTGACGGTCAAGAGAAACCAGTTGCGTTTGCTTCTCGCACACTTACTTCTGCTGAACTTAACTACCCAATTATTGAAAAAGAAGCATTAGCTATTGTTTACGGGCTGAAAAAGTTTCACCGATACTTGTATGGAAGACAGTTCAATCTTCTCACAGATAACAGACCTCTTTCAATCATTCTTGATTCAAAGGCAGGAATTCCATCATTGGCAGCTGCACGCTTACAGCGATGGGCTATGATTCTGTCTGCATATGACTACAACATTGTGTATCGTAAATCGTCGGAAAATGCAAATGCAGATGCACTTTCGCGACTTCCATGTTCTAATACATCATCTGAAGACAGTTTAGAAAATCAAGTATATAAGGTTTCTTTTATACAAGACTTACCTATTACCAGTGATGATGTTTCTAAAGCAACACTTGAAGACCCAATACTATCAAAAGTGCTAAAATTGACTCTCAGTGGTTGGCCTGTTAAGCTGGGAGACTCTACATTGCAGCCATATTTTACACGTCGGCATGAACTTACCATCGAACAAGGTTGTGTTGTTTGGGGTTTACGTGTAATTATTCCACAGACACTTCGTGACAGAATTTTAGCTGAATTACACTCCGAACATTTTGGCACCTGTAAAATGAAAGCCCTTGCTAGAAGTATAGTATGGTGGCCCAAACTGGATTCTGATATCGAGACAGTTGCAAAGAGTTGTGATATATGCGCAAAGACTCGAAATCTTCCTGCAGTTGCTCCTCTGCATCATTGGCCCTGGTCATCCAGACCATGGCAACGCGTCCACGTTGATTTTGCTGAGTTTCAAAAAACTAACTATTTTATATTGATCGATAGCTATTCCAAATGGATAGAAGTAATTCCGATGTCAAATATTACTTCAGAGAAAACCATTGAAGTGCTTCGTACCCTTTTTGCATCACATGGTATCTGTGAACAGTTAGTGTCTGATAATGGCCCAACATTTACTTCCAGTAAATTCAGTGATTTTATGAAAGCAAATAACATTAAACATATTTTGACACCACCTTACCACCCTGCCAGTAATGGTGCCGCAGAAAGAACAGTGCAGATCGTAAAACAGTCCTTACGTAAACAATTATATGACATTGAATTAGGTGGCAAATCAGTGTCTTTAGCCCATAGGTTGGCAAATTTTCTATTAATGTACCGAACAACCCCACATACTACTACCAGTGTCACACCTTCCGAACTTTTTCTTAAACGGAAAATTCGAACAGTTCTCGATTTGGTGAAACCTGATTTGACACAAACTGTTGAGCGCCATCAGGAGAAACAGAAAAAGCATCATGATGCCGCCCAACTTCGTGTCTTTTATGAAAATGATAACGTACTTGTACGCAATTTTCTTGGGAGGGAAAAGTGGATTCATGGCATTGTTCGTAAACAGTGTGGTCCTTTAACTTATCTAGTAAATGTTGGTAAGGAAGCAGATAAATTTATCCATGTTGATCATATGTTGAAATATAATCCTTTGGAAACTGGTATTAGAAATTCCTTAACACCCCAGGTGATTGTGCCACCTAGTTCACAAAAGCCATTACAAACATTGCCGGTGCCTGTTCATCCTAATCATACAGACTTGCATGTTTTACCACAAAGTGCTGGAGAAATTGACATTCAACCAGGTTATGGTGTCCACACAAGTACCGAACCCTTTCTTACATCCAATGAGACTGTACAAACTGATAGGCCAAGACGTCACGTGAAGCCTCCCAAACGGCTCATTGAAACCATATAATTCTAGAGGGGGGAAAGTGTAATAGACTGTTAGACTTATTAGCGGGTATGTGACTGACCACTCATATTTTGTATTTTGAAGGATCCAGTTCCAGATCCTACTTTTGTTTGCGGAATGGAACTTCCGCCCATGTGTTATTTGGTTTTGGAAAATAAAAGGCGATTCGTGTTCAATCACTACATTATTATATTTTATTTAATCTGGTTAAATCCTGGTCTTACCAACATCAAAACATAACAGATAAGACGATTTATTATCCCCGCATTTTCAATGAAAGTGTCAATGACACTGTAGCTTAACTTGTGTGTTGTGTTTGATGAAAAGGATAATGTTCAATGTTTATGAAAGGATTATGAAATAAGACCAGAATTGTGATAATTGGGAATATGTTCATTTCTGTTCCCTGTATGCTATGTTTATGAAAACAATAATACGAGGTGTACACTGTACTAAAGAGCTGAGGGGTGGGTTAATATGACCTCACAGTTAATGTATGTGGCCCTCACAGTTAACGTATATCAACAAAAGTTACCAAGTTACAGTGAAATTATTCCAAAACCAGTCATCCTATCAAGTTACATTAAAATCCATTCATAAATATGGCCTGTAGACTGTGCTAAAGGTATCCGGGCTTCGGGCTCCTGTAGCCGTCAGTTTCCCAATTGCGTCCAAAGGGGACGTTCTCATCTAGGCATTATATGAAGTCAACCTACCAAGTTACAATGAAATCCCTTAATAAATATGACCTGTAGACTGTGCTACAGGTTTTGGGGCTTTGGGCTCTGGCGGCCATCGTGGTTGAATGATCGCAACCCAAAGGGGACATTCTCATCTGGGCATCATCTGAAGTGATCCTACAAAGTTACAATGAAATTCCTTCATAAATATGACCTGTAGACTGTGCTCAAAGTTTTTGGGCTTCGGGCCCCTGAAGCCGTCACAGTTGACCAATCACGACCAAAAGGGGATGTCATCATCTAGGCATTATATGGAGTCAAACTTACTGGTTACAATGAAGTCCTTCCATAAATGTGACCAATAGACTATGCTAAAGGTTTTGGGTTCGCGTCCAAAAGGGGACGTTCTCATCTAGACATTATTTAGAGTCATCCTACCTAGGTACAATGAAATCCCTTCATAAATATCACCTGTAGACTGTGCTGAAGATTTTCGGGCTTTGGGCCCCTGTTGCCAACATAGTTGCCTAATGGTGTCCAAAAGGGGCTGTTCTCATCTAGACATTACATGAAGTCAACCTACCAAGTTACAATGAAATCCCTTCATAAATATGATCTGAAGACTGTGCTAAAGGTTTTCGGGCTTTAAGCTTGGGCAACCATCATGGTTGAATGATCGCAACCAAAAGGGGACATTCTCATCTGGACATCATCTGGAGTGATCCTATGAAGTTACAATGAAATCCCTTCATAAATATGACCTGTAGACTGTGCTCAAGATTTCCGGGCTTCAGGCACCTGTAGCCATCACAGTTGACCAACCACGACCAAAAGGGGATGTCATCATCTAGGCATTATATGAAGTCAACCTAACAAGTTACAATGGAATCCTTCCATAAATACGACCTACAGACATGCTAAAGGTTTTTGGGCTCGGGCAGCCATCAAGGCTGAATGATCGTGGCCAAAAGGGACGTTCTCATCTGAACACTATTTGGAGTCATCCTACCAAGCTACAATGAAATCCCTTCATAATTATGACCTGTAGACTGTTCTAAAAGTTTTCGGGTTTTGGGCCCCTGAAGCCGTCAAAGTTGCTCCAATCGTGTCCAAAAGGGGACGTTCTCATCTAGACATTATATGAAGTCAACCTACCAAGTTACAACGAAATACCTTCATAAATATGACCTGTAGACTGTGCTAAAGGTTTTCAGGCTTCGGGCAGCCATCATGGTTGAATGATCGCAACCAAAGGGGACAATCTCATCTGGGCATCATCTGGAGTGATCCTGCGAAGTTACAATGAAATCCCTTCATAAATATGACCTGTAGACTGTGCTCAAGGTTTTCGGACTTCGGACACTTGTAGCCATCACAACTGACCAATCAGGACCAAAAGGGGATGTCATCATCTAGGCATTATATGGAGTCAACCTAACAGGTTGCGATGAAATCCTTTCATAAATATGACCTTTTGCCTATGCTAAAGGTTTTTGGGCTCGGGCACCATCAAGGCTGCATGATCGCAATCAAAATGGGACGTTCTCATCTAGACATTACTTGGAGTCATCCTACCAAGTTACAATGAAATCCCTTCATAGATATGACCTCTAGACTGTACTAAAGGTTTTCGGGCTTCAGGCCCCTGTAGCCGTCACAGTTGCCCAAACACGTCCAAGCACTTTCTCATCTAGACATTGTATGAAGTCAACCCACCAAGTTACAATGAAATTCCTCAATAAATATGACCTGTAGACTGTGCTAAAGGTTTTCCGGTTTTGGGCTCGGGCAGTCGTCACGGTTGGCAGATCATGCCCAAATGGGGAAATTCTCATCTAGCCATCATAAGGAGTCATCCTACCAAGTTACAATGAAATCCCTCCACATTAAACATGACCTGCAGACTGTGCTAGAAGTTTTTGGGTTTCGGGCTTGGGCAGCCATCACGGTTGATAGATCATGCCCAAAAGGGGACGTTCTCATCTAGGCATTATTTGGAGTCATCCTAACAAGGAACAATGAAATCCCTTCATAAATACGACCTTTAGACTGTGCTTATGGTTTTCGGGTTTGGGGCTCGTGCAGCCATACCGGTTGCCCGATCGCTACCAAAAGGGGACGTTCTCATCTAGACATGACCCCAAACCTGCATATGAAATTTCGTGACGGTCAGACAAGAACTGCGCGATGTAGCCCGTGCTAAAGGAAAATGTGAACAGACATCACAGACTCACAGACTTCCGCACGCGTGATGGCAATAGCTTATCTTGACTATAAGTTAAGCTAAAAATGCGGGGATATAGTCGTGATCACCGTCTGTCCGTCCGTCCGTCCGCCCGGACGTCACACCCTGAAAGGCTGTTAGGGTATTCAATTCGAAACGTTTAAACTATGCTAATGTGTTCAGGTAGCAACTCTAGATGTGCATGAAGGTTTCAGAATTTTGATTTGGCCCCCCCCCCCCCGGTGGTTCCAGTGGAACCACTTTTATCGTTAGAAAATCTGTTTTCATCGAAAGACTCCTAGGGTATTTACTTCGAAACATTTAAACTATGCTAATGTGTTCAGGTAACATCTCAAGATGTGCATGAAGGTTTCGGAATTTTGATTTTGCTCCCAGTGGTTCCAGTGGAACCACTTTTATTGTTAGAAAATCAGTTTTCATCGAAAGGCTCCTAGGGTATTTAATTGGAAACGTTTAAACTATGCTAATGTGTTCAGGTAACATTTCTAGATGTGCATGAAGGTTTCGAAATTTTGATTTGGCGCCAGGTGGTTCCAGTGGAACCACTTTTATCGTTGGAAAATCAGTTTTCGTCGAAAGGCTCCTTGGGTATTTAATTCGAAACGTTTAAACTATGTTAATGTGTTCAGGTAACACCTCCAGATGTGCATGAAGGTTTCGGAATTTTGATTTTGCCCCCAGTGGTTCCAGTGGAACCACTTTTATCGTTAGAAAATCAGTTTTCATCGAAAGGCTCCTAGGGTATTTAATTCGAAACGTTTAAACTATGCTAATGTGTTCACGTAGCAACTCTAGATGTGCATGAAGATTTCGGAATTTTGATTTAGCCCCAGGTGCTTCCAGTGGAACCACTTTTATCGTAAGAAAATCAGTTTTCATCGAAAGGCTCCTATGGTATTCAATTTGAAACGTTTAAACTATGCTAATGTGTTCAGGTAACATCTCAAGATGTGCATGAAGGTTTCGGAATTTTGATTTTGCCCCCGGTGGTTCCAGTGGAACCACTTTTATCGTTAAAAAATCAGTTTTCATCGAAAGGCTCGTAGGGTATTTAATTCGAACGTTTAAACTATGCTAATGTGTTCAGGTGACATCTCTAGATGTGCATGAAGGTTTCGAAATTTTGATTTGGCCCCAGGTGGTTCCAGTGGAACGACTTTATCGTTGGAAAATCAGTTTTCATCGAAAGGCTCCTAGGGTATTTAATTCGAAACGTTTAAATTATGCTAATGTGTTCAGGTAGGAACTCTAGATGTGCATGAAGGTTTTGGAATTTTGATTTGGCCCCAGGTGGTTCCAGTGGAACCACTTTTATCGTTAGAAAATCAGTTTTCATCAAAAGGCTCTTAAGGTATTTAATTCGAAACGTTTAAACTATGCTAATGTGTTCAGGTAACATCACTAGATGTGCATGAAGGTTTCGGAATTTTGATTTGGCCCCAGGTGGTTCCAGTGGAACCACTTTTATCGTTAGGAAATCAGTTTTCATCGAAAGGCTCCTAGAGTATTTAATATTTAATTCAAAACGTTAAAACTATGCTAAGGTGTTCAGGTAACATCTCTAGATGTGCATGAAGGTTTCGGAATTTTGATTTGGCCCCAGTTGGTTCCAGGTGGTTCCAGTGGAACCACTTTTATCGTTAGAAAATCAGTTTGCATCCAAAGGCTCCTTGGGTATTAATTTGAAACATTTAAACTATGCTAAGGTGTTGCTAAGGAAATGCGGGGATACATCATTGTGTGCTTTGCACACAAATAACGCGATCTAGTTATGTATTGTGAGCAAAAAAGATATCACCAGCCTCCTACGAAAACTGAATTATCAAATAAACCATTTACACGGGACATTCAAACAAATAAATAGTTCGCAAGCAACGGACGAAAGCGAAGGAACCTGCTGCAAGCCTGAAGACATTTCAGAAGACTGTCACAAAAAGAACTGCTCTAAACAACATAATTGTGCGGAAGAAACGGAACATTTACGGAGGCAGACAGTTAATTTACAAGCACTTTTAACAAAACAGAGACAAAACGTACACCTCAAACTCATGATGGGAAACAACAACATGGTCAGTGAGATTTCATTGTCAGAACTCAAAAGAAATTGTGATCATGAAAACGTTGAAGTGCGAGAGACCATGAAGAGCCTGCGAGGAGAACTACAAGGGCTAAAAGAAGGCAATAACAAGGGCTAAAAGAAGGCAATAACCAGTTCAGGAACCTTCTAGTCAATCAACGTAATAATACCTCCCAATCCATAACATTTAAAGAAGTGAAGGCTGTTATGCCACAGCGAGATTTCATTCATTTGGCCACATTCTCATTCGCACCTCTGAACTCAGAGTGCGAGCATCCTGATTAACACCTTAATTATGGAAACATTGGAACTATCAGCGCGACAGAAGAGAACAACAGCAGCTCTGGGCATCTCTTGTCACCTGGACTGTCCAGGAGACAGGCAAGAGAGTCCACCTGAACTTGGAGTTCGTCATTGAAGAGCACAACATCACCACACCTTCTTCGGGGAGAGGTAGCACCTTTTGTGATAGGAATCTCTCTCACACTGGTCCTCACCCGAAGAAGCCTGGACCTGGCCCTGAAAAGAAGAAGAGCAAAAAGAAGAAGAGTCCGTCCACCAAGCGCCGGGATTCCAGGCGCTTGGATGCCTTCCTGGAAAGGAAGAGAGAAAAGAGTGAGGAAAGGGTAGAAGAGGAAGCAGCCACCATTTCTACTCCAACTCCCGCAGACTCACCCATCTTGCCTCCAGCCCCACAGCTGGAGACGCCAGATGTGGACGGTCTTGCGGAGACTGAGTTGGAAATGGAAGTTGCCTTCTCGCCACTTCCCGACCCTTTCTCGCCTCTCCCTTCTGCACCAGAAGGTCCGGACACGGAATCACGAATGGAAAGAATACGGAAAGAGGCAGAACAGATCAGAATCCGCCAAAAACAAGACAAAGAAACGGACGACAAAATCGAAGAAATACGCCGACTCGTCCAGGCACATAGATCACATCCGGCACCACAACAACAACAACAACAACAACAACAACAACCTGCACCCACTCCAACAACTCCCACTGCAACAGTTTTGTCACCATCGCAGCCTCCTCTCAAGAAGAAGAAAACACAAGCGGCGCTGAGATTCCCCTTTCCCTTTCCTCCTTTAACACGCTCAGACATGATGAAGCACAAAAGGCAATAGGAAAACTACAAAACAGTAATTGAGGGTCGAAAGGGTTTACTCCAAATCGTCCCAGCGCGCCTTCGGCGCGCGAAACCATTCAACTAACTAACTATGCCACAGCGTGACATCTTTCACTTCATCAAACACCATGGCGTTTACCTTACAGTAAAACTAGTTACACTCTATCAACTTTTCAATCTTGCTACTTGCCTTTGGTCAATATTTATTTATTTACTTGTTGGGATTTAACGACACTTTCGACAGCCAGGGTCATCTAGTGGCGGACAGATTTACAGGTGGAGGAACCGGAAGTACCTGGATAGAACCACCGAGCAATGGCGAGCAGACTACCCAACGTACCAATGCCACACATGCAGGGTTAGCATTGGTTGAAGACAAGTGCCCCATCGACGTGCAGTACGCCTCAGTACACAGCACCACCGTGGCCCCATGTGGGCAATCGGGATTAAATGCCTTGCCCAAGGACAAACGCAATTACCCGTCAGTAATAACTAAAATATGTTGTACATATTCATTCTGCCTTGCTGTAAAAATGTGCACATATTCAACGTATTCATTTTTTGCAGATGTTGAAGTAATATTGTATTTATTTATTGATGTTTAAGGTTACATATTTATGCACAATGGCTAAGCATGACCGTGACAGTTTTACGGGCGGAGGAAGCGGAGTACCCGGAGAGAACCACTGAGCAACAACGAGCAGCTGCAAGCTCCCCAACATCGGAACTCCGCACCGCGTTACAGGCAGAGTTGAAGACATAGGTACCATCGACGTGCAGTACGCCTTAGTACACGGTGTCATCGTGCCCCCACGCGGGCAATGGAGGCGATGTGGCTTGCCCAAGGACACAACGCGGTTGCCGCAGGTGGGATTCGAACAGAGGACCTCTCGGCTTACAGCCTGCACCTCTACCTACTGAGCCACCGCGCTACCCAAGTAATATTGTATAAATTCCAATGTCCAAAACCATCTAAAAATCTCAACGTTTCGTCAGCAAAATGCCAGCTTCATCAGGAGAAGACACAGAATGAGAAATGAGAAGACAGAGAGAAACGGGAAGAGAGAAGGTGTGAAACATGAAAGATAAACAAAGCTCACGGAATTAGCACACTGTTAACATCCAAGCGGGTCGTATTCATTAAGACCATAAGGCCAGACACAGTTGAGTCTGTGTATCCAAACAGACTCAGCAATATTACGTCAGTCAGACCCCAGTGAGGTTTATGTGGATACTAGCCCTGGATGTCGCCCCTGTTCTAGAAGCAAGTGTAAAGCATGTTCCGCTATGGTAACTGCTACATCTGTCTCTAATAGAGATTCTAAGTTGTTTTATATTAAACAGTCCCTTACCTGTCAATCAGACTTTGTGGTTTACTGTCTTACCTGTGCAAAATGTGGCATGCAATACGTAGGACAGACCACTAACCCCTTTAGCAAACGATTATCGGGTCATAGGCACAATATTAAATATAATAAAATTGACCGTACCCCCCATGTGGCCCCACATTTCAATCAGCCAGAACATTACTTCATTTGCTATCTGCTACAGAGAATCCCTTCCAAAGATAAAAACAAACTTAATATTGCTGAGTCTGTTTGGATACACAGACTCAACTGTGTCTGGCCTTATGGTCTTAATGAATACGACCCGCTTGGATGTTAACAGTGTGCTAATTCCGTGAGCTTTGTTTATCTTTCATGTTTCACACCTTCTCTCTTCCCGGTTCTCTCTGTCTTCTCATTTCTCATTCTGTGTCTTCTCCTGATGAAGCTGGCATTTTGCTGACGAAACGTTGAGATTTTTAGATGGTTTTGGACATTGGAATTTTTACTTAACTATTATACAAGACTTTGTTCAAGTATCCGGTTTGTATGGCTGTGATCCCATCTTATGCTGTTCCAATGAAGATAGGTTTTTGTGGTGCCGTGCTATCTTTGTTAATATTGTATAAAAAAGCGATCAGAGATTACGAGACGTCAATAAACTAAAAAACATTTTTTGAGCATTGTTTTTTTCTCTAGCAACTTTTGCCCCACACCTCTCACCATAATTAACCCTTTGACCCCTAGCGGCCGTTTTTCCGGCCAGCAACATGATACATCATGACGTCATTAAAAAGGATGGCTGATCAGTAAATGTGTGGGGTAGACCAATCAATATTTTCAACGTGCAGCCCTGAGGCTGCACGTTGAAAATATTAATTGGTCTACCCCAAATAATGAATATGGACTCTTCTAATTGCTGCCATTGAACTAGCATGGAAGATACCACTAGAGTTCAAAGGGTAAAGATGACCTTGGTGGAGACACTTTTCTATGTTTCGGAAATCCAGTTGAAATGATATCATTAATTCGAAGACATTCAAGAATGTCAAGGGTTAGTGGCTAATCTATAATGTTTTTTTCTGTTTGTTACCCACATTGTTAAAATATCGCCCACCATAACACTTCTAACTATTGCCCCGGGGGACTTGGAACGGGTACGTGAAGATTCGGCCCTGGGAATATTCGGCCGGGAAGATTCGGCCGGGAAGATTCGGCCCCGAAATGGGCCGAATCTTCCTGGTTTGGGGGCCGAATCTTCCCAATTTTTTTTTACCTTTTCATGTCTAAATATATAAAAAAAAATTCAGTATTGGAGGCCGAAACTTCCATTCTCCAAGTCTGTTCAAATTCGGTGCCGATTCTTTCCTGACCGAATCAGTCACAATTGCCATTCTCTAAATCCATTCAATATTGGAGGCCGAAACTTCACGTCCGAACTTCCCGGTAATCGCATTAGGTTTCATGGGGATTATTTTAAAAACAATGTAAGTGAGAAATTTGACAGATATTTTAATTTCCCACTTCCATTGTTTTTTTCCATCCTTCATTGCCATTCTCTTCTCCCTAAATCCATTCAATATTGGAGGCCGAAACTTCCCGGCCGAATATTCCCGGGCCGAATCTTCCCGAGGCCGAAAAATACTGGGCCGAATCTTCCCGGGGCCGAATCTTCCAGTTCCCAAAATAATTACCGCATTCACACATCATTGATCACATAGTGATCAGACAAATGCCGCCCATAGCCACAAGTCTCAACAAAATGTATATAAGGATTCTACTTTTCTGCAACATCACAATCCACACCATGTCTTCTACTCCAGAATATCCTTGTATTGCTTGTGGATTAGAAGTTCGGCCCAGACAACATGCTGTCTCTTGTGACACGTGTTCTAGGTGGCAGCATAGAAAATGTCAGACTGGCATTACTTATCATGAGTACATGGAGACCCTTCGTGGGCGACAAACTCTAATTTTCAACTGTGACCCATGTCAAAGCAACACTGAAATACCAAGTTTAGCTTCGAGCATTCTCGCAGAAGAGAATACCAACGATCGAGATCGAGATAACACAGAGATACTGGCAGAAATGCTGCAAGAAAACGAGGAAATGGACGTGTCTTTAGAAAGTCAAGAAGTCATCTCAAGACAGGTTGAAATAATGGTTGAGGAAGAAGCAGCACAGACAAGCAATCCACTCCACGCCAGTTTTGACATCCCTCATCGAAATATACAAGACGTCCGAGAGACTTTAGATTCATCTATAGGAAATGACTCTGAGCTTCCCAGTGAAGATATACCAGATAGGCCAACAACATTCAAAGTATTACCCACGGGCAGCAAACGAGGACAACCACTGTTAGTCACAAATGATGGATATTCATATGGTATAAAGGTTAGTATTCTTTTAAAAATGAATTTGTTGGTAACCACTGACTTGTCGCGGCTGTCTGGAGAGAAGGCAATTATTCTGCTTGAAGTTCTTGAACCCCGAACCCGGCCCGCCCCCACCCCCACCCATCATTCTCTCTTCCCCGCATTCAGATAGAAACTCATTTACCTATTTCCGATCTCTTTTTGCATGTTGATAACACGACACTGTTCTTTTTTTCAGCATCAGAGTAATGATAGAATTCGTTGGAGGTGTAGCGTAAGATCAAGGATTGACCCATGTCAGGCTGCGGTGGCACAAAAAAAGAAAAAAACCGAAAACAAAAATAATAAAAAATAAAGCAAAATGCTAAAAAGCCGGAATCTCTAATTTTAATTCTGCCCTAATTTTTCAAATATTTTAGTTAAATCTTTCTTCTTGTAATTTCAGCATGGCATCGTCGTATCAATGCTAAAGCAGGGATGAAACTCTCTTTTTACAAGCTTGTTCCAGTCCTCCAGAAAGAAGCAGAATACTCTAGAATCGAAATCAGTGCACGAGACCTTGAGACTGACATTAGATCCAAATATACTGAAATAGACAAAAAGTTAGATGAGCTATGGAAGAAATACAGAGAGCATGCTATCAGAACCACAGATTTTCTCAACCAATGTTCATTAGCATATAAGCTTGGTAAAAGCAAAAAGTAATTGTATTAATAAATATTTCTATTGTTAGTTCAAATGAGAAAGTTTTTGTTATTTGTACATTTTATGCTATATCTAAGTTTATTTCTCGCCATTTTTATTGTTTTGTAACAAATAAATATAAATTTTCACCGTTGTTCTTTTTTTCTGTTCCCAAGTCGATCACTTGCAAGGGGTGGGTTATCTTGCAAAATTCGCGTCACCTTCCTGATCACCATTGCAATTCACGCCCGAACTTCCCGGTAATTGCATTATCTTTCATGGGGAATGTTTTAAAAATAATGTAAGTGAGAAACTGGACAGACATTCTGTCCAATTTCCCACTTCCATTGTTTTTTTTCCATTCTTCAAGTCTGTTCAACATCGGGGCCGAATCTTCCCTGACCGAATCAGTCACCATAGCCATTCTCCTATCCCTAAATCCATTCAGTATTGGAGGCCGAAACTTCCATTCTCCAAGTCTGTTCAAATTCGGTGCCGATTCTTTCCTGACCAAATCAGTCACAATTGCCATTCTCTTATCCCTAAATCCATTCAATATTGGAGGCCGAAACTTCACGTTCGAACTTCCCGGTAATCGCATTAGGTTTCATGGGGATTATTTTAAAAACAATGTAAGTGAGAAATTTGACAGATATTCAATTTCCCACTTCCATTGTTTTTTCCATCCTTCATTGCCATTCTCTTCTCCCTAAATCCATTCAATATTGGAGGCCGAAACTTCCCGGCCGAATATTCCCGGGCCGAATCTTCCCGAGGCCGAAAAATACTGGGCCGAATCTTCCCGGGGCCGAATCTTCCAGTTCCCCTTGGAACACACATCAACACTCATCAGTGTTCCTGTTGGGCCCTGGATTCAAGGAACAGACTTTAATTTTCTCAATGGTCATTCAAGGCCTGGAAAATGGGCTAGGAGGCCTTAAAAAACCTTTAAAATAAATAAAAATTTGAATAAAATAAAAATAATGACAACGCGTATTATCATAGCTATATAGTTTTATATGCCAAAGTTTGTGAAGGCGAAATCCTAACCACAAACCGTCAGGTCATTTCCCCCTCCTCCCTCTTCCTTTGAATGGAGGTGGGAGGAAAACGTAATGATATCAGGATCCTAGTTTGGATGAGTGGAGGTGGGGGTTTTGAAATTGCTTGCATTTGGCTTTTTAGGGCCTTGAAAAATGCTGGAAAATATCAAGAAATGGCCTTGAGTTTTGTCCGTCCATGCCTGCAGGAAACCTAAGCTTGTAACTCATCCATACAAGCATGTTATATATCAAATATGGAAGCTTTTAGAGCATAAGATTTTTGATAGGATTTTCCATTAGCCACTGCATTAGAATCTGAGGCCTAGAGATGGGTGGTATTGGAATTTAAGTTCGGTATCACTTTCGGTATTTATAGGGAGTATACCTCGGTATCGGTTCGATATTTGGTATATGACTTGACTGATAATACCAAAGAGGAATTCACACCAGAAAAACAGAATAAGTTGTTGTAGTTTCATCCTACCACAATATTATAAATGACACTGCCGATAGAGGTCAACAGTGGCATTTTTGTACGATCACAAATCATATCTACAGTAATTCTGTGACTTGTTCTAAAGACATCTTAATGTTTAAAGACATATTTCAGGCTTTTGCAATCTCAGGGCATGTGGCCTGAACATGCCATCTTTAGAAGGTCCTGTTCACAATAGATAAAACACCTGTGCAGTGACTTCTAGTCAGGTCTTGGCTGCCTTAACAGGCAGCCAAGACCTGACTGGAAATCACTGCTAAGCAATTAGACATGTACCGGTTGTAGCCTAATGGGAATTCAGGACAGTTGTCCAGTTCATTGAGGGTTAACAAAAGTGAAAAGAAAATCAGTCATTCTTTCATGAAAATGAACCTTTCAACTGTTATCAAGCCTCAGTAGGGACTTATATGTAGCAAATGTAGGAAAATTTGAAAATTCAGATGGTTTTCTCTACCGAAGCCCCATAAATACATACCTTAGTAGTGTATGGCAAATTTGGGCCCTACGGGAATTTACTATCAAAAAAAATCCTACGTTAATTTCCTAATACCTATCAGGTGTGTGTGTGGGGGGGGGGGGGGGGGGAGGGGCACTTCAAGTAGATTCAAAAGCAAATAAAGTTATTCGGGTCGGAAGGGACTTCAATCCTATACATCGTCCCCGTGTGCCTCTCCGTGCGCTGAAACTTTTCATTCATTCAAATAAAATTTTTGGTCCTCGCATCTGACCCTCGTGGATTCATAAGCAAATAAAGTTATATAAAGTTATTCGAGTCGCTTGGGAAATTCTATGTAAGAATTAATACAAATAAGTTATTCAGGTCGCAAGGGAAAGCCCACACAAAATAATGGATGAAATCAATAAAAAATCAATTATTAACAATAAACTAATGTAGGTGACAACACTGTAATCCAACTAAGTACCAACAAGACAAAGGATTAATAACACCTTCGTGCACACCGAGGAACTTCCGCAAAGTTACTTACTGCAATTCAGGAACTTACTGCAAACAGACCGACCGCATTGTAAATACGAACTGTAGACTGTGTTAAAGGTTTATGGGCTTCAGGCCAACGTAGCCATCATGGTTGACCGACCATGACCAAAAGGGGATGTTCCCATCTAGACATTATATGGAATCATCCTACCAAGTTACATTGAAATCCCTTCATAAATACAACCTGTAGAATGTGATAAAGGTTTTGGGCTTTCGCAGCCATCATGGTGGATGGATCGTGACGAAAAGGAGATGTTCTCATCTAGACATTATACGGAGTCATCCTACCAAGTTACAAATGAAATCTCTTCTTAAATACGACCTGTAGACTGTGCTAAAGGTTTTCAGGTTTTGGGCTCTTGCAGCAATCACGGTTGACCGATCGCGACCAAAAAGGGGACGTTGTCATCTAGACATAACCTCGAACCTTTGTATGAAATTTCTTGATGATCGCACAAGAACTACGGGGTGCAGCCTGTGCCAAAGAAAATGTGAACAGACGTACAGACTCCCAGACTTCCTTCTGCATGCATGACGGCAACAGCTTATCTTGACTTTGTCAAGTTAACTGGTAGAGTGCTGGAAGCCCGTATTTGGGCTTTATTCTGAAGTGCAGGTCCTTCAACTTTAAGGCATCATTTTTGGCGGTTGAGCTTCATATTACCTTTGAAGTTAAATAATTTTGTCTGTCAGAATTTGCCTTGTTACAATTTATGAGAGAGTGCCTACTGGCACTCTCTCATAAATTGTAACAAGGCAAAGATGCATAAACAAATTTTGATGACCAAAAATAATTCAGCACTCTACCAGTTAAGCTAAAAATGGAGGCATTTCCTATTATTCAGTGTTAAAAGTCTGGGGCCCCAACATATGTCCCCAAGAAAATGGTTTGAACAAACCTGAAAAGCATCCTTATAACAAAAGGCCTGCATCGCAAAGCGCTGCTAATGCCCTCGACCGCAAAAAAATTCCGAATCGAAAGAGGGAAAAATGTGTGGAAGAAACTCACGCTACACAGATATCATTCCCACATAACCCCTATCACAACACCAAATATCATTCAAATCGGAGTAGCAGTGGCTGAGATACAAGGAAAAATGTTGGTATGGATGGATGAATCGATGGATGGACAGATGGATGGATGGACAGAGGTCACCACCAGATACCCCTTCGACTTTTCAAGTTGGGGGCACAATAACATCAGATATCAAATATGGAGGCATTTGTCACAGTGGTTTGTGAGAAGATATTAAAAATATTTCCTCGATTATAACCAATGTTAAAATCTGGGGCCCAGTGATGCCCCAAAATATTACCCCAAGGCATTGCTTTGAATAAAGGAAACTAATTTATTTATTGGGGTTTAATGACACTTTCAACAGCCAGGGCCACCTCATGTCGAACAGTTTTACGGGGGAAGAAGCTGGAGTACCTGGAGAGAACCACCAAGCAATGCCAAGCAACTGTCAGACTCCTTGCCCAAGGACCAGGAATGAGAATGGCAAGCAACAAAATTTGCTGAAATTTGTGAAAATTTCCACATTTTTAGGATAAATTTGAAAATCAGGTTTCTTAAAAACATCTAAGAATACAGAGTGAACCTGTTGGTTGAAAGATATTTAATTTCTATAATTTGCATGAAAATGGTCTTTTAAGACCATTTTCATGCAAATTTACAGAAATAAAATTTCAGCATCTGGGGCATGAATTCGCTGAAATCAGCAAATTTGCTGAAAAATCTCATCCCTGAGGACACAACACAGTTACTCCTGGCAGGGATCAAACCATGGACCATTCGTTTTGAAGTTCAATGCCAAAAATGATGGTTGTAATTCGACTCCAAGGGTTAACAGGTAAATGGAAATAAAACATATTTCTACTCAGCTTCATGATTTAGCAACAAAGAAAATAACACCTTTATTTCATTAGTATTTAATAATCAGCACATAACAAATATAAATCTGGTTGTATAAAATTATAAAGAGTAACATATCACAGAGACCTGAGTGATAAAGTATCTATAATAGTATATTCCTACAGGTGTTAAGCTGAGCCAGTAAAAAATATTATTGATGTAACTTTTGTCTTTCTAATCAGTAATTTCATCTCATTATGGAAATAGATGTACACAATTGAGATTTAAAACGGAAAACACAGCAATGGCACTGTAAAATTTGTTCAGATATGGACTGAGCCAAAAAACATTGCCGTGAAACGTACCAAGGGGGCCATGGACCTGAAGAAAATTTTGATTTTTCGAACCAGAAGAATGCGGCTTCCTTACACCTGAGGGATCAATGACACTTCACATAGAGGACATTTTTGACAGAATTTTTATTTTTGTCGCTCATTTGGCAAAAATGGTTGCACCAGTTTCCGGATATATTTTTGTACTATGGACATTTTGTACTCTGGATGTTTTGTACCCACTTGGAACTTTTGTACCCAAAATGGCCTTTTAGCAAATACATATATATTTCAGTTATTAATATTTACCATATCAACGGAGCCCTGATTTTAATGTTATCGCTGTTTCCAGTGCTATTGTTGTGCCGTTTGTGGTGATTCTAAATATGTTGGGAGTTATGTCCCTTCCATAATATGGTTGGGTTGGCTTTGTTAACCCTTTACCCAACGCAGATGATTTCAAAATTTATTATTTTAAATCTAATTGTTTTACATTTTTCAAAAAAATTCAACAAAACCATATCATGTGACCCCTCATTGGAACGAGCTCAGTGAGCTCATTCCAATGAGGGGTCACATGATATGGTTTTGTTGAAATATTATGAAAAATTTAATTTTTTCAACTGTTCAATTTGCATATTACGCGGGCGGATGCGGACGATTCGTTAGGTAAAGGGTTAAGTAATAATTAATTTTATTGGCATTTTGTAATATGCTCTGTGATGTTATTTTAATCACATGGTATCACTGAAGACTGTATAAATACTGGCGACTTTGTCCATTCAGTGGACCAGGCTTTTAGTCTTCAAGTAAGGCTAAGAGAGAAAAGGGCCTTAATTACCAGTCCCATTTCTGATCGCTAGCAGCACTTAGTGCTTCTAACAAACAGTAATTTTTCCGTATTTATTTATTTAGTAGTTTGTTCTCCTGGTATCCCGTCGAAATTATTATGTCTAGGCATTGGTGGCGCCATGGAGGGTTATGTGGGGGTACTTACCCCTCCACTTTTTTTGCCAAGCGTAGTAAAACAATACAATCATTTTAATTTTTGTTGTATTGAACGTTGCGGTGTAATGGTTGGTATGCTTAATCCCATATTTCCAAGTGCACTAAATCAGAGAAGTTTTGAAATTATGTTTGCACCCCCCCTCCCCACCCCCCACACAAACACACACACGCTAGCTGCAAACAACAAACAAGAGTCAAGGGTCCAAATTGCAACAAGGCATGCCGCGTTTAAACAGACTGAAACATAGTGCTTAAGAGTATTCGACGAATGCTAGAATCGAGAGCGTGCAAGGCATCCGTTTGGAATTCTGCCAAAAGCAATTTTAAAAAATAAATAAAATTTAATATTTTAGAAAAATTCTGAAAGGTATAACTCAATGAAATCATGCAAATATGAATATCATTGGAACCGGCTTGTTCAGCCGGTTTCAATGATATCCATATTCGCATGATTTTGTTGCAAAACATTTAAAAATTTTCTCAACTTAGGGAGAGGACCCCCCCACCCACCCACCCCCACCACCCAAAAACCCACCCCAGCCTGGTACTGCACAATCCCCAACTGTACCCCCTCACTTTTGTAACTCTGGCACCGCCACTGTGTCTAGGTGACCAGTATTAAACGCATATTAAGTTTTGCTCTGTACTGCTGGAATCAGCCATTGTCTCACCTCCTTCAATTAACAGCCGACGCTGCTTGCTCATTAATTTCTGTTATGGTGGAAATTTCCAAGTAAGCTCCGACTGTTGAAACTTCCCACAACGTGCATGAAAGGGGACTGATCTGAATGCCTACAATAAATATCATCTTTTGTATATAAATTAAAGTTGAATTATAAAGAAATACTACTTTATCTGCGTTTTTGTTGTTTCTATCTGAATATAACATTGGAATTCAACAAGATTAGAACCTGGGTAGTGCAGGAGGAGGTTTCACAGTCACCCCGACTGTCACACTAGTAAATTCTGAAAATATTTATGCATTTTGTTAGCCTTCAACAAACAATATTCTATGGCATTACAGTTATGTCTAGGCAAGTCTTGGCTGCCTTTTTTGGCAGTCAAGACTTGTCTAGAAACAACTGACAAGGTTCTTAGGATGTAGCTTGCAAATGTACCTAAAAACTGCCTGTTGAGGAACCTATTTTGTTGCAGGAAAAAGTGATGAAAGACCAAATTAGGCCTTCAAGGTTTAAAGAAGGATTATATTTTTATTTGAATGAGGACTGAGATTGGGAAATTTTGGGTTTGAAGTGGGGGAAAATGTGAAAATGCCATTAGGAGTGGCCCCTGTAGACACCCTAAAGAATCCCTGATTGATCTCTTGATTCCAAATCCAATGAAAGATGCCTAAACTGACTGAGAAACAAACAGCGCATCCTATAGGGTCTCATTTTTAACCCTTTACCCAACGAATCGCACACATCTGCCCGCGTAATATGTAAATTCAGCAGTTGAAAAAATATTATTTTTAAAAAAATTTCAACAAAACCATATCATGTGACCCCTCGTTGGAACGAGCTCGTTGAGCTCGTTCCAACGAGGGGTCACATGATATGGTTTTGTTGAAATTTTTTGAAAAATTTGAAAAAATGTTTTTTAAAATAATAAATTTTGATATCGTCTGCGTTGGGTAAAGGGTTAAAACAATGTGATGTGTAGCAGAGTGGCTACTGCAAAGGAACAAAGGAAGTCTTCATTTGCATCAATTCTGTCCCATGCCCTTCCCCATCAATTTATATGATGATATTACCTGGAAAGATACTGCCAGTAGCCACATTTTTGTGATATATAGCAGTATGTAGCATATAAAATTAACACAGATGACAGAATAGGGATCTTTAATACAAGAGTACACGATGGGGTAGTTCTGGAATGTTATTGAATGAAAAAGCTTTACCACTTTGTAAGTACAAGTTTAATGGTCGGATGAGATCATGCGATAGTTACTTTTGGGGTATCATCTGTTTCCTTTAGTAAACAGTTATATGTCACTGCACAACCATATTCAACAAGTTTGAGAGAATGCAACCTACATTTCCCAATCAAAGGCCTATAAAAAAGTTTTTTTGTTACTCAGGCAATTTTCCCACCATTTCTTGATGAGGGAGGAAGAGTTTTTTAACTTTTTTTTTCACTAATCCACAAAATAATGCTAAATAAAGTTGGTATTAGAAATTTAATTCTCCACACTATGAAGTGGAAAAACCAATGTTTTCAGTAATGAAATGCTTCCATAATGCAGTTGAAAATTTAACCACTTATGTCTTGTTTGACCGAGCTTAGTAATTTCTGTCAAACAAGATACACATGTAACCGGTAGTTGGTTAAATTTTTAGTCCTACAGGTGCAAAGTAGCATCAGTGAAACGATTTCAAAAAGTGATCAGGTAGATTTTAAATGAGGAGTGAGGTGTCTGAGAAATAAGAATTTTTTTAAATAGCCTAATCTCAGTGAAAAACATGGAACTAACTAAAATACGAGATTTTTAAAACAAAGTGATTGTTATCACAATATAATATAGACTATATTTAAAATTTAAATCATTGCAGTTGAGAGGAAAACTAATGCAAAGAAAGTTAAAAAATTTATAGTAATTTATATATTTTTTATACTTACCAATGACCCAGACATAGCTGGTGCTAACTCTTAAAATATAGGGCCAAACACAAATTTTGCCCCCCAATCCCCAAAATTTGCATCTAAAACTAAAGAAAACATGTCCTGAAAGGCCCTCCACACTTCGCCCCTACTGCGCATGCGCAGTGTCAAGGACGTTCCGAAATTGGCGCCATTAATCATTCTAATAACCAGTGCCTGGTAAGCGCTATGTACTCAGCGGGGAGGCAAGAGTTCCCAACTCCTGGGAGGGCCATCCCCGTCTGGGTCATTGGTAAGTATAAAAAATATATAAATTACTATAAATTTTTTAACATTTTTATACTGTACCAATGACCCAGACATAGCTGAATAGTAAAAAGGCTGGAGGGCCAAGGACATAGAGCAAAATGGAATACGCTCAATAAAAATAAAATAGAGTCATCCCCTGTAGGGAAAAGAAGTAATAGGCCTTACATGTATCTTTCTTATTTATGATAAATTAGAAAGATACAACACCTTCCAAAAATTGAGCTTCATACATCCATGTACTCTATTAATATCCAATAATCCTTATACTAATAATTTTTAAAGTAAGCCAATAATAAAGTAAGTCTAGAGAATAGAGACTCTTATACTTCTAAAAGTGTGTGAGAATTGCATAATCATGTCCGTTGACATATGCAATATTCAAAGGCTATACTTTAAAAACTAAGACTTGAATGAATTTTATAAACTTAAACTTCTCACTAAACAGCCATCCCAATAACAGCTCAGAATTACTAACTCCGGAGGAGGTATCCCCTTGTTTTCATAGTAAAAACAGGTGACCCAAGGGAACACCCTCCCCCCCCCCCCCTTTTTCTTGCCCTGGGTCAAATAGCCCAGAGCGAAGAGGGCAGCCGAACGGAGACACTGCCGAAACAGACAGCCTACCTAGCTATAGTAGCAACTGTTAAGAGAATGACATTCTGAGCAGTAGATAATAGACCTAACAATAGAGGCCTCCAGAAATGGACTCGATATTTCTGAGATAAAATTCATGAATGGATGGCTGAGCGCAATGAGCAGCCTTCAAAAATCTATAATAGCAACACTATTAATGTAAGCCCAAGAAGTAGAAGAACTCTTACTTCATGAGCCGAAATCTTAAGCACAACTGCTAAGCTAATGATTTACCATAAGCAGTACGCTAGTTAATAGAATCCATTAACAATAAAATGGAGCGTAACGTCCTTCTACTAGACATCAAAGACAGAAGAAGCTTACGCCCTTGTAATAAACAGATATCTGTTTATAAATACATAAACTGTACCCGGAAAGAGTAAAGGCCTATGCCCATACGAAGACGGAAGGACCTTAAAATAATAGGTTCCGGATAATAGGAGCCTAACTCTTATGCAACAATCCAACCTAAATAGTAACGGAAGTATTGATTCCGAAACTATGAAAGTGAAAATCATCCATCGATAGTGCATGAAACTCACTGACTCTACAGTAAAAGAGAAACCAACAGAATTACTGTCTAAAAGGTCAGAATTTGAAAACTACTGTTTCCAGAGGCTCAAATGATTACTTAGCTAAATAAGAACCGAAGTTAAAATCCGTATAGGAATTTAATCTAAAGATTCTAAGTCTATTTATCCAAAAGTTACTAACTGACTTAGATAAAGAGACAAAAGACTCAATTGTAAACTATAGTAGAGTGCATAGGTATGAGGTAACATAAACCTATAACCTAAATAACACAGGCTGCAGTAGATCTTGTGAAACAAGTATACTAAAAAATAGCAATGAGTAGTATGGAGGGATCAACCATATGAACATAATGATCCCTACACCACGACGGAAGAGCCTCCACTTTAGTCGCATAGAATAGCGAAGAAGAGGATCTCCTATAGTAAGAAATCGCGTCCAAAGCTCGTCCAGTACAGTGCATACAATGCAATACGGACCACACAACAGAATACATGAAGGTTGCGACCTTGCTGGTTGTGATAAAGATGACACGATTTACCCAGTGAAAAAAGATCCTCACATAGAGGAAGATTTCACGTTAAGATCCACAGTAGACAAGAGAGTAAATTACTCATGATCTCTGTGAAGATAGAGATGCTATCAACAGAAATGTATAGTGGTTGTTTATCTTAGCAATACCTGCTAAAACAACAGCGCCAGAGGATACGCGTATCCTATCATTCCGTCCTATAGATCAATAGAGCGTTAACAGTATTAGCTCAGAGATCTGGACAAGCCAACACATACGTCTGCAATTGATTAGCAAGCTGTGTCATAAATAAAACATCATTGGGCGCTCCCATAGATAGCAAATCTGATTAAATACTTGTTTGTTGAGAGTCCATTCTGACAGCAACAAGCGACCCGTAAGAGAACGGGAGTGCGATAAAACAATCAGACGACCCAGAATATGACGGACCAAAACTGAACTGGTGTACTATAACCAACAGACGGATTCTTTCCATTAAATTGAATAACGGAAACGAAAGAGTGCCTCCCTGGTTCCGGAGATACGCCACTACTGTCGAATTAAAGGACAGGAATTTGGGCATGCGTTTCTGAATAATGTTCATGCAATGACATAAAGCAAGCCTAAAAAACATTATTCCGCGGAAGTTAAACTGATAGCTAAAAGACTGCGGAACCCAAAGACCCTGGCACTTCGAATCCGTAGGGATCAGTATATATCCCAATCTGTTTGACTGGCAACTGTCATAACAGCCACACTCGGGTCCGGCAACTGCGGCGGCACTCTCTGAGTCAACCACCGAATGTTTGCCCCAGTCTGAATCTCTTGTAACACTAGATAGACAAGAGAATGTATAATTCAAGCAATTCATGGATTGCCGGAAAGTTGCCGTCGAAGAGAAGCTCCTCCGAGAACGAAGCGACTCTGAGAGAGTTCTTAACCTACTATCCACGCGTGGATGTAGCTAGGGCTGCATCACGTCTAACCAACTCCAATCAGCCACTGAAGGGCGGAGTTATACGTGAACAAACTACTGCCCTCAAAAGAAATTACATTGAGAATAATATCCCGTAAATCTTTTCTTGAAGACGTAATGATAACGCCTCAGTAAGGCGGATTACGTATAATAAAGCGTCTAAGTTAAGTCTACTATACATAATGTCGTTCCCAACATTGAAATTGGAAAAGACATAAACGGCGAAAAAGAATATATGCAGTCTTTAATCACCGTCTAGACGCATATGAACTCTCGGTATGCCCTGCTCTGCCAAAATAAACTATATGTAAAAAAGATAAAATGGCAGAAATGAGCCACGCGGACAAGAAACTAAACTATCATGCTTAGTAGCAGGCTTGTATATATATAAAAATATATAGCGTCGAAAAATAAAACACATGTTGTAATGACAATATTGGACTGCGTCGGTAAGTCAGGGACAAAGCCCCTGTACCGATCGAAAAATCCGAGTCCAATGACGCTATAAGTCTCTTATCCAAGATCGCAGCAATGAAGTCCGAAAAATAATCACTGGAAGAAATGCCAGAAGATAAGAAAGGCATCTTCCGATACTACTAAAGGGAAAACTCGAAATCTTTCGAATCCCTTTCGCCATCCTGTCGGACCCTATAAAGCGTTCGGTCGTCCGTAGCTTGATGCAACCGCGGACCGCACCGACCCAGCGCCGTCGGATAATTCCTGATTCGACCGAGAAACCGTCAATTGCTGGGATGCTGCGAAACAACTGTGCTAACTCGGATAGCACGTCCGTCACTGAGGCCTGAGGAGCAGCGGTCTTACGATGCATTGCCGCAGGAAGCTCCGAGATCGTTACCCCGTGCATACTTCCAATATGCGAGCGAACGGAGTGTATAGGCCTCGTGTCCCTTGGCTACCGGATGGCGCGACCTATTCGCTGTGGAATCACTGAATGCCGAAACTGATCGGATACTCGAGGTCACGTAGCCAATGTGCGGTCGTGTGCCCTGCTGTGAGGATGAGGAAGCATTAAAGACAGTCTCTCGGACTGTCAATATAACGGAGCGTCCCGAGCAACGGACATATGCTCCGAATGTAAAATATCTGAACCACAACATGCGGTCCCCTATGTTGTTGGCTTCCTCCGATCTGTCCTCAATCTGCCGTCACTGGGTGAGTACTAAAGTAATTAAAGTGCTCGCATCACCCAAATCTCCTTCCTAGACCGCAACGGACGAACCCGGCAGCCGAACCATTCGATGAATGTACGCTACACCGGGTGAGCTAGCGAATGTCACTCCGTAAGCGATAGACATATTCCATGAGCACATATTGCCGCTAACTCTTCATTAACTATGACGACAGAGGCACACTTTTGAAAGACATCTCCATAACTCTTCGAACAAGAAACCAGAAATGCTTGGATAGCAAGCATAAAATAATAATATATATAGCGTCGTTCAATAATTCGATAGTTTGCGTGACATTATTGGACTATGTCGGAACTGAGGGACGATGTCCCTGAACCGAACCAAAAATTTCTAAGTCCACCGACGCTATCAGTTTCTTATCCGGCATCGCAGCATATGTTGTTCCGAAAGGGAAAGCTAGAAATCCACCGAATCCCTTTCGGTATCCCGTCGGACCGGATGAAAATTTTCGGACGTCCGTACCCGCTTCCGCGGAGCGTCCCGACCCAGCATCGTCGGATAAAATATATGCGACAGATTCAGTTGATGCTGGGATGCTGCGATAAACTGTGCTATTAAGGAAAGCACGTCCGTTCCCGAGGCCTGTGCAGTAGCGGACTTACGATGCATTGCCGCTGGAAGCTCCGTGTACGTTGACTCCCGCACACTTCCTATGCGAACGTCCGGAGTCTGCAGGCCTCGAGTCCCCGGCTACCGACCCAGCGCTGTCGGATAATTCTCGATCCGACACCGTTTCTGTCGGCTGCTGGGATGCTGCGATAAGCTGTGCTATGTGCACAAGAATGTCCGGCGTCGAGACCTGCGGAGGCGCAGACTATCGCTGCTTCGCCGAGGGTAGCTCCGCATCAGATGGCTCCCGCATACTTCCTATGCGAACGTCCGGAGTCCATCGGTCTCGAATCCCTGGCTGTCGGATGGTGTGACCTGGTCGCCGAAGAATCCTTGATCGGCGAAGCTGGTAATATATCACGCAGCCAAGGTGCGGTCGTGTGCGCTGACGAGAAGAGGAAGCCTTAGCAGTCTCAGCGGACTGCCTATACAACGGAGCGTCCCGAGCGACGGACGTATGCTCCGCTAACGACACATTTGTACCACAACATCTGGGGCCAGATGTTGTTGAACGAGAGAGGGGCCTCTCTCGCTTGCCGTCCGGATGGACCGGAACGAGCTATGAACCGGACTAAAAGGCTTCCTCCGTTCTCCCTCCGATCCGCCGTCACTGGGTGTGCATTAAGTTAATTTTATAGTGCTCGCATCACCCCAAAATTCCTTCTAGACCGCAACGGACGAACCCGGCTGCCGAACCATTCGGTGAATGGACGCTACACCGGGCGAGCTAGCGGACGTCAAAGGCCGTCGAACCTACTAGGGTCCTCTTAGGCAATTGGCGTATTACATGAGCACTTTTCCGCTAGCCCTTCATTAATTGTGACGACGGAGGCACACTGTTGGAAGACATCACAGATACATCACCCTAATCTTGATCGTCTGAAATAGAAATTGATAAAGTAGAGTGACCCTGCGGGGAAAGGACCTGAGTGTCCAAATCCCCAACAACATACCGTGACATACGCTTCCCATATTGTCATCGAAATCATACGATACAGAACAGGAGTTAATGCGAGTACACTGACCACATATAGAATGATAATAAGGTCAGAGGAAGACTTCCTCTTAAAACAATTGATCAATATCCTTTCAATGTGAAAAGAAAACAAGTCCTGGTACTCGCACTAACCCCTGGCAATCAAAATACATAATAATAATATGATCCATTAATATAGAAAAAATAATTGAAATCAAAATATTTTGAAAAAATATTTTTTCAGAACAGCCCAAGTTTCTGAAAAGTAACGTTGAGCCCCAATGGATCCGAAGCCTAAGTGTGGACAAAAATTTTAAAAATATTTTAAACAATTTATTCAACACTTACGAACAATAATAATGTATCTATTTATGATTAAAATAACATAAAGATATTATTATTTAGAAATCCCCCCCTCACACAGAGGGCTGTTGTAAATGTAAACAATGAGTGTAAAAAACACTAAAATAAGACTCCAGGCACCCAGGCCCGAAATCAGTTACCAAAAATACACCATCTGATGCAAAACAGAGACTTCCAGGGAAGAAACTGCAGAACATCAGATGGTAGATGCAGAACACAACGCCTAACCACCCGTAGGTGAAGACGTAAACATGGGGAAAGAACAGAATTCATTCTGTTATTCAGCTAAAACTCCCAAGAAATTTTAGTAATAATAATTACAGAAACTATGCCAAAAGCATGGGAGAATAGCAAGGGGGAACTTAAAGGACAGGGAGAGAGGAAAAACACTTGAAAAAACAGTGTAACTAAATAATCAGAATGACAACAAAATGGCTGCTGCCTTGAAAATAGGTAACTTAACATAATTTCATTAAAAAATTTTAAGTTACAGCCCTGATAATATTCTGTC
Organism: Pictodentalium vernedei; assembly: GCA_031216915.1. Classification (NCBI taxonomy): domain Eukaryota; kingdom Metazoa; phylum Mollusca; class Scaphopoda; order Dentaliida; family Dentaliidae; genus Pictodentalium; species Pictodentalium vernedei. The sequence goes on along the minus strand of CM062289.1, from coordinate 421,785,312 downwards.
ACACATTCTTTTCCTCTCCTCCTTTTCTATCCTCCTTAGAATCACCATTTCACTAATATTTATGTGTCTGGCATCATTTAAACTGAGATTTAAAAGCACAAAGATCAGTCAGATGTTAACTGATGAAGGGCCAAACTTAGAATGATTAATGGCGCCAATTTCGGAACGTCCTTGACACTGCGCATGCGCAGTAGGGGCGAAGTGTGGAGGGCCTTTCAGGACATGTTTTCTTTAGTTTTAGATGCAAATTTTGGGGATTGGGGGGCAAAATTTGTGTTTGGCCCTATATTTTAAGAGTTAGCACCAGCTATGTCTGGGTCATTGGTACAGTATAAAAATTTCCTTAATGTTTTCCTCACTTCATTTATTTTACCCCTGCATTAAACCTCTATACTACGATGTCAAAATATGAAAATTTCAAGCTGCAAATTTCACCCATGATGCAACTCAGAATTTAAATTAACCAATTCAATCTTGTTTGACAGGGCTCATTGAGGAAAATATTGCTACTTACAATTATGGTATTTTCACACCATTGTGCAGAGCCCAACATAGGGTTAATTACATCACAGTATTTTTCACGTCACTTTAATGACATGTATTGGAAAAATGTTTTTTTAACTTAAACATAACAATCATACATCAAATAGTTGCATCTAAGTACTTAATTCTATGAACTGCACCTCAGAAGAAATCAGCGACACTTGTCTTTTTCAAATTTCTCGGATGCCATAGAATTAAGAAAGGACGCTGGTTTTGTTTACATTGGCATGGCGGAGGTTCGAACCCACGCCGAGAGAGTTTCCTTCGGCACAAACCACCTAGCGGTCTGTCGGTGGCCGAGTGGTGTGCGTGGTTCAGTATAGTTTCGCTAGGCGGTTGGTGCCGAAGGAAACTCTCTCGGCGTGGGTTCGAACCCCCGCCATGCCAATGATAACAATCATATCCAATCAATGCTCTTCACAAATATCATCTTTCAAATTTTATTTTTTCAATTCTTGCCAATAAAACATAGTTTATAACTCGTCATTGGAACAGTCCAACGTGGGGTCACATGGTATGTTTTTGAGGTAAAAAATGAAAGGTTTTAACCCTTCAAGTCTCTTTTACGACTTCAGAACAGGCACCCTTAATATGCAATCATGAGGAGATCCTGCTGACAATTGACATATTATTTTGGCAGTGGTTTCTAGTCATGTCTTGGCAGCCTAAATGTGCAGCCAAGACTTGACTAAAAGTTGCTGCTAAGTACTGGTAATGAGCAGGTGGTGGTCTAGGGGAATTCAAGAAATTTGTTCAGGCCTAGCCACCCTTAAGGGTTAAGATAATAAAGGAACATTTTTTTTGGCAAGTGCAAACTTCTTGTTATGGGTGTAAATATTTAAGTTGGCGGGCAATTCAAAAACTGTTTTCAACCTGCAGTCATATGCTATGCAGAAGGATTAAAATAAAATTAAATAGCAGGATTAAATTAATAAATATATTGAACCCTGAAATTTTTTTAACATTTGATGCCTAGCAGTTGTTTCTTGTAGAGTGTCATTTACCTTTCCAGGCAGAGACCATCTGACTAGAAATAACTGCTAAGGTCATATGAATTTTCAGGCTCACTATAATCCAAACCATCAATGTAAGAACCTGCCACCAGACTTGACTTTGGCTTGTTATGTGTTAATGACCTCTAACTGAAATGTGCTCAAAACTGTGTACATGTAAATTCTGCATTAGATGAAAAAAAAGAAGAAATAGAGAAACAATAAACTTAATGGAAGGTAGAGATGGGCAGTATTGGAATTTTAAGTTCGGTATTGGCTTCGGTATTTTTAGTGGGGTACATCTCGGTATCGGTTCAGTATTTGACTTGACTGAGATTTGCTGATAGAAAAAAGGAGAATTCACATCAGGAAAAAACAGAATAAGTTGCTGTAGCATCATTCTACCACAATGCTATAAATGCCACTGCCAATGAGCTCAATGGTGGCATTCTTTTACAACCACAAATCGCATCTACAGTACTTTTGTGACTTGTTCTAAATGCGTCTTCATGTTTCAAGACCTATTTCAGGCTTTTGCAATCTCAGAGCATGTGCCCTGACCATGCCATCTTTAGGAGGTCCCGCTGACAATAGACAAAACACCTGTGCAGTGATTTCTAGTCAGGTCTTGGCTACCTTAACAGGCAGCCAAGACTTGACCAGAAATCACTCACTGCTAAGCAACTGAACATGTAGAGATTGTAGCCTTTTGGAAATTCCGGACAGTTGTCCAATCCACTGAGGGTTAACAAAACTGAAAAGAAAATCATTCACTTCTTTCATAATGAAAGTGTTAGTCTAATTTGCATAATTTACGCACGAGAAAAAAAGCCGTATTATATGTGATGTATCCCATGGTACTAAACATTCATACAAAAAATTATTCAAATCAGCGCTTTCATATGGAAGTTCTGCGTAAAAATCTGATTGCACCTAATTTTATAAAAAATGGCTGCCAGCGGCTAACTTGAATTTTGGATCGGACCAAAAACACTCGTTCTCGTCTCACAGTCATAACAAAGGTACCCAAGAAGTTTTGTAAAGATCGGTTCATAAATGCGGCCTCTAGCTCGAGGCGTATTGAATTGTTGACGGACAGACGGACGACTGGCCATGGCATAAGCTCAAATTTGGCTTCGCCAAAGTTGAGCTAAAAATGAACTTTTCAACTGTCATCAAGCCTCAACAGAGACTTATAAATAGTGAATGTTGGAAAATTTGAAAATTCAGATGGTTTCGGTTGTCAACGATTGGTTTGGTTTGGTTTTTCGGTATTCCCATGATATCGTCCGGCTCATTCCAATGATGGGGCATAAGCTTTGTTTGGATGATGAAAATTTAAGAAAAAAATCCCCAAATCTGATTCGATTTTTGTGTGTGTAATATTGGCCAGATTTAGATGATTCATAAGGTAAAATGCTAAACAGGCCATTACTTAACACTATTCATTCAGTATGGCTGCCATGGACTGGTCACTTTCCACAGGAGGGCAATATTGCCATGGAAGCAACAGCATTAGATTCCAAACACTAATTATAGAAATAATCATCAAAAAATTGATTAATGAAGCACTGGTATAAACAGATGCGTGGACATCACAACCCACGGGTGGATTATGACCAGTCCACGGCACTGTACTGTAATAAGGTCACATACATTCTTTTGCGGACAACTTATTCACAATCTCCTCCCTCCACTGTCAATTTAAAAACTGTCTTTGGTGCTGGTCAATGGTTTTATCATAAAATAAAGTTGGCATCTGTTTTTGATAAAAGTAAATTATCAACTAAGAATCTGTGATAATAGGCCTGGCAATAAGTTCTTTCATAATTTCATTTGATCCTGCATAGATTGTCTGAACTCTGGCATCACAGTATGCTCGAGCTATTGGGTATTCCCACATATAACCCCATCCACCATGGAGCTGTAAACATTGTGCTGCAATCTTGTTCTGCAAATCACTCGCCCTATAATATGAGAAAAAATAGGAATAAGGCCTATGAAAAAAATTCTTGTTTCTGCTTCTTTCTTGGGCAATTTTCCCTCAATTTCATGATGAAAGAAGGAAGTATTTTTTTGCTAATCCAAAAACATTCCTGAAAATGAATTAGAAATTTAATTCCTTGCACTGATATGTGGAAAAAACAATGTTTTCAGCAGTGAAAATTTTCCATAATGCACAAGCAAATTTAACCAACTGTATCTTGTTTGACAAAGCACAGTAAGTTCTGTCAATCTAGTAGGGCTGAAACGGTTGGCTCATTTTCGTAACCGAATAACGGAGCTATAACTGGATAATGTCCGGTTATCCGTATCCATTTTTTCACCGAATATGGGATCAAAACAATAGGAATTGGAAAGCAGTATTCTCAAACTATTCCGTAGTGTGTATACAAACGAACGTTGTCGAGTACTCGACAACGTTCGTGTGTATACACACTATGGAATAATTTCTGTGATTACTCACGGAAACTGCTGATCATTAACGAAGTCTTGAATGCTAAAGTTTATTATTTCTCGACAAATACAATGCGGCTTCGATGTGTAATCTATCACAAAGGAGAAGCGGCAGATTTACTACATTTTAAATGTGGAATGACGATCACTATCGATATTTCAGATAACCGGTTGACGGTTTTTCTAATCGGTTAGATAGCTAACTGCTTTCAAACCGATTATTCGGTTAACCATTTCAGTACTACAATCTAGATACAATTGGTTAAATGTTCAGTCACACAAGTGCAAAATAGTTTTATCGAAAAGTGATGCACAAACTTTCCATGATGAGGAAGATGCCTAAAAAACTAGAATTTCTTTTTCGCTTGCGTATTTTTAATAAAATATAATAATAAAAAATCTGGCAAGAGGATCACAGATCCACAAGTCGAGTTTTGACATTAAATTGACATTAAATTTCATGAAAAGTCAGAAAAGCAAGTTATTTGTCGCAACAGCAACTTTTGCCAACAGTGATAACTACAGTTTTCATGCTCCCACTCTTGGTGTAAATTCAGTGAAGGTGTGACAAATAGAGCTAAAGTTATTGCCCGGAAACCAATTTGTCAAAAATATTCTATTTATAATAACAGTGACCTCTTGACTTTGGGGCATCAGACCCCAAAATCAATAGGTGTCTTCCTGTCCTATGGAGTAACCTCTGGTGTAAAGTTGGTAAAGGTGCGACAAATAGAACTAAAGGTATTGCCCGGAAACCAATTTGTCGAAGAAAAAAAATTCTATTTATAGTAACAGTGACCTTGACCTTGGAGTCCCAGACTCTGAAATCAATAAGTGCCTTCCCTTCCTATGGGGTAACCTCTGGTATCAGTTTGGTAAAGGTGCGTCAAATAGAACTAATGTTATTGCCCGGAAACCAATTTGTCACAAAATATTCTATTTATAGTAACAGTGACCTTGACCTTGGGGCACGAGACTGTGAAATCGATAGGTGTCTTCCTTTCCTATAGAGTAACCTCTGGTATAATTTTGGTAAAGGTGCATCAAATAGAACTAAAGTTATTGCCTGGAAACCAATTGTTTATGCCCGCCGCCACTTCATCAAACTATAAGTCGAGTTTGACTTCGTCAAAACTCGACTAAATAATACCTTATTTGCACAACCATAATGCAAGAAAAGGTTTGTCAATAAAATATATTTTTCCTTACATTGGCTATCTCTAATGAGTCATGATCTGATTGGAAATTTCTCGTTCACTAAAATGGATATGATCTGAGACATTGAGGCTCAGATTGATTTCTGTGAATAAGGGCTGAGGTTTACGAAGTCTTTGATTAAGTTTAGTGAATGCAATTCAGAAATTTCATATCAAACCATGAAGAATTTGATATTCTTTTTATCGCATAATGTATAATTTAACAATTTATTTACCCCTTTACCCAACTTAACGGCCAAAACCGGCCAGCGCTATTCTCAAACATAGGCAATTATTTTTCATTATTTTTTTCATTTTTTGTCTCAAAAACATAGGTTATGACCCCTCACTGGAACGAGCTTGTCGAGCTCGTTCCAACGAGGGGTCATAACCTATGTTTTTGAGACAAAAAATGAAAAAAATTAGTTATTCCAAGAATTTTTTTTGCAAGTGTCATCTGCTTTTCGTGTTAGGTAAAGGGTTAACATAATAAGCATTAGCATTGCAAAGCCTTCTTACACTCAAGGGATGAAATACACCACCACCCATGCTATTCTGTAGATTATGAGTCCTGAAACATAAATCAAAGCAAGAGCATGAACTTTTGATGGCAAAGAAATAATTACAAAAATAAAAAATAAAATAAAAAACTGCCCTGACCACATGCAATTTTATAAAAAAAAAAATATATGGCCTGAGAAACAGATCTAATTTGTGGGGGGGGCCATTCCATTACTATTTTTTTTCATTTTTTAAATCAAAAACATAGCTTATGACCCCTCGTTGGAATGAGCCAATGAGCTCATTCCAATGAGGGGTCATAAGCAATGTTTTTAAGACAAAAAATTAATAAACAGCTGCGGCATGACCGCATGATACACCCGGACAGATGGACGGACGAATGGACAGCAGTATATCATAATACGACCGTTTTTTTCAAAACGGGCGTATAAAAAAAACAATGAAAACTGAATGGTAAGTTCTGTGAACAGCACTGCCTGGTATTGGCCATTATGATAGGTAAAAGGTTAAGACACCCCCCTCATCGAAAAAGCTTGCTGAGCTCGTTTTGGGGCTGTAAGTTACAGTTTACAAAACCTGAAACATGGTCAGCAAAATATTTTTATCCAATCTTTTTCCATTTGCATAACCTATTTTTGGGGGAGTTTTTTTTTAGATGAAAGTCAGATGCTACTATTCAACATATTAACAGGTGTCAGAACTGTCAGTTGCAATTTTTTCGACATATTACAAAAATTTATATACAATTAACAGGAGTTTACGCTACAACCCATATGCAATTAACAGATCAAATTTGTACTGAAGGTATGGTAAATGGTTTTGTGTTTGAAAATTATATTCAATTAACAGGGATATACAATTAAGAGATATCCAATTAAGTGGGCTCCACTGTACTAGCACTGTTTTACTCTGAGCATCAGACAATTTTTTTCCTGGCTACCAGCTATAAATGATGTCTTGTGTGTTTGTAGATACAGTCAGAATTTTGGATTGGGTTCTGTATTCAAAATCACTGACAGTTAAAATTGACCAAGTATTGAATAGATAAAACATTTGCAAAGAGATGTGTTCTGGCATGAGCATTTGAAGGGTTTTTAGAAGTTAGGTATAAACTGACCTTTCCAGGTCACCATACTCCCTTTGTTATGGAAATTGATTTCCTGTTCAATCAGTAGTTTGGGAGAAGTCATTTAAACAGGTTTTCTAAATTAGCTATACTGTTATTATTGGAGTGACATGGCACCCATAAAAATGGCCCCGGATGCTTGATATGACCAAACTTGTAAACTTTCCTTATACATATGTTCAATGTCAACTGTGGATTCATTTCGATATGTTGATTGTATGAAAAAGATTTTTAATTCATTTCGATATGTTGATTGTGTGAAAAAGATTTTGAACTTCCCATTTCCTACAGTGGTAACTCTTTACCCAATGCATATGATATAAAAATTTATTATGTTAACTGTTATTTTTTCAAATTTTTCAAAAATTTCAACAAAACCATATCAAGTGACCCCTCAAGCCTGGCAAGCTTGTTCCAAGGAGGTGTTACATGATATGTTTTTGTTGAAATTTTTGGAAAAATAATTGTTTTTTCAACTTCTGAATTTTGTATATTATGCAGGTGGATGCGGCCGATTTGTTAGGTAAAGAGTTAATGAGGGAACCTTATGGAGCCCCATAATAAAACTAATCAATATTTTTTTTTACCACTTTGATTATACCCCCCCCCCCCCCCCAATAAGGATGCTCCATATCAAATTCTAATGCAAATTAGTTTTGATGTGCAGTTCAGAAAACAATGATGTTAAAACTTTGTTCCAGCCTGAGTGGGCTCCCATTGGGCTACTGACAACTTAATGGCATGAATCAAGAACATGTCAGCCACTCATACCGTATACCACATTCCATTCAAATCAGCCCAAGAGTTATAAAAAAAAATGTAAAATTTGGGCAGGATGACATCCTTGCCCCTCCCATTGCAACTGCAAATATAGTTCCCCCTGCCATCTTTGATTGAAAAAAACATCACACTACACCTCAAAAGGAAGCTCATAGCCAAATATCAAGTCACTGCACCAACTGGTTCATGGCAAGAGCTTTTCAAAGCTGGGATGGTTTACACCCAAACCCTCTCCATGGGGGAGACTTATCACATTAAATGTGATTTAATACTTTACCAAACGCACATAATATTAAATTTATTATTTTAAATATTATTTTTTTTAATTTTTCAAACAATTTCAAGGAAACCATATCATGTGACCCCCCAGAGGTTCTGATCAAGTGTTGTATACCTGAATCAGCAGACCACATTTTACTAGAAATAACAGCTAGCCGCATGTCTTGATATATTTTTTTATTACATGACTGTGTAATTTAAATTTCACTGACGATCTTTTCCTGGTCCTACGGAAAATCCAGAGTGTGGAATCCGATTCCGTATCAATATATATAATTAGCTGTTCCGGACGGTGCGCGGACAAAATCCCATCGGACAAAATCCCATCCGGACAATATCCCAGATTTTTTACCCAGACGAAATCCCAGTGGACAAAATCCCAGACATGGGCGGACAAAACACCAGGCAATATTTTTTCACAAAAAAGTGGACAAAATCCCAGGTAGTATTTTTTTCTGGCAAAAGCGGACAAAATGCCAGGAAATATTTTTGATTTACAAAAACAGTGTTTTGGTTGTTGTTTTACTCAAACTTCTCACTTTGTTTTAAACTGCCTGTCCGCCTATTTTTTCATCAATGAAACAAGGATCGTGGCCATCAGAACCCAAAACTGTTTAATTGAGGGTTTTCAACAGGACAATGCCATGGTAAATACCATTATTTGCCAAAACTGCCTGGGTCAGCAGCCAAAAAAGAGAGTAAAACGTAATTATAAAACTTTGAATGAACGTTTGATGAACTTATGCAAAGATCGTCAAAATAACACAAAAAATATCGAGGAATTTTTACACTCTGTTAGTTTGTGCATGAGATGTAAATAATTATTCATTTATACAGTACGAGTGGACAGAAGTGTTTTTGTATGTCTTTGATAAAGTTATTTTCTACCATAAAAATACCAGTCATTAACATTAATTCTTGGAAAGCTCTCTCAGAACTTTCCAATAACTAATGTTACTCACTGGTATTTTCAGTGGTAAAAAGTATTTTTGTATGTCTAAGTCGTATGTAGTTAATTAAGGCACAATTGATGCATTTCAAAGGAAAAAGTTATTTTCCACCAGAAAAATACCAGTCATTAGGCTATAAAAAAAGAACCTCTGTTTCTCAGGCCCGCACGCATGGTCATTTTTGGTGTGCATGCAACCTTTTTATGACACCAAAAAAATCTTCAAAAAAATTTGAGATATTGTGCTCATTTCGGTAAATCGATATCGATGCGTTCGTAAATTTTAAATTAACACACTTCAAGCTTTTTCTACATCATACCTTAATAAAGTGGGTGGGTTTTAGCAATATTCACGACAGAAAGTGTTTTATTCTGTAAAAGGTAAGTCATAATGACAGCAAGAAGGAAAGTGTCTTTCAGTCTGACAACAAACAGTCACAAAGGGGAATGGTCGATTCGCACCACGTTTGATTCGCACCAACTTTCAGAAAGTCTGCAAAGTCAGGTGCTATGTTGAATGGAACACAGTCTCCTGGCATTTATTTTTAGTAACATTTGTATTGTAAATGGCTGTCATTGGGAATTTGTGTACTGTTATTTGAAACCGTTACGAGTTTCCCAGTTAATTTAAATAAATGCATTTGAGATGCAGGATAATTGGATAACTTATAGTAACCGTTGCTTGATATAAAAGTAACAGTCATAGTTGAAAATAAATTGCATATAGGCAGGTATGTGCGGTCGAATTGGTTAATAAAAACACGCAAACATTCGTTTTGTATTTCATTTTCAGATTTAAAAAAAATATGATTTATGGATGAACTGCCCGTTCAAATGGGTTGTGATAATTTTGAATATAATGGGGAAAAATTGCGATTCCCGATTTTATTAGGCAAGTTGTGAAAGGATTTTTTTGGAGGGGTAAAATAAATCTCTGAAAGTTGGCTCTTCGACATTTGATTTGTCCCAGAGACGTTTCAACCCGAGACGTTTCACCCACGAGGCGTTTCATGACTTTCGTCCTGTATTATAATTTTCACGTTTCACTGAAAAAACAAACATTCAAACCCCACTTCATTTACGACTCAACACCCCTGTGGTGAAAAACCAATATATTTGCGAAATTTTGCCTGGTCCACCAGGCGTTTCAGTGGGGGTCAAATTACCACAAACAACCTCTCGGGGAGAAAATAAAAAGAAAAAAAAAACCCCGCCCGCCCGCATGCTTTTTTGGAAAAAATGGCCTGAGAAACAGACAATCAACTTTGTATGGCCTTAACATTAATTCTTGGAAAGCTCTCTCAGAACTTTCCAATAACTAATGTTACTTACTGGTATTTTCAGTGGTAAAAAGTATTTTTGTATGTCTAAGTCTTATGTAGTTAGTTAATGCATAATTGATGCATTTCAATGGAAAAAGTTATTTTCTACCAGAAAAATACCAGTCATTAACATTAATTCTTGGAAAGCTCTCTCAGAGCTTTCCAATAACTAATGTTACTTACTGGTATTTTCAGTGGTAAAAAGTATTTTTGTATGTCTAAGTCTTATGTAGTTAATTAAGGCACAATTGATGCATTTCAAAGGAAAAGGTATCCTCTATTTTCTACCATAAAAATACCAGTCGTCATTTACATTAATTCTTTGTAAGCTCTCTCAGTTAACAACTATCCGAGTCCAAAACCATTGGCCAGCGATGCCAGAGAAGCTGTGAATTAGTAACAAAACACCAACCTTTGAAAATAGCACTGGAAAAACAATAAACCTTGGCCAATTACGGTAGAACTGTTCTCAATTTTTAATCTTATCAAAACATACTGCCTTCATTATTAGAAGTGTCACAGTATTGCATATTTTTTATAATAAATTAGTATAAACACACCTGGCTTAACCTATAGTTATTGTTGTTCTTTATACTTATTATCAATGGTATTGTTATAATAAATCACTAGTTACTTTGAAGAACATGGTTACAGTGCTTATATTAATTCTGCTGTTAATGTTAATATTATTGATATTAAGAAATAAAAGTACTTGAATCCAATGGGATAAAAAATTGTGTCTTTTTATTTTTATACCCAACTGGGATTCTGTCCGCCCATGTATGGGATTTTGTCCGCTGGGATTTTGTCCGGATGGGATCATGTCCGATGGGATTATGTCCGGCGTTCGTTCCGGATGCAGAGAGTACTTTACTCTGAGCTGGAATGGGTTGCTCGAACGGCAGTCCATTTTTTTTTTATCATATTCATATTTTTTTTATCGTATTCATGAGCATTGGGGGATTCCCTGGAGGTGTGCACCTGTTACAAAAATAAGTGTAAACAAAAATATTTCTTTTTTACTTCAATCTAATTTACCAAAAAAGGGTGGGGGAATTGTTAATGCTAGCATTGACATGCGATGTTGAACTATAAGTCATATTTATTTATTTATTGGTGTTTTAAGGTCATATACTTATGCACAATGGCTAATCATGACCGTGACAGTTTTACGGGTGGAGGAAGCTGGAGTACCCGGAGAGAACCACCGAGCAACGACGAGCAACTGCCAGCTCCCCAACATCGTAACTCCGCACTGCAGCACAGGCAGGGTTAGATTGGTTGAAGACATGCGTACCATCGACGTGCAGTATGCCTTAGAACACGGCGTCATCGTGCCCCCATGTGGACAATCAGGGGTTAAGTGCCTTGCCGAGGGACACAACGCGGGAGTCCGAGTTGATCGCTCAGACGGTCACCCATCCAATGATTAACCGGCTCGACGTTGCTTATCTTTGGTGATCTGATGAGAACCTGTTACTGCAATGCCACCGCGCCCCCATAAGTCATATAATAAACCTTTTATCAGTGAATTTACAAAATATATAGATTATCGCTACAGTGAAGTGATCTGGGTCGTCACATCAGGTCTCGTTGAGGTCAGATTGCCGGATCAAACTCACTGCCTGTGGCAGCTCGTTTGATCCAGTGGTCTGTCCTCAACTCGACTTGATACTACGATCCAGATCACTTCACTGTAGAGATAATATGTACATATTGTGTAAATTCACTGTTATTTTCAAGCCTCCTATAAGTCTACATAGAACACAATCTTTTTATCTTTTGGGAGTTTAATGATACCTTTGACAGCCAGGATCACCTCATGTTGGGCAATTGGCAATTTTATGGGTGAGGGAAGCTGGAGTACGTGGAAAGAACCACAGAGCAGTGGTGAGCAACTCTCAGACTCCCCAAAGTACTAATTCTACACAAGCAGGTCTAGCACTGATTGAAGACAAGTGCACCATTGGCATGAAGTTCGCCTGACACTGTCACTGTTCCCCCACAAGGACAATTGGGGTTAAGTATCTGCGCAAGGACACAATGCAGTTACCCCTGGGGATTGAACCATGGACCTTTCGGTTTGAAGTCCAATGTAACAACCACTGATCCTCCACACTACCGTAGAACAGGGACCAGCCGTGAGGGTGACTAGGGTGATTATGTCGCCCTTCTAAGCTTAAAGTCGCCTAGAAAAATAGTCGGGGCAATTACAAGTCACCCTCTAAAAATTGGCCAAAATGAGGAAAGGCTGAACTAAGTGATGCGAGGATTTCCTAAAAAACGCTTATTTTCAAGAATCGAATGTGCTTGAGTGTGATAAATGGGCATTTTAATTTGTCAAATAAACGACTAATTATTTGAAATCACACGACAATCAATTGTCCATTGTCGCTTTTGGCAGATTTTTTATTTCTATTTTGTTGCGTTTCAGTTGGAGCTCAAGGGTCGAAACGAAAGTAGGTGACTTACGCGACTCATTAAAATAACCCAGTTTGAAAGTAGGTTACCTCGCTTACAATGCCGAAATTGTATACACAATGGACGTATTTTATGACACTCAGGGGCGGATCCAGGGGGGTGCTCTGGGTGCTCGAGCACCCCCCCCTCCCCCCCACACACACACAGGCTTACTCACTACTCACAGTCATCCAAAAAAATTTGAATTTGCAGACATTCTGAAAGAGTGAGAACTTCATCCCAATCACAAGTATTACTGTAATAAGCATACGCGATTACTGTATTTCCGATCCAGCCTCCAATAATCTATCTTGAAGATTTAATTTCAATAAAATGTAATTGTTATACTTAAGAATGAGCCTGGAATTTAACCAGTTACCAATCACAGCTTTTCCCAAAATGGATGGCATTTGAATCAGCTGACGAGCTGATTCCAATGTCATCCATATATTTACGGTCTTATGGACAAAGTTTCCACGTTTATCAGCTCTGTTCGTAAATATATCTTTGTTCAGCTTAATCAGTGATGCTATAGTGACGTTCGCCTTCAGCAATAGTTTTACACTATGACAGATGATTGAATGGGACAATTTAATATTTAACAAAGAGCATTTAACATTGGTGAATGATTCACCAATGTTAAATGCTCTTTGTTAAATATTAAATTGTCGCAACAGTTGAACTTGCTGGATAATGCCTACAGGCATTCTCTTGTAAACTGAAACAATTTAATGTTACAGAGCAACAGGACATCTATTATCCAGACTTATTTCTTCGATAACATGAATAAAATAATTAAGCTACTTACCAGTTAAGATCAGTTGATGGAACAATGTATTTACACAGTGTACAAGTTTGTGCGTTCACATAGCACGGTTGAAGTGCACAAACTGAGACAGGACTTGGGTGTTTCAGAAGCGGATCCAGGATTTTAAAATAGAGGGACGTCGCCCTCTATACTTATATGGTCACAAACTGTTGTGATGCAAGTGTGCACATACTATTAATTTATAGTACGCACTGGCTTCAATTATTTTATTAGAATTGACTGGGGCGTACCTTTGCCTTTGGCACGCTCCAGTCAATTCTAACAAAATAATTTTCAACGACATATACTTTTTATATCTGATTAATAGACGGGGACGCACGCGGGATGCGCCCCTCTATTTTCTCAGAAATGATTTCTGAGAAAATAGAGGGGCGCACGCCATGTGCGCCCCCGTCTAAATCTGCCTTTGGGGCGTTTAACATTTAAATAGTATATGCATCTCAAAGTTGACCAGAAGAAATGTGCCCCCCCCCCCCCCCCCTTGGCCACTCACCCAGTGGCACCAACCCATCCACACATTCACCCACCTACACACACTCATACTTCTTGGAACTTCTGTCGCCCCTGCGTACAACAGGTATGTCATGGTGAAAATTATTATGTTTCTTCCTGGCAATCCCCGCATTTCAGTTAATTTGATGCAAAATCCAGGGGTGATTATATTTGCTTCTTGGTAGGTAACAATTTCGAATGATTATTTTGTTTTTCATTGGGCAGTGTCAGTACCATAATTGTTTTTACCAAATTTCAAGCCAAATCGGCAGAAAATAGGTTTAAGAGAAAGGACAAATATATGACCAGGATACGTCTCAGATAGCATCTGATGGGTTCCTAATTCAAAATTTTTTCTGGGGGAGGACCCCCAGACCCCCGCTAATTGCTTCGCGCCTTCGGCGCTCGCAATGACGGCGCAGAGCGCCGTCACGCTGCACGTCTTCGGCGCTTGCCGACCAACAATAGCACCCCCCCTTATAAAATCCTGGATCTGCGCCTGACACTGTATTTTTATTTTATTTTGCTGACGACTGTTAACTGTTGGGCCATCTATTCCCAGAAAAACACGAATGGAATTGAAACACATGAAAAAACAGCTTTAGTGATGACAAGAAAAGCTTTGCACAGGACACAAGTGTGCATGTGGACGATCTTGAAAGGGTCCTCCTAAACACCGGAATGACACGAAATGACACCGGAATGCCATAAAAATGATGCAGAATGATATGTAACCATATTGGAACTCCCACGGTTGCTTCCTACTTGCTCGTGGAGCCTTCCCTAACCCCACCTACATAATTACTTTGTGATTTTTTAACCTGGCATAGATGCATCATAGACAACTGGATCTGGATTAATCGGACGTTAATGGAGGACAACAAATTGAAAATATGAAGGGGTGGCACTTGCCTATGAAGTCTCCCTACATGACTCTGCAGTCTCCTATTTTTTCTGGAGGGAGACATGAAGTCTCCCTAAAATTCCCCCTAGGCTGGTCCCTGCCGTAGAACACAATGACTCAAGTTCAAAGCATATTTCATTCCTTCAGTACAACAAGGTGTCATCTGCAATGTTAAAATCAGTACAGATAGCACTTTGTTGAACTCAAGGAATGATTTTTTAAAAGATTCATGAGAAGAAAATACACAGAACGACACACATGTGAATGGGTTAATCAATATGGCATGAGTGGCAGCACGGAAGGATAAAAGGAACGTCTGTAAAAGCATTTATTAGACGAACACTCAGCAATTCGTTTGACAACTCGTCCCCTGAGTTTCAATGTGTCCTATATTCCAGTAAGCACATATAACACATTGGAATGAAGGGGAACAAACTATCAACAAAAAGAACACATTTTAACCCTTTAGCTAACGAATCGCCCACATCCGCCCGCGTAATATGCAAATTGAGCATTTGAAAAAATTAAATTTTTCAAAAAATTTCAACAAAACCATATCATGTGACCCCTCATTGGAACGAGCTCATTGAGCTCGTTCCAATGAAGGGTCACATGATATGGTTTTGTTTGATATTTTTGGAAAAATTAAAAAAAATGATATTTAAAATAATAATTTTTGATATCGTCTGCGTTGGGTAAAGGGTTAAAACCAAATAAATTTGCGAGGGGAATCCTCGTTACTATTTTTAACCATCGCTAGCAATTCAAATTGTAATCGTGGTGCACGATTTGTAGAAAATTCCACTGAAAATTCATATTCTATTCAAAAATAGTCAGTCAGTTCACGATATCCATTCAGCAAATGTGTTCAGAACAGATTTTCATTTTCCGGGAGGTTTAGTGTTGCTGTAGATGGAGATTTCATAGAACAGGCATGTAATAAATGTCTTTCTGCAAATCTCTACCAACATCAGAAGCAAGAATTTCTCTCAATCATATTCCAGCATTAAATGAAATAAGTTCAAGATATATTAGAAACTGTATTACTCACCAATATTTAGCCATTGATGCAGTAGAATGATCTAACCGTTTCTGACTGTGAAGTTCTATGCAACGGTCTACAAAAGCTCGGGCAACACAAATCTCTGTTTTCATTTCTGCCATCTTATGCTGAATCGTCTGAAAATGAGAACATAATCAATTTAATTTACAGATTAAAAGTACTGTAATTGTCTTGGTGGAATTTTAAGAATTCTTTTCAAACTGGTTAAAATATTTTATCACTGCCATGCAGATAACTTAGAAAACATTTAACTAATACATCTGAGGCGAGTACATAAAGAGAGGAAATATTGAGCAATGACATTTTAAACAAGAGGACCAAAGTAGCCATAATCGCTCACCGCAGAAGTTGTTTAAAGAAAGATTTAAAGTCACATTCAGCATCTCTGGCTTGTTAACACTATAGATGAATAAAGTAATGCAGTTATTTTTATCACCTAACCACCATCAAATATCCCATTACATATAGAGTATACCCACAGCAGTTTGGTGTACCAAATGTTCACCATGATTGGTGTTAACCACAAGCCTTCAGGGCGCAGTTAACACCACTTCACCACGAGTGGTGAACATTTAGTACACCAAGCTACTTTGGGTATATTTTATTTATACCATGATCGTCAGATTATTAAGAGTCGCTACTATTTTTTCTTGATTTTACTGAGCACCAGACGTACATTCGTGCAAATCTGCTTTTGTTTACACAAGCATCGGTGGCAGGTGCTTCCACTGTCATTTTTATCGCTGAAACGAAATGGAAAAAGGAAACCGAGCCTTTTTCGTTTTAATAACATAATAACATGCTATTTCGAGTTATCCACGCTTTATTAACATGAGACAATGCATGTTTGTTAACTTTTGGCATCTTAAGAGGTAAATTCATTTAAAAACGTAATAAATGATTGCCACTTCCATTTCACACTTCGCGAGGTGATGTGTGATAAGTTTGCTTTCAGGTCGACGTCACCAAAGGTCAACATGGATGTAGTTCTACTGTAGGTGTAAATTTTTACTATTGAAATCCCATTGCTGGCATGTTCACCACGGTTGGTGTGTAAAGCTAAGAGTTATGACATAGGCTTTTCATATATAGTAGAAAAGGTAATCATGGTATAAATAAATATCATCTACAACATGTTTAACTAGTACTATCATTGAAGGTGATTAATACCCCCATTTCTGGCTTACTAGAATGCAACTCTGAATGTTGAGCTTGAAAAAACAATCATTAATCCAAGTTCATGGGAGATAACTTATTTAAAATCATCGCAGATGAAAAATTTCAGAACATGCGCATATTCACTTACTAGTTATAATGTTTGAAAAGTTTCATCGAAATCGGTTCAATACTGCAGAAGGTGTTGTGCACAGAATTTCAATTGAAAATCCATAAAAATCTAAGTTCAGGGGAAATAACCTAGTTAAAATTGTCGCAGATGAAAAATTTTAAAATATGCACATGTTCACTTACTAGTTATAATGTTTGAGAAGTTTCATCGAAATCAGTTCAATAATGTAGGAGGAGTTACACACACAAGAATCAAATTTGAAAATCCATAATAAATCTAAATTCAGGGGAGATAACCTGGTTAAAATTGTCACTGATGAAAAATTTTGGAATATGTGCATGTTCACCTGCTAGTCATAATGTTTGAGAAGTTTCATCGAAATCGGTTCAATAAAGTAGGAGTTGCGCACACAAGAATCACATTTGAAAATCCATAATAAATCTAAGTACAGGGGAGATGACCCAGTTAAAATTGCGGCAGATGAAAAATTTTGGAATATGCCCACGTTCACTTGCTAGTTATAATGTTTGAGAAGTTTCATCAAAATCAGATGAATAATGTAGGAGGAGTTGCACACACAAGTTTGGACGGATGGATGGACAGATGGATGTACACATGTACAGGGCCATGACAATATAGCCCCCCCCCCACTTCTCTGAAATGGTGGTATAATAAATATGTGACAGAATACTGTGAATGACTTTGTTTCAGGAATAGAACTGAATTAATCTTCTCTCTGAGTGTGAAGATTGCAGGACAAAAATGCCCTTAGGATATATTTGTCTTGGACACAGACATGTTAATCTCAGAAAAAAATTTTCAGGGAACTTGAGGGTGATTTTCAGGGAAATTGCATGTATTTCAGGGAAACATGTACAAACAATATTCACAAAAACTAAAAAAATTCAGCTCTTGGATCATCATTGGTGCCAGGTTGCACACAGTGGTTCATAGGGTAAAAAATTGCTGATGCCCTTTATGCCATGTTAACAAATCACTGATTCAAATATCCTCACCTCCCTCTTTTCCTCAAGCCCTGCTCCTCCCCTGCTACTCCCTCCCATTTCTTTCAATTCAGCATTGCTATTTTAAGTTGAAGATACTTTTAACAACTGATCATTTTATTAAAATACAAGCCCCCAAACTTTAATACCCGATCATCTGCTTTATATTATTTTGAATAAATAATTTATACCGCACACCAGTGCACAATGGAAAGACGTGATTGACCTAAATTTTAAGACACATCAAAAAACAATGTATGGAAGCCAACAGGTGATATAAGATTTACCATCATCGAAGTTCATTTGATTGATCGAGGCACAGCAGATGCTTTGAAAATGATTTGCTGCTATCAGTAAATCATCAATTTGTACATTTCTTTCTCATGGAAAATGAAAATTTACCCTAATTTATCATGGAAAATCATGGATTCTCTGGAATTTTTCAGAAACTTGTATGAAGCCAGGAACCATAAGTGAACACTGAGAGAGTGATTCTGCTCAAAATGCTCTATAATTTTGACTAGATGAATGTCATAAAACATGTTATTTTACTTGTTTATCAAGGTTGAACCTAAACAATGAAATGTGGATGACACCATGTTATTGACACATTGCAAGATTGGCAATGATTGCACAATGTTTTCATAACTGGCATTATCACAGAGAGATTAATTACAGTAGCATGACTTCAATTTACTTGCATATTTGTGTGGATATTGGACATGGAATTCACTGGACAGAGGACATTAACCTTGTTGCCACTTTGAAAGATGGGAGGAGGGGGGGGGGAGGGACTGACCAAGTGTTACTACCAGTGAAAACTTAATGAAAAGCCTTGAAGCTGAAGAACATATATAAATGTTTCTTCTACCTGATTCATTGGGGGAGGGGGCAATGACTTGACTTGGAGGAGAGACATTTAACAAAGGACATAGAGGCCAACTGATTAGCTTAGCAAGTTATTTAATTAATCACTCGATTCAGTGTGACTGTTGAATTAACTTGTCACGTTCATGAGATGCAGTGCTGAACTTAAGTTACTATATGGTTGAATGTTGGGAAATTGGGTTAATTTGAGACTACTTTCAGTCTTCTGTGCACATACAAATACTGTACCGAAACTGACGTATTTCTTTACCTGAAAAATACCGATACCGATACCAAACCTGAAATTTCAATATTGCACAGCACTATTTGTTACGGTGTTCTTCTGACAGGGATCGAACCATGGACATTTTCCCAACTATAAAATGTTGCTGTGTAACTGATGAGCTTGGGTTTTATGGAATAAGTGGTTTTTTTGTGATTTGTTACTGTGTTATTCTTGCTTTCAAACAAGATAGAAATTCATGTTTTCGTTATTACTTTTATTTATTTATAGTTTCAATAACTATTTTTTAAACCAAGTGGTATATTGTCTCATTGCACTGCATTGCATTGTAAATGGTGCCTTGTTCCACTCAACGGACGATATATGAGACAAATGCCTTCAGAACATTATTCAGTCATTTAATGCTGGAATACGAATAAGAGAATTTTATCCTAAGGGTATTAGGTTCAAAAGGCATTTTATTCTTTTTATCCCAAGAGCATTTTGTACAAGAGCATTATGTCCCAAGGGCATTTTGTCAGTGTCTTTATATCCTAGGGCATTTTGTGGTGCCTCAGTGTTTAGAGCACTGGACTATAACCCTTAAGGGCTTATTGTCCTGAATTCACACCTAACTACAGCCTGTAAACATCCGGTGGCTTGACAGTGATTTCTAGTCAAGTCTTGACTGCTTTAACAGGCAACCAAGACTTCACTAAAAACCACTGCCTCTGTTATTTGTCTATTCGTCACCTGAGTGCTAGAATGTCCCATGTCCCGTAGGGGACATGGGACATTCTAGCACTCAGGAGACATATTGTCAGAAGGACCTACTCATGATCATGATGGCTTGTTAAGGGCACCTGTTCTGAGACTATAAAAGTTAGAAATAGGCCTTTAAGGGTTAAGGCATTAAGTCGATGATTCAATCCTGACCAGCGATAACTGTGTTGTGTCCTTGGGCAAGACATTTAATCCTGATTGCCCGCATGGGGGACATGGTGACACTGTGTACCAAGGCATATAGTGCATGTTGATAGTGTACTTGCCTTCTACTGCTGCAAACTCAGTTTGTGTAGAGTTAGTACATTGGAAGGTATGTTGCCTCTCCAGCCTCCCCTACCCATAATTCTGTCTGATGTGATGTGACCCTGGCTGTTGAAAGTGTCATTAAACCCCAAAACAAACCTATAACTAATAGTTTTTATCAACATTTTAGTTACTGAAATTTCTATGTATGTAATTGTATCAAAGTCATCTCCTACAAAAATGAACACTTAGGTTCTTAAAAACATTCTTGTTTCCCAGACACCTCCTTTGTTATTTAAAATCTGCCTCATCAGTGGCAGGTGGGGGGGGGGGGGGGCATGGAGAAGAAGTCTCACTCTCCCTTCTCCATAATTTGTCAAACTTGCAATAGTTGGAAATTCAAAGCCCTAATTTGGAAAAAAGTTGGAAATTTTAGCCAGAGAACTGGTGGATGTAATTTGCCACTTGTTGGAAATTATGTAGTGGTGGTCAGAATTTTAACTAATGGGGGAGGAGCAGTGTAACTGGAATCTAGAGGTGGATTCCCCAACCCTCATCCAAGACACCTTAGTAAAGTTCCTGCTCATCAGTCTTACATGGAAAACTCTTCAGTGATAATCTTTGGCTCTTGCAAACTTGTAGAATTAAAAACTGCTGAAAACATTATAAGTTAACTCTGCTGATATGTATGGTATATGGAGATTTAAAACCTGGATGGCGGTTTTTAAACACCGAGCTGCAGGACCAAATTCGTGAATAATTGTTTTGCTTTTACAAATGCAGAAGACAACAGATGGAGTTACATCCCTTTAGGTCATTAACCCTTCACCCAACGAATCGGACGCATCTGTCTGCGTAAAATGCAAATTCGGCAGTTCAAAAAATATTATTTTTTCAAAAATTTTCAACAAAACCATATCATGTGACCCCTCATGATATGGTTTTGTTGAAATATTTTGAAAAAATTGAAAACATGATATTTAAAATAATAAAATTTGAAATCGTCTGCGTTGGGTAAAGGGTTAAGGAAACACAGTATTTTGTTGACATAACGTCCCCAGATTTCCAATGTCAGTGCCTACTGACACACAGAACACATTGGAACTCAGGGACGATATTTGCTCTTATTTTATTTTTCTCAAGTTTTTTTCATTTAATTACTTGACTGTTTAATTTATAACAGCAAAATATCATAGAATTGTCAGAAATCTGATGAC
This sequence comes from Pictodentalium vernedei, assembly GCA_031216915.1. Taxonomy (NCBI): domain Eukaryota; kingdom Metazoa; phylum Mollusca; class Scaphopoda; order Dentaliida; family Dentaliidae; genus Pictodentalium; species Pictodentalium vernedei. The sequence goes on along the minus strand of CM062289.1, from coordinate 421,763,770 downwards.
ATTTGTGACTATTTTCAGGCTTTTTGGTTCATTTTTATATCGAGGTGACTGAGAGCGAAAGCTTTCATTTAAACCATAATTATACTCCTGATGTTACGAGTGCCCATATACTCTGGATGTTGCATGCTCTCATGTACTTTGGATGTTGGGTGCATCCTTTGCAATGGCTATTTGTCCAAGGCATTCGGACCAATCAAATGTCAGAATTTATCGGATTTAGGGACAATAGTTTTTAACCAGAATACTGTGTGGGGATGAAAAAATAATTCCACTTATTTTCAGGAAAATAATGTGGATCAGCAAAAAAAAGCTTGCCCTCCCTCATCATAAAATTGAGGGAAAATTACCTGAGAAACAAGAAATATTTTTTAAGTGGCCTAACTAATAGTTTTTATTCACACTTGAGTTGGTGAAAGATCTTTTGAGTATAACTGAACTGATCACCTACCACAAAAATGAACATTTACCTGAAGTTTAGAGAGTGTTTTCCCAAATGCTTTTCTTTGGCGAACATAGTTCCTGGTCTCTTCAAACATGAACTCACATGCTGCTGTTGCTGTAACTCCAACAATTAATCTCTCTTGTGGTAATTCATTCATCAAATAATAGAATCCACTGTTAACCTCTCCTAGAACTGCTTCTTTGGGAAGTCGTACATCCTCAAAAAATAGTTCTGCAGTATCCTGGAATGCAATCATAAATCAGCCAAATGTAGACAAAGGCAATTCCTCATATTGAATCCAAAGGAATTTTGGGCATCCAAATAGATCCCTTTACATGGATTCTAGAGACTTGCCATGAATGAACTTGAATCTCATCCTTCGAGCATGCAGCATACCAAATATCAAAATCATTCAGAGAATCAGTCTTGGAAAGGACCCTTTTGAAAACGTCCCTCAAAAAAGAATTGTGATTAAAACTGAGATTTTAGTGATTCCAATGAAAGTGTCAATGACCCTATAGCTTAACTTGTCTGTGTGTTGTGTTACATGAAAAGGATAATGTTCAATGTTTATGAAAGGATTATGAAAGTAAGACAAGAATTGTGATAATTGGGGATATGTTAATTTCTGTTCCCTGTATATGCTATATTTTCAATAAAAAATAATATAGGTCTAGACTGTACTAAAGAATTGAGGGGTGAGTTAATGTGGCCCTCATAGTTAATGTATGTGGCCCTTACAGTTAATGTATGTCATCGAAAGTTACCAAGTTACAGGGAAATTATTCCAAAACGAGTCATCCCATCAAGTTACAATAAAATCCCTTCATAAATATGGCCTGTAGACTTAGCTAAAGGTTTTTGAGCTTCGGGCCTGTGTAGCCATCATGGTTAACCGACCGCAACCAAAAGGGAATGTCCTCATCTAGACATCATACTGAGTCATCCTACCAAGTTACAATGAAATCCCTTCATAAATATGACCTGCGGTCTGGGCTAAATTTTTTGGGGTTTTGGGCTTGGGCAGCCATCATGGTTCAATGATCGCGATCAAAAAGGGAACATTCTCATCTAGGCATTATCTGGAGTCATTCTACCAAGTTACAATGAAATCCCTTCATAAATATGACCTGTAGACTATGCTAAAGGTTTTCGGGCTTTGGGCCCCTGTAGCCGTGACAGTTGACCAAAAAGGGGACGTTCTCATCTAGACATTATATGGAGGCATCCTACCAAGGTACAAAGAAAACCCTCCATAAATACGACCTGTAGACTGTGCTAAAGGTTTTCGGGTCATGGCTGAATGATCGCGATCAAAGGGGGACGTTCTCATCTAGACATTACCTGGAGTCATCCTACCAAGTTACATTGAAATCTCTTCATAAATATGACCTGTAGACTGTGCTAAAGTTTTTCGGGTTTCGGGCCCCTGTCAACGTTACAGTTGATCAATCGTGACCAATAGGGGACATTCTCATCTAGACATTATATGGAGTCAACCTACCAAGTTACAATGAAATCCCTCAACAAATACGACCTGTAGACTGAGCTAAATGTTTTGGGCTCGGGCAGTCGTCACTGTTGACAGATCGCGACCAAATGGGGAAGTTCTCATCTAGACATCATATGGAGTCACCCTACCAAGTTACAATGAAATCCCTCCATATTAAATATGACCTGTAGACTGTGCTAAAGGTTTTTGGGTTTTGGGCTTGGGTAGCCGTTAGGGTTGACAGATCATGACCAAAAGGGGACGTTCTCTTTCAGATATTATACAGAGGCATCCTACCAAGTTACAATGAAATCCCTTCATAAATATGACCTGTAGACTGTGCTAAAGGCTTCTGGGCTCGGTCAGCCATCCTGGTTGACTGATCACGACCAAAATGGGATGTTCTCATCTAGACATGACCTCAAACCTGCATATGAAATTTCATGCCAATCGGACAAGAACTACAGGGTGTAGCCTGTGCTAAAGGAAAATGTGAACAGACTCACAGACGCACAGATTCGGACTCCTGCGTTGTGTCCTTGGGCAAGGCACTTAACCCTGATTGTCCACATGGGGGCACGATGACGCCGTGTACTAAGGCATACTGCACGTCGATGGTACGCATGTCTTCAACCAATCTAACCCTGCCTGTGCTGCAGTGCGGAGTTAATGTGTTGGGGAGCTGGCAGCTGCTCGTCATTGCTCGGTGGTTCTCTCCGGGTACACCGGCTTCCTCCACCCGTAAAACTGTCAAGGTCATGATTAGCCATTGTGCATAAGTATGTGACCTTAAACACCAATAAATAAATAATATAAATAACAGACTAACAGACTTTCGCACGCGTGATGACAATAGCTTATCTTGACTTTGTCAAGTTAACCCTTTACCCAACAAATCGCCCGCATTCGCCCACGTAATATGCAAATACAGCTGCTGAAAAAATATTATTTTTCGAAAAATTTCAACAAACCATATAATGTGACCCCTCTTTGGAACAGGCTCATCGAGCTCGTTCCAAAGAGGGGTCACATGATATGGTTTTGTTGAAATTTTTTTAAAAAATTTAAAAAGTTAAAAAATTTATAGTAATTTATATATTTTTTATACTTACCAATGACCCAGACATAGCTGGTGCTAACTCTTAAAATATAGGGCCAAACACAAATTTTGCCCCCCAATCCCCAAAATTTGCATCTAAAACTAAAGAAAACATGTCCAGAGAGGCCCTCCACACCTCGCCCCCACTGCGCATGCGCAGTGTCAAGGACGTTCCGAAATTGGCGCCATTTATCATTCTAATAACCAGTGCCTGGTAAGCGCTATGTACTCAGCGGGGAGGCAAGAGTTCCCAACTCCTGGGAGGGCCATCCCCGTCTGGGTCATTGGTAAGTATAAAAAATATATAAATTACTATAAATTTTTTAACATTTTTATACTGTACCAATGACCCAGACATAGCTGAATAGTAAAAAGGCTGGAGGGCCAAGGACATAGAGCAAAATGGAATACGCTCAATAAAATAAAATAGAGTCATCCCCTGTAGGGAAAAGAAGTAATAGGCCTTACATGTATCTTTCTTATTTATGATAAATTAGAAAGATACAACACCTTCCAAAAATTGAGCTTCATACATCCATGTACTCTATTAATATCCAATAATCCTTATACTAATAATTTTTAAAGTAAGCCAATAATAAAGTAAGTCTAGAGAATAGAGACTCTTATACTCCTAAAAGTGTGTGAGAATTGCATAATCATGTCCGTTGACATATGCAATATTCAAAAGCTATACTTTAAAAACTAAGACTTGAATGAATTTTATAAACTTAAACTTCTCACTAAACAACCATCCTAAAAACAGCTCAGAATTACTAACTCCGGAGGAGGTATCCCCTTGTTTTCATAGTAAAAACAGGTGACCCAAGGGAACACCCTCCCCCCCCCCTTTTTCTTGCCCTGGGTCAAATAGCCCAGAGCGAAGAGGGCAGCCGAACGGAGACACTGCCGAAACAGACAGCCTACCTAGCTATAGTAGCAACTGTTAAGTGAATGACATTCTGAGCAGTAGATAATAGACCTAACAATAGAGGCCTCCAGAAATGGACTCGATATTTCTGAGATAAAATTCATGAATGGATGGCTGAGCGCAATGAGCAGCCTTCAAAAATCTATAATAGAACACTATTAATGTAAGCCCAAGAAGTAGAAGAACTCTTACTTCATGAGCCGAAATCTTAAGCACAACTGCTAAGCCAATGATATACCATAAGCAGTACGCTAGTTAATAGAATCCATTAACAATAAAATGGAGCGTAACGTCCTTCTACTAGACATCAAAGACAGAAGAAGCTTACGCCCTTGTAATAAACAGATATCTGTTTATAAATACATAAACTGTACCCGGAAAGAGTAAAGGCCTATGCCCATACGAAGACGGAAGGACCTTAAAATAATAGGTTCCGGATAATAGGAGCCTAACTCTTATGCAACAATCCAACCTAAATAGTAACGGAAGTATTGATTCCGAAACTATGAAAGTGAAAATCATCCATCGATAGTGCATGAAACTCACTGACTCTACAGTAAAAGAGAAACCAACAGAATTACTGTCTAAAAGGTCAGAATTTGAAAACTACTGTTTCCAGAGGCTCAAATGATTACTTAGCTAAATAAGAACCTGAAGTTAAAATCCGTATAGGAATTTAATCTAAAGATTCTAAGTCTATTTATCAAAAAGTTACTAACTGACTTAGATAAAGAGACAAAAGACTCAATTGTAAACTATCGTAGAGTGCATAGGTATGAGGTAACATAAACCTATAACCTAAATAACAACAGGCTGCAGTAGATCTTGTGAAACAAGTATACTAAAAAATAGCAATGAGTAGTATGGAGGGATCAACCATATGAACATAATGATCCCTACACCACGACGGAAGAGCCTCCACTTTAGTCGCATAGAATAGCGAAGAAGAGGATCTCCTATAGTAAGAAATCGCGTCCAAAGCTCGTCCAGTACAGTGCTTACAATGCAATATGGACCACACAACGGAAAACATGAAGGTTGCGACCTTGCTGGTTGTGATAAAAATGACACGATTTACCCAGTGAAAAAAGATCCTCACATAGAGGAAGATTTCACGTTAAGATCCACAGTAGACAAGAGAGTAAATTACTCATGATCTCTGTGAAGATAGAGATGCTATCAACAGAAATATATTGTGGTTGTTTATCTTAGCAATACCTGCTAAAAACAACAGCGCCGGAGGATACGCGTATCCTATCATTCTGTCCTATAGATCAATAGAGCGTTAACAGTATTAGCTCAGAGATCTGGACAAGCCAACACATACGTCTGCAATTGATTAGCCAACTGTGTCATAAATAAAACATCATTGGGCGCTCCCATAGATAGCAAATCTGATTGAATACTTGTTTGTTGAGAGTCCATTCTGACAGCAACAAGCGACCCGTAAGAGAACGGGAGTGCGATAAAACAATCAGACGACCCAGAATATGACGGACCAAAACTGAACTTGGTGTACTATAACCAACAGACGGATTCTTTCCATTAAATTGAATAACGGAAACGAAAGAGTGCCTCCCTGGTTCCGGAGATACGCCACTACTGTCGAATTAAAGGACAGGAATTTGGGCATGCGTTTCTGAATAATGTTCATGCAATGACATAAAGCAAGCCTAAAAAACATTATTCCGCGGAAGTTAACTGATAGCTAAAAGACTGCGGAACCCAAAGACCCTGGCACTTCGAATCCGTAGGGATCAGTATATATCCCAATCTGTTTGACTGGCAACCGTCATAACAGCCACACTCGGGTCCGGCAACTGCGGCGGCACTCTCTGAGTCAACCACCGAATGTTTGCCCCAGTCTGAATCTCTTGTAACACTAGATAGACAAGAGAATGTATAATCAAGCAATTCATGGATTGCCGGAAAGTTGCCGTCGAAGAGAAGCTCCTCCGAGAACGAAGCGACTCTGAGAGAGTTCTTAACCTACTATCCACGCGTGGATGTAGCTAGGGCTGCCTCACGTCTAACCAACTCCAATCAGCCACTGAAGGGCGGAGTTATACGTGAACAAACTACTGCCCTCAAAAGAAATTACATTGAGAATAATATCCCGTAAATCTTTTCTTGAAGACGTAATGATAACGCCTCAGTAAGGCGGATTACGTATAATAAAGCGTCTAAGTTAAGTCTAATATACATAATGTCGTTCCCAACATTGAAATTGGAAAAGACATAAACGGTGAAAAAGAATATATGCAGTCTTTAATCACACCGTCTAGACGCATATGAACTCTCGGTATGCCCTGCTCTGCCAAAATAAACTATATGTAAAAAAGATAAAATGGCAGAAATGAGCCACGCGGACAAGAAACTAAACTATCATGCTTAGTAGCCGTCTTGTATATATATAAATATATAGCGTCGAAAAATAAAACACATGTTGTAATGACAATATTGGACTGCGTCGGTAAGTCAGGGACAAAGTCCCTGTACCGATCGAAAAATCCGAGTCCAATGACGCTATAAGTCTCTTATCCAAGATCGCAGCAATGAAGTCCGAAAAATAATCACTGGAAGAAATGCCAGAAGATATGAAAGGCATCTTCCGATACTACTAAAGGGAAAACTCGAAATCTTTCGAATCCCTTTCGCCATCCTGTCGGACCCTATAAAGCGTTCGGTCGTCCGTAGCTTGATGCAACCGCGGACCGCACCGACCCAGCGCCGTCGGATAATTCCTGATTCGACCGAGAAACCGTCAATTGCTGGGATGCTGCGAAACAACTGTGCTAACTCGGATAGCACGTCCGTCACTGAGGCCTGAGGAGCAGCGGTCTTACGATGCATTGCCGCAGGAAGCTCCGAGATCGTTACCCCGTGCATACTTCCAATATGCGAGCGAACGGAGTGTATAGGCCTCGTGTCCCTTGGCTACCGGATGGCGCGACCTATTCGCTGTGGAATCACTGAATGCCGAAACTGATCGGATACTCGAGGTCACGTAGCCAATGTGCGGTCGTGTGCCCTGCTGTGAGGATGAGGAAGCATTAAAGACAGTCTCTCGGACTGTCAATATAACGGAGCGTCCCGAGCAACGGACATATGCTCCGAATGTAAAATATCTGAACCACAACATGCGGTCCCCTATGTTGTTGGCTTCCTCCGATCTGTCCTCAATCTGCCGTCACTGGGTGAGTACTAAAGTAATTAAAGTGCTCGCATCACCCAAATCTCTTTCCTAGACCGCAACGGACGAACCCGGCAGCCGAACCATTCGATGAATGTACGCTACACCGGGTGAGCTAGCGAATGTCACTCCGTAAGCGATAGACATATTCCATGAGCACTTATTGCCGCTAACTCTTCATTAACTATGACGACAGAGGCACACTTTTGAAAGACATCTCCATAACTCTTCGAACAAGAAACCAGAAATGCTTGGATAGCAAGCATAAAATAATAATATATATAGCGTCGTTCAATAATTCGAAAGTTTGTGTGACATTATTGGACTATGTCGGAACTGAGGGACGATGTCCCTGAACCGAACCAAAAATTTCTAAGTCCACCGACGCTATCAGTTTCTTATCCGGCATCGCAGCATATGTTGTTCCGAAAGGGAAAGCTTGAAATCCACCGAATCCCTTTCGGTATCCCGTCGGACCGGATGAAACTTTCGGACGTCCGTACCCGCTTCCGCGGAGCGTCCCGACCCAGCATCGTCGGATAAAATATATGCGACAGATTCAGTTGATGCTGGGATGCTGCGATAAACTGTGCTATTAAGGAAAGCACGTTCGTTCCCGAGGCCTGTGCAGTAGCGGACTTACGATGCATTGCCGCTGGAAGCTCCGTGTACGTTGACTCCCGCATACTTCCTATGCGAACGTCCGGAGTCTGCAGACCTCGAGTCCCCGGCTACCGACCCAGCGCTGTCGGATAATTCTTGATCCGACACCGTTTCTGTCGGCTGCTGGGATGCTGCGATAAGCTGTGCTATGTGCACAAGAATGTCCGGCGTCGAGACCTGCGGAGGCGCAGTCTATCGCTGCTTCGCCGAGGGCAGCTCCGCATCAGATGGCTCCCGCATACTTTTCCTATGCGAACGTCCGGAGTCCATCGGTCTCGAATCCCTGGCTGCCGGATGGTGTGACCTGGTCGCCGAAGAATCCTTGATCGGCGAAGCTGGTAATATATCGGCGGTCACGCAGCCAAGGTGCGGTCGTGTGCGCTGACGAGAAGAGGAAGCCTTAGCAGTCTCAGCGGACTGCCTATACAACGGAGCGTCCCGAGCGACGGACGTATGCTCCGCTAACGACACATTTGTACCACAACATCTGGGGCCAGATGTTGTTGAACGAGAGAGGGGCCTCTCTCGCTTGCCGTCCGGATGGACCGGAACGAGCTATGAACCGGACTAAAAGGCTTCCTCCGTTCTCCCTCCGATCCGCCGTCACTGGGTGTGCATTAAGTTAATTTTATAGTGCTCGCATCACCCCAAAATTCCTTCTAGACCGCAACGGACGAACCCGGCTGCCGAACCATTCGGTGAATGGACGCTACACCGGGCGAGCTAGCGGACGTCAAAGGCCGTCGAACCTACTAGGGTCCTCTTAGGCAATTGGCGTATTACATGAGCACTTTTCCGCTAGCCCTTCATTAATTGTGACGACGGAGGCACACTGTTGGAAGACATCACAGATACATCACCCTAATCTTGATCGTCTGAAATAGAAATTGATAAAGTAGAGTGACCCTGCGGGGAAAGGACCGGAGTGTCCAAATCCCCAACAACATACCGTGACATACGCTTCCCATATTGTCATCGAAATCATACGATACAGAACCGGAGTTAATGCGAGTACACTGACCACATATAGAATGATAATAAGGTCAGAGGAAGACTTCCTCTTAAAACAATAGATCAATATCCTATTAATGTGAAAAGAAAACAAGTCCTGGTACTCGCACTAACCCCTGGCAATCAAAATACATAATAATAATATGATCCATTAATATAGAAAAAATAATTGAAATCAAAATATTTTGAAAAAATATTTTTTTTCAGAACAGCCCAAGTTTCTGAAAAGTAACGTTGAGCCCCAATGGATCCCAAGCCTAAGTGTGGACAAAAATTTTAAAAATATTTTAAACAATTTATTCAACACTTACGAACAATAATAATGTATCTAGTTATGATTGAAATAACATAAAGATATTATTATTTAGAAATCCCCCCCTCACACAGAGGGCTGTTGTAAATGTAAACAATGAGTGTAAAAACACTAAAATAAGACTCCAGGCACCCAGGCCCGAAATCAGTTACCAAAAATACACCATCTGATGCAAAACAGAGACTTCCAGGGAAGAAACTGCAGAACATCAGATGGTAGATGCAGAACACAACGCCTAACCACCCGTAGGTGAAGACGTAAACATGGGGAAAGAACAGAATTCATTCTGTTATTCAGCTAAACTCCCAAGAAATTTTAGTAATAATAATTACAGAAATTATGCCAAAAGCATGGGAGAATAGCAAGGGGGAACTTAAAGGACAGGGAGAGAGGAAAAACACTTGTAAAAACAGTGTAACTAAATAATCAGAATGACAACAAAATGGCTGCTGCCTTGAAAATAGGTAACTTAACATAATTTCATTAAAAAATTTTAAGTTACAGCCCTGATAATATTCTGTCACACATTCTTTTCCTCTCCTCCTTTTCTATCCTCCTTAGAATCACCATTTCACTAATATTTATTTGTCTGGCATCATTTAAACTGAGATTTAAAAGCACAAAGATCAGTCAGATGTTAACTGATGAAGGGCCAAACTTAGAATGATAAATGGCGCCAATTTCGGAACGTCCTTGACACTGCGCATGCGCAGTGGGGGCGAGGTGTGGAGGGCCTCTCTGGACATGTTTTCTTTAGTTTTAGATGCAAATTTTGGGGATTGGGGGGCAAAATTTGTGTTTGGCCCTATATTTTAAGAGTTAGCACCAGCTATGTCTGGGTCATTGGTACAGTATAAAAATAATGATATTTAAAATAATGAATTTTGAAATCGTCTGCGTTGGGTAAAGGGTTAAGCTAAAAATGAATGGAGCAGTTTTACTTGAACAAACTTGAAATTCCACTCTCCCAATAAATAAAGCTTCATATAAAAAATCAAAACATTCCAGGTATGCAAATTTCACAGAAATTATCATTCTGTTTCCATGCAGGTTTCGTCATGTCAAAAATCACTGAAGCAGAAAATTGATTCCCACATATTTTTTAAGCTTGTAGTTTCTACAAATATGAGTTAACTCTTTCAACACAAGAGACCGAGTTTCCAGTCCAGCAACACGATACGCCATTAAGGAGGATGGCTACTACATGTAAGTGAACGTGTGTGGCAGAACAACCAAAGTGCTACCCCCTAGGAGCCTGTCACCAGAAGCCAATTCTCTCACAACAAAGGTGGTGCTATGGGAGCCACATGGAGTCGGATCAAAAATCCAAAACCTTTATGCACATCTAGAGACCATACCTGAACATATGAACACACTTTCAACATTTCGAATTAAAAACACTTGGAGTCTTCACAGAAACTGATGGTCTTGGACCAAAAAGTAACACCATGGGAGCCACATGGAGCTGTATCAAAAATCCAAAACCTTTATGCACATCTGGAGACCATACCTGAACATATGAAAACACTTTCAATGTTTGAATTAAACGTCCAGGAGACTTTCGCCAGAAACCGATTCTCCAATGACAAAAGTGGTGCTATGGGAGCCACATGGGGCCAGATAAAGAATCCCCAACCTTTATGCACATCTAGAGACCCTACTTGAACATATGAACACACTTTCAACATTTCGATTTGAAAACCCTAGGTGCCTTTCAATGGAAACTGATTGTCTAATGACAAAAGTAGCACCACAGGAGTGACATGGGGCCTGATAAATAATTTGAAACCTTTAGGCCTAAAAAAATAAAAAATCTGTTTCTCAGGCCCTCCCGCATGGTCCTTTTGGCTGCCGCATGCTCTCTTTTTATAACCAATTTACACTTAAAAAAAATTAAAATTAAATGGTTTCTGTCTGATATTTTACCCAAGTTAAAAAAATTGATGAATTTGTCCCTTGAGTGCAAGAAGGCTTTGCAATGCTTTAGCATTGCAAAGCCTTCTTGCACTCATGGGATGAAATACACCACCACCCATGCTATTCTGTAGATTATGAGGCCTAAAACTTGAACCAAGAACATGACGTTTTGATGGCAAAGAAGTAATTACTGAAATAAAAAATAAAATCAAAAACCGCTCGCCCGCATGCAATTTCACAAATAATGGCTTGAGAAACAGAAGATCTACTTTGTGTGGCCTTATGCCCATTGAGAAACCCTACTTGAACAAATGAACACACTTTCAAAATTTTGAATTAATATCATAGAAGCCTTTTGCCAGAAACCTATTCTCTCAACGACAAAAGTGGCACTATGTGTGTCACAAGGGGCCAAATAAAAAATCCCAAACCTTTATGCACATCTAAGACCCTAACTGAATATATGAACACACTTTCAATGTTTCGAACTAAACCTCCAAGGAGCCTTTTGCCAGAAACCGATAATCTATAACAAAAGTGGCACTAAGGGCACCACTTGGGGCCAAATAAAAAATCCCAAACCTTTATGCACATTTAGAGACCCTACCTAAACATAGGGCTGCATGGTAAATTGATAAACCGATATATACCGTATTCAAACCAATATCAATTGAATACCGCTGCAATTACAAAAATATCGGTTTATCGTCTTTATTTATTTACCCACAATTTTGATTTTCAAGATCACTTGATTTTTTTAATTCTAGCCCCAAATGAATAATATTATCCCTTTATACAAGGAATCGTCTGCTTCTGCCCTCGTAATATACAAATTGTGCAGTTGGAAAAATAATTTTCAAAAATTTCAACAAAACTATAGCATGTGGCCCCTCATTGGAACGAGCTCGTCGAGTTCGTTCCAATGAGGGGGGTCACATGATATAGTTTTGTTGAAATCTGGGGAAAATCTGAAAAACTAATTTTGAAAATAATAAATTTTGATATCGTCTGCGTTGGGTAGAGATTTTTCAAACCGCATCATCAAGGCATGCTAATTGGTTCCGACTGTGATGCCCCGAGTCCCAATTGTGGTACTTGTGTCCATATATCTGAACAGTTTTTGATATATATATATATATATATATATTTTTTTGAATACCGATACCGGTATTCAGTTTTGAATATCATGCAGCCCTACCTAAACATATGAACACACTTTTAATGTTGCAAATTAATTCCACTAGGAGTCTTCACTGGAACCTAATTGTCTAACTACAAAAGTGGTACCACAGGAACCACATAGAGCTGAATAACAAATCTGAAACCTTTACACACATCTACACACCCTACCTGAACATAAGAAAACACTTTCAATGTTTCAAATCAAAAACACTAGGAGCCTTTCGCTGGAAACCGATTGCCTAATGACAAAAGTGGCACCACAGAAGCCACATGGGGCCGGATAAAAATCTGAAACCTTTATGCACTTTTAGAGACCCTACCTGTACATATTATGAACACACTTTAAGCAATCAAAATTACATATCCTACGAGTCTTTCGTCAGAAAGCAGTATTTAGGCTCAGTTACCTGGTGACAAAAATTCAAACTAAATATACGTTTGTCATTTCTACACCATACTTAAGAAGTATGGTAATCTTCAAAATTATAGTTAAAAAAATTTACATACGAATGGAGATCATCACTATATTCCCGCATTTTTGAAAATGCGAGAATAATAACCTTGTTAATGGAATAAAATTCCAAACATAAAACCATTTACGATACCTTCAGCACAAATTTGATGGTTTGATTGCACTATATCACTATATCCCCACATTTTTTGAAATGTGTGGATAATAACCCTGTTAATGGAATACAATTCCAAACACAAAGCCATTTACCATAGCTTCAGTACAAATTTGACATGTTAATTGCAAACAGGAGTAAACTCCTGTTAATTGAATAAAAAATCTTGAACTATGCTAATAAATTACCCTAAGGCCACATAAAGTTGAGCTTCTGTTTCTCAGGCAATTTTTGTAAAATTGAATGTGGATAGGCGGGGTTTTATTTTATTTTTTATTTTTGTCATTACATGTATTTCTCTGCCATCAAAAGTTTTAAGCTCTTGGTTTGGTTCAGGGTTCACACAGGTTTGGAAAAATTTTTTTCCATAGCTTTTCCATAAACCAGAATGAAAAATTCCATAGCCCAGGATTAGGCGGAATGTAATGTATTGACAGCTAACATAAACAATGAACATGGTGTGTTTGTAATATGTATTACAGGCAACCCTTCAGCTTCTTGGTTTTCTACCCCAATGAATAACACTCAGCCAGTGGATCTCTGGGTTAAACCCAGAGATCCACTGACTGAGTGTTATTCATTGGGGTAGCGATACCGCTCCACAGGTGATTTATTTGCTGATCGCTCACCATGTATTGTAATGGGTTTATGAATGTATGTAGTCCAATAATATTAGCCTTCGCCTGTGCTCCGAATTTATTATTTTTTTATTTTTAATATGTCGCACCGTCGAAGTCTAATCTGATCTTTCATTTTTCCAGCAGCAAAGTTCAGCGAGAGACTCTCGCTGAACGGTTGGACCTCGATTAAAGATCAAATTTCCCCACCTGGTTCCTACTTCCGATTGACAGTTGTGTAAAACACATTTTTCTTCATTCTGGTGGTCATTTTCTTGCAAATAAATCGATATTTTGAATTATTTAGGCGTCATTTGCACTGCAATTTTTTCAACTCGAAACAAACTGTTGAACTGGAAGATGGGTTGATAGGGAAACGCGGAGAGAAAAATGGAATACCGATAATGTAGTGCACACCAAGTCAAACGACGCGGCAGTCGTTGCAATACCGCTGAAGTCCGTTCCCGGAAATGGGATATGATTTTTAACAATTTTCCAACCGCTGTAACATTACCGCTTGAAAAAATGTTTTTATTTAATTATTGGTATTTAATACGTAATTCGACAGTAAGTATAGGAAATTTATACATCTAATGTGAATGTGAAGGCATATTATTCTTGTCGAATGTCGGAATATGTATGGAGAATGAGTATTCATCATATTAGTGTTATGTCGCCTAATTTCGTACTTTGCTGCTGGAAAAACGAAAGATCAGATTAGACTTCGACGGTGCGACATATAAAAAATCAAAAAATAATAAATTCTGAGCACAGGCGAAGGCTAATATTATTGGACTAGAATGTATGTTGAAAACCAATCTTACTCTTACCTTTTATTTATATATTCAGTCAGATGTTTCAAAATTCAGACCACTAAATTATTGTTTTGAAGTTTTTTTCAATTCATTTTCTGTCCATGCTTCACTGAAAACTCATTTGCCAGGCATCTTTATTGTTCAGCAGTATTGTTATTCAAATATTTCAACAGGTTTGGCGCATGCGTGACAAAAACACCCGGAAACATTTGATTCCGTGTTCTGGAACAGGTTAAACTGGTTTGGAATTGGTAGCACAACCCCCACAAATCGACACCAGCACGATTCGTACCAACGTTTAAAAGACGAGTAAAACTACCGTTTTTTTCCAATTATTTTTTGTAAACTGCGTGGATGATTTCCAGGGATAGACATTTCAGTGATTTTGAAGAGTTGCTTCAAGTAGAATAATGCAAATTTCCATAGCTTTTCCATAACCCACTTGAAAAAAACTCATTTTTCCATAACTTTCCAGGTCCTCGAAAAGTCAGTTTCGTTTTTCCTTAACTTTCCAAGACTTTCCATAACCTGTGCGAACCCTGTTGGTTTATGTTTTAAGCCTCATAATCTACAGAATTGCATCAAATGAGTGCAACAAAGGCTTTCCAATGCTAAAGCATTGTTGCACTCAAGGGACAAATTTATCAATTTTATTAACATGGGTTAAATATCAGACATCTATCATTTAATTTTTATGGTTTTTAGTTTGCATTGGTTATAAAAAGAGAGCATGCACCAGCTAAAAGGACCATACAGGAGGGCCTGAGAAACAGATTTGTAACTTTTTTAGGCCTAATGGGGAAGGGATGGGGTAATATGCTGAGAAATTACCCTGATAATCACCAAATTTTGTTTCTTTAGGAACCGTTTGGCCCCAATACTGGTATTTACTGTATTATATCTTGTTTGATAGAGCTCCATTAGGGTTGTCATACAAGATATAATAGACTAAATGCTCAGTTTATCTTCAGAATACAGTCGTGACCAACCCCTATTAAATGAATACTCCTGTAAATTGAATAATTCTCTTTGGCAAAATGGTTATTCAATTAACATTGAGGACTGTTAAACAAAGACTGAATTGGTAAAATTCCAGGAAAAAATCGGCAACTTAAAATTTCAGTATTTTGACATCATTATCCAGGAAGTTAATAGTACTATGCCAACTCTACCACTGCTGTCATCATTAACTCACATTCCCCAAATATCGTTAAAACAAGAAAAAATTAATAAACCTGTGCTTTCATCCCCATTTTCTGTAAATTTTTCCCTTTTGTAAATCCTGGTCTATCTGCATCCACCAGAAACAGACTCATACCATGTGCAATTCTTTTCGCATTTGGATTCGTTACAGCAACCACCACAACAACATCACACATCTTTCCATTTGTAATGAAAACTTTACTTCCATTTAGTATCCAATCAGATCCATCCTGCTTGGCATGTGTTCTGATTCCTTGTAAATCACTGTAAGAAACAACCGGGAATTAAAACTTTACCCAACATAACGGTCAAAACTGGCCAGCGCTATTCTAAAAAAATCTCCAATTAATTTTCATTATTTTTTTCATTTTTTGTCTCAAAAACATAGGTTATGACCCCTCATTGGAACGAGCTCGTTGAGCTCGTTCCAATGAGGGGTCATAACCTATGTTTTTGAGACAAAAAATGAAAAAAATTAGTTATTCAAATTTTTTTGATAAGGGTCGTTTGCTTTTCATGTTAGGTAAAGGGTTAAACATGTTTTTTTTAATGTTTCTCTCATTCCTTATTTTTCAGCAAGGGTGTAAATGCGGGTGGGATGGGGAAACTGAGAATTTTTTTTTAATTTCTAAGTTCTTTTTAAAATTTCACTTACTTACATGAAGATCCATTCATGTTAACTCTCGACTAGATTTAAGAATATTGACTTTCAGATATACTTTGCACAAATAATTCTGTCAGACATTCTACAGTATCATTATATAATGATCAGATAAAGTTATAACACCACTGTTTTAACCATTTAGGGCTTGTAAAAATAAGGGTTTAATCCCAGGAATGGGTTCGTAAAACCACTCCCAGTACCCGGGAATCAAGCGGGAAGTTTTCTGAATGGAAAAACTGCTCCCATAGAATAATAGTCATTTCACTATGGTTGGATACCCTATACCATATGGTTTTCTGTATACCATCCACTGAAAGTGGTCACCCACCGAAGGTCTTCTTCCAACTTCTGACAAACTTTGCAGTCTGAGAACAGGTAGTTTGACATACAATCAAGAAGAGATCGTCTATGCAACAGACAATTTACCTTGGCAGTGGTTCCAAGTAAAGTCTCAGCTGCCTCTAAATGCAGCCAAGACTTGTAGTGATGAGGCGATTAATCAGTATATAATCGATCATCAGCTGATAAGCACCCATCGCTGGGCTGTGGGAATCGATCATCAGCCGATAAGCACCCATCGCTGGGCTGTGGGATTGGCGCTCGCCGATGGTCACACATAAAAGAATTGTTAAGATTTCCTCAATTCATCAACCAGATTTAAGACATTTTTATTGAAATGACTCTTGAGTGTCTCATAGTTCCATTTGATCTCGTCAGATTTTGCCAAGCACTGGCAGAAATTGAGAGACAACCACATTCACTCAAGTGAATCTGAAAACGACAGCACGAAATTGCAGAAACTTGCTTGTGAAATTATATATATTACCGCTGATGCATTTTGGCGATGGCTTCCACAAAAGATAAAACTGTAGTGATCGGGCTTATGTTTGTTTTATTTCACTTTATTCTGCTGTGATTCCGATTTATCAAATATTATGTATACAAGATGGCAGTGCCCATTAGTAAAATAAATGTGCTCCTCATCAATAATTAAATTGTTAACCCTTTACCCAACGAATCGCCTGCATCCGCCCACGTGATATGCAAATTCCGCAGTTGAAAAAATTTTATTTTTCAAAAAATTTTAACAAAATCATATCATGTGACCCCTCGCTGAAACGAGCTTGTTGAGCTCGTTCCAACAAGGGGTCACATGATATGGTTTTCTTGAAAGTTTTTGAAAAAATGATATTTAAAATAATAAATTTTGATATCGTCTGCGTTGGGTAAAGGGTTAATTAAAGCCCTCAACATTGATAACAAACACCACTAAAACCGTTGTCAGGATTGGGGATTTACATGGTGCATTGCCTGGTGATTACCATCACTAAAACAAAAAACATGCCATTTAATATTGGCATCAACAATCGGCAGATTTCGTATCCAAAACAATGGTATTCAGATGACGCATCATATATTTTATCAGCTCATTACCAAAGACTTGTCCAGAAATCTCTGCTAAGCCGATGTCTTACAATAAGTATGTATTGAGTTTGTAATTATTTGAATACTTGTGTATCGGGGGCAAAATCTGTATCTTGCAAATGTAGTGTACAAGCGATTGCTTAGGCCCCATAAAGTAGATCTTCTGTTTCTAAGCCTATTTTGGTAAAATTGCATGTGGGCGCGCCTTTTTTTCATTTTATTTTTTATTTTTGCAATTATTTCTTTGCCATCAAAAGTTCATGTTCTTGATTTGTTTTACGTCTTAGGCCTCATAATCTACAGAATAGCTTGATTGGTGGTGTATTTCATCCCTTGAGTACAAGAAGGCTTTGCAATTCTAAAGCATTGCAAAGCCTTGTTGCACTCAAGGAACAAATTTATACATTTTTATTAACTTGGGTAAAATATCAGATATAGACCATTTAATTTGTATTTTTTAAGTTTGCATTGATTATAAAAGGAGAGCATGCAGCAGCCAAAAGGACCATGCAGGAAGGCCTGAGAAACAGATTTTTAATTTTTTTAGGCCTTAGTTATGATTTTTTTATGTTATCATTTATTTATAGAATATAACACACTTTTGCCGGTGACTGTATGTTTAAAATTATGAAAGGGGAAGTGGGCCTGATGGCTCAGTAGGTAGAGGTGCTGGCTGCAAGCTGCGAGGTCCTCAGTTCAAATCCCACCTGTGGCAACTGCGTTGTGACCATGGGCTAGACACTTCACCCCATTGTGACCTTAACCTCCATCAAAGAAAAAAATTTGCAAAAAGTTTAATATTTGTACTTTGGTTCGTTTCTGAGTTATGGCTGAGACACGAATATTGATGATTTTCAGTGTGACCTTGACTTTGACCTTACAGACCTGGCTGTGGTGTGTGACACATCCACCCATTGTCCTTTATAATTGAGCGAAGTTAGATGATTGTAGCCCCAATAGTTTTGGAGTTATGCTTGAGACACGATTTGTGACCCTGAAAATATGAAGGTCAATTGTGACCTTCACCTTGCAGATGCAGCAGAAACTATTATACGCAACACACCTTCTGAGTGTCCTTAACATTTGTAAAAAGTTTAACAATTGTACTATGATTCATTTCTGAGTTATGGCTGAGACACGAATATTGACCAATTTTTAGTGTGACCTTGAAATGTGACCTTGACCTTGAAGGTACGAACCCGGCTATGGTGTGTAACACATCCTCCCATGGTCCTTTATAATTGTGTGAAGTTTGATGACTGTGGCCCTAACAGCTTTCGAGTTATTGGCTCGGACACACACACACACGGACGCACACACATACAGACACATGCACACTTCAATCACTATACGCCACCCGACTTAATTTAATTTAAATTTCTTATCAACCTACCTTACAATTGTTTACTGCAGGCTGAATAGACAATAGGATGGAGGGAATCACATAACCAACCCCCACATAACCCAATTGCACTGGAACCATGGACAGAAGAAGAGGTCCCTAGGCCTATCAAACCAAGCATCACAATCATTAGTAAAAGACAATGAGAGATGAGGTGTATGGTTCTGTGCAACGCACAAACAGAAAAGGCAGTGACAGCACAGAGCTAGAACTGACCTTGTAAGAAGCCTAATGGCTAGGGTAGACTAGACAGTCTGAGCAGATGAAAGAGGGCCCATAGTAAAAAGGTCCTCTGACTGCTCCTGCAACTGACGCAGATAGGTGCAGAAAGTAGCATTTCTCCAGTAGGCTGCCTGCATAACATCTGACAACATAACGGAGTTAGTATAAGCCCAAGAGGAAAACCAATGCACGCACCTCATGCGCAGAAATATGATTGGTAATACAATCATCAGTCGCAAGAAGAGCGTAAGCCGTGCGAATAGCAAGACAAATCCACCGAGAAATGGATTGAGAAGAGATCTTGTCGATCAGGAATGAGAGACAGAAAAAATTGCTTCCTGCCTTTCCTAATGAACTGCGTCCGATTGAGATAAATGCGAATTGCACAAACTGGACAGAACAAAGGGCGGTTACCCCCAGCAGAAGGAAGAGCCCTGATACAGATAGGAGGTGGAGTAGTTTCTGGTATCTGATTCTTGGCCAGAAAGGAGCAATACTTTGCTTGGCTTTGCAGAGGAAGCAGAAGGGCGCTTGTTAGGCTTTGGACGGCCCCTGCCTCCAACAGAAGGCTGATCAAGCTGACGAAGCATCAGCTGATCTATAGAATGACGTAGGACGTCATCCCGGACCATCGCCACGGAACCAAGGAATAGTTGCAGACCCACCGAAGAAGCAGATCGAAAAGCAGCGCGCTGCCCCTCAGGAAGGGAATGGTGTGTGTCCAACACAGCGTCCCTGTGAACTATTTCCAAGTTAGCCGTGTTACAGGCATGCATGTGCATGAGCGCCTTGGAAAGTACACACAAAGTGTGTCATCAAACTTATCTGGAGGCAGATAAGCAGCTAAAGCAGAGACGACATGATCCGAGAGAGAAAGCATGCCCAGCATCTCTCTCGATAAGCCCAACAGGGAATCCAGAGACACCAAAGGAATAACGGCCGACTTGGGCTTGGAAAGCCCGAGGGAGGTGGGGTCCTGATCCAAGACCGTCAAAGTCTGGCAGACTGATGGATTGGCGGAATCGTAGGAACGATAACGCACTGGAGGCAAAAAAAGTGTCAACCCTGGTGAAGAACGAAGTCTTCATAGCCTTGGAACTCAGAGTCCAAAGCTGAAAATGCTTCAACCACCTGTACCGACTGGCACAGTCGAAGGATCCCAGAAGCAGGTTGCTCCACAGGCTGTAGGCCTGCAACCAATGATCGCGGCCTGGCTGACACTGTCGGCTGGTTTGACGGTTTGAGATCTGGAAGGAACTCAAAGTCAAGCGCTGCACCCAAGTCAGAAGACTGCTGGCTGCCGACGTCAGGTATTCGGAAGACACATAGCTCATCATGGGCAAACCAGACGATGCCTCCCATGGTGTAGGCACACCTGAGGGATCAGAAAGCGGCCTGCTTCTGATCCCGGGAAGCGGCGCCACAGGGGAGGGGGGGGGGGAGGGGCGCCTGGAAACCACTAGTAGCCTCACTGGAAGCAACGGGAAGGCTCTTGGAAAGAATGGAAAGAATCTTAGTGAGCAAGGAGAGGGCCTCCCTAAGCTCACGGCCCGTGGCCGCCGGTTCTATGTGGGAATGTTCAAAGTCGCTTCATTCCTGACCCTTTTAACCAGCGAAGGGTCACGATCCTCAAATACACCCAATTTGGGGCGACGAGTGGCAGCCGAAACATCTGAAGGCAGATGTGTATAGGGGTATGACATACCCTGAGGATCTACAGAGCGGAAACTCAGGAGAGTCGCCACGGACCTCTGAGGGACAGAAGGTCCAGACTGCACAAAAGGCGCTGGTCCTGCAAAACTGGCCATGGGACCAGTGTGCGTGGACGGAAACACCACAGAGTTCATGGTGGCCCCACCATGAACATCTGAATCCAATGAGAAAACTGCGGTGCTTGACAGCTGAGAGACCACAACAGAGGGTTCGGCCGGCAGCCCCTTTCGACTTCGCCTTGAAGTCAGGGAAGGCTGAGGCTGATACCCCACGTCTACACTACCAGGCATCTCTGCAGACCCCTGCAGGGATAAAACTGCTATGCTCAGTGGCTGAGAGGCCACAGCAGAGGGTTCGGCCAGCAGACCCTTCCGACTTTGCCAAGTTGAAGTCAGGGAAGGCTGCAGCTGATACCCCATGTCTACACTACTAGACATCTCTGCAGACCCCTGCAGGGATAAAACTGCTGGGCTCAACGGTGGAGAGGCCACAGCAGAGGGTTCAGTCGTCAGCCACTTCCGACTTCAACGCGCCGAAGTCAGGGAAGACTGAAGCCAATACCCCACATCCACACTACAAGAGATGCATCACTGCAGACCCCTGCAGAGATAAGCCGAGGCCGGCTGAAACGGTGACCGATGACGTTGCAGATGGAACAGCAGTAGCTGCAGATATGATAGGAGCTGTTGAAACTGGTGGAAAAGGGGAGACAGCAACCTAGCTCGGCTCCAAAGGAGGAGTCACAACCCTAGTGACAGCCTCAGATGTTGACTGGAGAGGGACCACAGTCCCAGAACCAGGCATCCCTTCACCAGACAACTCAACAGCTCCCACAGTATCCACCACAGAAAAAGACTGCACATCCCCCACGGAGGGGGTATAACTCTCACCAGACGTAGTCGTGTCAGGAGGCCCCGAACGACAGCGTTCCCCATCCCCGTGGGTGCGGGAGTAATGGCCACGAAAACGCACTACATGCTTGGGCAAAAGGCATTGCCCACAAGGAACAGGCCTGGGCATAACAGAGGTGAGAGCTGTAGAAGAAAAAGGTGGACTCAACAGATGTACAGTTAAAACTAGAAGTCCTGTCATGAATAGTGCGCTTATCTAGGCTTAATTGCGCGTTGGAATTGCGCGCAATTGCCATATCGAATGGCAGCCAAGGCACGACAGGTTCTCCTGGTTACTCATAGCAAACACATGCAATGTTTCTGCCAATGGACCTCCGGGTTACCCGGAGGTCCATTGGCTGAAACATTGCTTGTGCACAGGCCATATGTACAGAATTTGATAGCTTTACTTGGGCCATAACGCGCACATTAACGCGCATATGAACGTGCTATTTGTGCGCATTTCATGACAGGACTTCTAGTTTTAACTGTAGAAAGTAGAAGAACACCCTCAACTATGAGAGAAAGGTGGCAGAAAAAATGGACCAGCGGGAACACAACTGAACCCAGACGGCTGACAGGGATCAAAAAACAGAAATTCTGCCCTCAACAGAGAGGAGAAATCCTGTCCATACAGCCCCCCCATTGACACCTAACTCCAATAATAATAATATCCAAAAGGATAACATAAATTTATCAACCAAAAAATTTTATGTCAGAACAGCACGGTACGCAAAAGTCACGCGCAAACACGGAGAATATAAAATACAATGAAAATGTGGTTGAAAGTTAAAAAATTTATAGTAATTTATATATTTTTTATACTTACCAATGACCCAGACATAGCTGGTGCTAACTCTTAAAATATAGGGCCAAACACAAATTTTGCCCCCCAATCCCCAAAATTTGCATCTAAAACTAAAGAAAACATGTCCTGAAAGGCCCTCCACACTTCGCCCCTACTGCGCATGCGCAGTGTCAAGGACGTTCCGAAATTGGCGCCATTTATCATTCTAATAACCAGTGCCTGGTAAGCGCTATGTACTCAGCGGGGAGGCAAAAGTTCCCAACTCCTGGGAGGGCCATCCCCGTCTGGGTCATTGGTAAGTATAAAAAATATATAAATTACTATAAATTTTTTAACATTTTTATACTGTACCAATGACCCAGACATAGCTGAATAGTAAAAAGGCTGGAGGGCCAAGGACATAGAGCAAAATGGAATACGCTCAATAAAATAAAATAGAGTCATCCCCTGTAGGGAAAAGCAGTAATAGGCCTTACATGTATCTTTCTTATTTATGATAAATTAGAAAGATACAACACCTTCCAAAAATTGAGCTTCATACATCCATGTACTCTATTAATATCCAATACTAATAATTTTTAAAGTAAGCCAATAATAAAGTAAGTCTAGAGAATAGAGACTCTTATACTCCTAAAAGTGTGTGAGAATTGCATAATCATGTCCGTTGACATATGCAATATTCAAAAGCTATACTTTAAAAACTAAGACTTGAATGAATTTTATAAACTTAAACTTCTCACTAAACAACCATCCCAATAACAGCTCAGAATTACTAACTCCGGAGGAGGTATCCCCTTGTTTTCATAGTAAAAACAGGTGACCCAAGGGAACACCCTCCCCCCCCCCCCCTTTTCTTGCCCTGGGTCAAATAGCCCAGAGCGAAGAGGGCAGCCGAACGGAGACACTGCCGAAACAGACAGCCTACCTAGCTATAGTAGCAACTGTTAAGTGAATGACATTCTGAGCAGTAGATAATAGACCTAACAATAGAGGCCTCCAGAAATGGACTCGATATTTCTGAGATAAAATTCATGAATGTGGATGGCTGAGCGCAATGAGCAGCCTTCAAAAATCTATAATAGCAACACTATTAATGTAAGCCCAAGAAGTAGAAGAACTCTTACTTCATGAGCCGAAATCTTAAGCACAACTGCTAAGCCAATGATATACCATAAGCAGTACGCTAGTTAATAGAATCCATTAACAATAAAATGGAGCGTAACGTCCTTCTACTAGACATCAAAGACAGAAGAAGCTTACGCCCTTGTAATAAACAGATATCTGTTTATAAATACATAAACTGTACCCGGAAAGAGTAAAGGCCTATGCCCATACGAAGACGGAAGGACCTTAAAATAATAGGTTCCGGATAATAGGAGCCTAACTCTTATGCAACAATCCAACCTAAATAGTAACGGAAGTATTGATTCCGAAACTATGAAAGTGAAAATCATCCATCGATAGTGCATGAAACTCACTGACTCTACAGTAAAAGAGAAACCAACAGAATTACTGTCTAAAAGGTCAGAATTTGAAAACTACTGTTTCCAGAGGCTCAAATGATAACTTAGCTAAATAAGAACCGAAGTTAAAATCCGTATAGGAATTTAATCTAAAGATTCTAAGTCTATTTATCAAAAAGTTACTAACTGACTTAGATAAAGAGACAAAAGACTCAATTGTAAACTATCGTAGAGAGCATAGGTATGAGGTAACATAAACCTATAACCTAAATAACAACAGGCTGCAGTAGATCTTGTGAAACAAGTATACTAAAAAATAGCAATGAGTAGTATGGAGGGATCAACAATATGAACATAATGATCCCTACACCACGACGGAAGAGCCTCCACTTTAGTCGCATAGAATAGCGAAGAAGAGGATCTCCTATAGTAAGAAATCGCGTCCAAAGCTCGTCCAGTACAGTGCTTACAATGCAATACGGACCACACAACGGAATACGTGAAGGTTGCGACCTTGCTGGTTGTGATAAAGATGACACGATTTTCCCAGTGAAAAAAGATCCTCACATAGAGGAAGATTTCACGTTAAGATCCACAGTAGACAAGAGGGCAAATTACACATGATCTCTGTGAAGATAGAGATGCTATCAACAGAAATGTATTGTGGTTGTTTATCTTAGCAATACCTGCTAAAACAACAGCGCCGGAGGATACGCGTATCCTATCATTCCGTCCTATAGATCAATAGAGCGTTAACAGTATTAGCTCAGAGATCTGGACAAGCCAACACATACGTCTGCAATTGATTAGCAAGCTGTGTCATAAATAAAACATCATTGGGCGCTCCCATAGATAGCAAATCTGATTGAATACTTGTTTGTTGAGAGTCCATTCTGACAGCAACAAGCGACCCGTAAGAGAACGGGAGTGTGATAAAACAATCAGACGACCCAGAATATGACGGACCAAAACTGAACTTGGTGTACTATAACCAACAGACGGATTCTTTCCATTAAATTGAATAACGGAAACGAAAGAGTGCCTCCCTGGTTCCGGAGATATGCCACTACTGTCGAATTAAAGGACAGGAATTTGGGCATGCGTTTCTGAATAATGTTCATGCAATGACATAAAGCAAGCCTAAAAAACATTATTCCGCGGAAGTTAAACTGATAGCTAAAAGACTGCGGAACCCAAAGACCCTGGCACTTCGAATCCGTAGGGATCAGTATATATCCCAATCTGTTTGACTGGCAACCGTCATAACAGCCACACTCGGGTCCGGCAACTGCGGCGGCACTCTCTGAGTCAACCACCGAATGTTTGCCCCAGTCTGAATCTCTTGTAACACTAGATAGACAAGAGAATGTATAAATCGAGCAATTCATGGATTGCCGGAAAGTAGCCGTCGAAGAGAAGCTCCTCCGAGAACGAAGCGACTCTGAGAGAGTTCTTAACCTACTATCCACGCGTGGATGTAGCTAGGGCTGCGTCACGTCTAACCAACTCCAATCAGCCACTGAAGGGCGGAGTTATACGTGAACAAACTACTGCCCTCAAAAGAAATTACATTGAGAATAATATCCCGTAAATCTTTTCTTGAAGACGTAATGATAACGCCTCAGTAAGGCGGATTACGTATAATAAAGCGTCTAAGTTAAGTCTACTATACATAATGTCGTTCCCAATATTGAAATTGGAAAAGACATAAACGGCGAAAAAGAATATATGCAGTCTTTAATCACACCGTCTAGACGCATATGAACTCTCGGTATGCCCTGCTCTGCCAAAATAAACTATTTGTAAAAAAGATAAAATGGCAGAAATGAGCCACGCGGACAAGAAACTAAACTATCATGCTTAGTAGCAGGCTTGTATATATATAAAAATATATAGCGTCGAAAAATAAAACACATGTTGTAATGACAATATTGGACTGCGTCGGTAAGTCAGGGACAAAGTCCCTGTACCGATCGAAAAATCCGAGTCCAATGACGCTATAAGTCTCTTATCCAAGATCGCAGCAATGAAGTCCGAAAAATAATCACTGGAAGAAATGCCAGAAGATATGAAAGGCATCTTCCGATACTACTAAAGGGAAAACTCGAAATCTTTCGAATCCCTTTCGCCATCCTGTCGGACCCTATAAAGCGTTCGGTCGTCCGTAGCTTGATGCAACCGCGGACCGCACCGACCCAGCACCGTCGGATAATTCCTGATTCGACCGAGAAACTGTCAATTGCTGGGATGCTGCGAAACAACTGTGCTAACTCGGATAGCACGTCCGTCACTGAGGCCTGAGGAGAAGCGGTCTTACGATGCATTGCCGCAGGAAGCTCCGAGATCGTTACCCTGTGCATACTTCCAATATGCGAGCGAACGGAGTGTATAGGCCTCGTGTCCCTTGGCTACCGGATGGCGCGACCTATTCGCTGTGGAATCACTGAATGCCGAAACTGATCGGATACTCGAGGTCACGTAGCCAATGTGCGGTCGTGTGCCCTGCTGTGAGGATGAGGAAGCATTAAAGACAGTCTCTCGGACTGTCAATATAACGGAGCGTCCCGAGCAACGGACATATGCTCCGAATGTAAAATATCTGAACCACAACATGCGGTCCCCTATGTTGTTGGCTTCCTCCGATCTGTCCTCAATCTGCCGTCACTGGGTGAGTACTAAAGTAATTAAAGTGCTCGCATCACCCAAATCTCCTTCCTAGACCGCAACGGACGAACCCGGCAGCCGAACCATTCGATGAATGTACGCTACACCGGGTGAGCTAGCGAATGTCACTCCGTAAGCGATAGACATATTCCATGAGCACTTATTGCCGCTAACTCTTCATTAACTATGACGACAGAGGCACACTTTTGAAAGACATCTCCATAACTCTTCGAACAAGAAACCAGAAATGCTTGGATAGCAAGCATAAAATAATAATATATATAGCGTCGTTCAATAATTCGAAAGTTTGTGTGACATTATTGGACTATGTCGGAACTGAGGGACGATGTCCCTGAACCGAACCAAAAATTTCTAAGTCCACCGACGCTATCAGTTTCTTATCCGGCATCGCAGCATATGTTGTTCCGAAAGGGAAAGCTTGAAATCCTCCGAATCCCTTTCGGTATCCCGTCGGACCGGATGAAACTTTCGGACGTCCGTACCCGCTTCCGCGGAGCGTCCCGACCCAGCATCGTCGGATAAAATATATGCGACAGATTCAGTTGATGCTGGGATGCTGCGATAAACTGTGCTATTAAGGAAAGCACGTCCGTTCCCGAGGCCTGTGCAGTAGCGGACTTACGATGCATTGCCGCTGGAAGCTCCGTGTACGTTGACTCCCGCACACTTCCTATGCGAACGTCCGGAGTCTGCAGGCCTCGAGTCCCCGGCTACCGACCCAGCGCTGTCGGATAATTCTCGATCCGACACCGTTTCTGTCGGCTGCTGGGATGCTGCGATAAGCTGTGCTATGTGCACAAGAATGTCCGGCGTCGAGACCTGCGGAGGCGCAGTCTATCGCTGCTTCGCCGAGGGCAGCTCCGCATCAGATGGCTCCCGCATACTTTTCCTATGCGAACGTCCGGAGTCCATCGGTCTCGAATCCCTGGCTGCCGGATGGTGTGACCTGGTCGCCGAAGAATCCTTGATCGGCGAAGCTGGTAATATATCGGCGGTCACGCAGCCAAGGTGCGGTCGTGTGCGCTGACGAGAAGAGGAAGCCTTAGCAGTCTCAGCGGACTGCCTATACAACGGAGCGTCCCGAGCGACGGACATATGCTCCGCTAGCGACACATTTGTACCACAACATCTGGGGCCAGATGTTGTTGAACGAGAGAGGGGCCTCTCTCGCTTGCCGTCCGGATGGACCGGAACGAGCTATGAACCGGACTAAAAGGCTTCCTCCGTTCTCCCTCCGATCCGCCGTCACTGGGTGTGCATTAAGTTAATTTTATAGTGCTCGCATCACCCCAAAATTCCTTCTAGACCGCAACGGACGAACCCGGCTGCCGAACCATTCAGTGAATGGACGCTACACCGGGCGAGCTAGCGGACGTCAAAGGCCGTCGAACCTACTAGGGTCCTCTTAGGCAATTGGCGTATTACATGAGCACTTTTCCGCTAGCCCTTCATTAATTGTGACGACGGAGGCACACTGTTGGAAGACATCACAGATACATCACCCTAATCTTGATCGTCTGAAATAGAAATTGATAAAGTAGAGTGACCCTGCGGGGAAAGGACCGGAGTGTCCAGATCCCCAACAACATACCGTGACATACGCTTCCCATATTGTCATCGAAATCATACGATACAGAACAGGAGTTAATGCGAGTACACTGACCACATATAGAATGATAATAAGGTCAGAGGAAGACTTCCTCTTAAAACAATTGATCAATATCCTTTCAATGTGAAAAGAAAACAAGTCCTGGTACTCGCACTAACCCCTGGCAATCAAAATTCATAATAATAATATGATCCATTAATATAGAAAAAATAATTGAAATCAAAATATTTTGAAAAAATATTTTTTCAGAATAGCCCAAGTTTCTGAAAAGTAACGTTGAGCCCCAATGGATCCCAAGCCTAAGTGTGGACAAAAATTTTTAAAATATTTTAAACAATTTATTCAACACTTACGAACAATAATAATGTATCTAGTTATGATTAAAATAACATAAAGATATTATTATTTAGAAATCCCCCCCTCACACAGAGGGCTGTTGTAAATGTAAACAATGAGTGTAAAAACACTAAAATAAGACTCCAGGCACCCAGGCCCAAAATCAGTTACCAAAAATACACCATCTGATGCAAAACAGAGACTTCCAGGGAAGAAACTGCAGAACATCAGATGGTAGATGCAGAACACAACACCTAACCACCCGTAGGTGAAGACGTAAACATGGGGAAAGAACAGAATTCATTCTGTTATTCAGCTAAAACTCCCAAGAAATTTTAGTAATAATAATTACAGAAACTATGCCAAAAGCATGGGAGAATAGCAAGGGGGAACTTAAAGGACAGGGAGAGAGGAAAACACTTGAAAAACCAGTGTAACTAAATAATCAGAATGACAACAAAATGGCTGCTGCCTTGAAAATAGGTAACTTAACATAATTTCATTAAAAAATTTTAAGTTACAGCCCTGATAATATTCTGTCACACATTCTTTTCCTCTTCTCCTTTTCTATCCTCCTTAGAATCACCATTTCACTAATATTTATGTGTCTGGCATCATTTAAACTGAGATTTAAAAGCACAAAGATCAGTCAGATGTTAACTGATGAAGGGCCAAACTTAGAATGATAAATGGCGCCAATTTCGGAACGTCCTTGACACTGCGCATGCGCAGTAGGGGCGAAGTGTGGAGGGCCTTTCAGGACATGTTTTCTTTAGTTTTAGATGCAAATTTTGGGGATTGGGGGGCAAAATTTGTGTTTGGCCCTATATTTTAAGAGTTAGCACCAGCTATGTCTGGGTCATTGGTACAGTATAAAAATATAATAACGAGAATATAAAAAACACAGTCCTGTTATTATACGATCTTCAGATCCATAACTCCAGTCACAGGAAACCATTATCAACGAGCTGAAGTATCACTGTTTCTGAATACAAATGGATGTCCTGCCACATGGGCAGATGAAAAAAGAATGATTCATTAGTTACTGCTTGTGCACTGGTTCCCGGAAATCGTGGATTTGAACTAAGAGAAGAGTGTCCCCTACTGGGTGTGTGCCGATGGCACTTGACCCAGTTTGGGCTTATTTTTTCGTGGTGCTTTTGCACCACTTTTCTTTCTCAAATCACTTGGGAAAGATCAAAATAGAGAGTATATTTTCCGAGTTACGGTCTTCCACTGTAGTGCAAACCTGTAGTAAACAATTGTAAGGTGGGTTGATAAGAAATTATCTTGACACTCCTAAAACTCCCCTTGTTTTATAGACCTTTTTGGCATCCAATAAAGGTGTTTAATCTATTATATGTTGTTTGACAGAGCTCCATGAGCTCCGTCAAACAAGATATAATAGAATAAATGCTCAGTTCATCTCTAGAATGCAGGAAAATAACCAAATCCATGTTAGTTGAATACTCCTGTTAATTGATTAATTTTAACTGGCAAAGTGGCTATTCAATTAACAGGGTTCCACTGTGTATATACCACAGTTGTTGTGTGCATTCAATGGTTCTCGGAGTGCAGTGGCTCAGTGGTAGACTGTTGGACTTCTATGCTAGAGGTCCTAACTTCGATCACCATCCTGGATGACCCACCTTGTGTCCTTGGGCAAGGCACTTATCCCAGTTGCCTGCATGGGGGCACGATGATGCCGTGTACTAAGGCATACTGCACGTTAATGGTGCACATGTCTTCAACTGCTGTAACCCTACTTGAGCAGAGTTTAACGTAGTTAGAATATTGAGGAGATGACAGTTGCTCATCGATGCTTGGTGGTTCTCTCCGGGTATTCCGGCTTCCTCCACCCATAAAACTGTCATGGTCGTGATTAGCCATTGTGCATAAGTATGTGACCTTAAAAACCAATAAATAAATAAATAATAAATCAATGGTGCTCGCTATAATACAGGCATTGTAAAATGTGTTAGAAAAGACAAGTATGGAATCCAGCCCTCTTTTAAGAATGACATGTAAGAATGCCTCTGATTGGCCATTACACATCTCACTGACATTATGACAAGAATAAAAGGCCTTGACACAAAACAATGGAAGATGACAAGCATAACAGATCTGGAGAGAAGTTCAGAAGCCGAGGCTCAAACTTTCCACCTATAGCACATAAAGCAACCGATTTACCACAAGACTAAGAGATCCAGACCAACCACACCAGTTGATAAATGGCCCTTATACCTTGCCAGCTACACCACATACACACTCTTTTTGCGATTCGACCCAAATTGTGAAATGCACCCCAGATTCCACCTGAGAGTGCCTGACACATCCACCATTTTTCACCACAGCCCCACCAACTGCTGAGGGCTCGTTAACAGCACCTAAGTATCAGATCCAGAGGGAAATGTGGGAACCAAGGCTCGAACCATTGACCTCTAGCATACAAAGTGACCAATTTACAACAAGGCTAAGAGATCCGAACCAAGTAGGCTGGTTGGTAAATGGCCCTAAAACCTCAAATGCTACATGTGCAATATTATATGGTAAAACAAACTAGCTCTCACTAGGGCTGCACGGTATATCGATAAACCGATATATACCGGTATTCAAACCAATATCGATTGAATACCGGTGTAATTACAAAAATATCGGTTTATCGTCATTATTTATTTACCCACACTTTAATTTTCAAGATGTCTTGAGTTTTTTAACTGTAGCCCCGAATGAATAATATTATCCCTTTATCCAAGGAATCGTCTGCTTGTGTCCTCGTAATATACAAATTGAGCAGTTGAAAAAATAAATTTCAGCAAAACTATATCATGTGACCCCTCATTGGAACAAGCTCGTTGAGCTCGTTCCAATGAGGGGTCACATGATATAGTTTTGTTGAACTCTTTGGGGAAAATCTGATAAACTAATTTTGAAAATAATAAATTTTGATATCGTCTGCGTTGGGTAAAAGTTTTTCGAACTGCATCAACGCATGCTAATTTGTTCCGACTGTGATGCCTTGAGTCTCGATTGTGGTACTTGTGTTCATATATCTAAACAGTTTTCGATATACCGGTATACCACAGTATTTTTTTGAATACCGATACCGGTATTCAGTCTTGAATATCGTGCAACCCCTAGCTCTCACTTACATTTATTTAATGGATTAACTGACTCCAGCCCAAAGATATGTGGTACACAACAGTACTTTTTAGTCTTTTGATTTTGAAAATGGGAAGCACGCTGTATAATGCTCGCTACCATTTGAAGTGAAGAATACTATTGTTGAGTCTCAGCATCAAGAAAATGTTTTAAAAAAAAACATCAATGAACCTCTACAGGCTAAATATAATATAAAATGTCCAAGAAGTTGAACGGACAATTTCTTTAAATATTAGCCTGACCGGTTTCTTCCTTAGTAGGATTCATCAGAGGCGTTAGCGCCGCTCTGTTTGAGGCACCCATATTTATAGTGTTTTTTGCGTGACGTCATAATGGATGTACCCGTCGATTATATTTTTTGTATACCCGTCGGGTATATCTTGATACCCGTCGGGTATCTTTTTTGTATACCCGTCGGGTATATCTGTATACCCGTCGGGTATACTTTTTTGTATACCCGTCGGGTATATTTTAATACCCGTCGGGTATACTGTTTTTTGTATACCCGTCGGGTACATTTTAGTACCTGTCGGGTACCTATTTTTAGCTACCCGTTAGTAATTTTTTAGGGGGGGTAACCACTTTTTTTGCGCCACGTTTTGTTTTGGTGCCGTTTAAAGTACCCATTTGGATAATAAAAAGGCAAGAGGGAAAACTGCCGAACTGAGTTTTTCTTCTAAAATATTTTTTTAGACAATTTTTGAAATGTGTTGCAGCCTGGTTTCTGCAAACTTTAAAACTTTGTCTGAGTTATAAAGCCGCTTAATGTCATCGGGGTTACTGTTTGGGGGCGTGTTGCCCCTGTGGCTGTAGATTGTTGGAAGATAAATTTCACTTTCACGGACTGTCTGTATTTCGATATCGTCCATTGAATTTCCAACAGTTCTTTGGATGAGCGAGTCAATTAAGGTTCCAGTGTCTGGTGTCGTATTGGTTTGACTGTTTGTTCTGTTCGCTGGTTCCGCATATTGGACCGTTTCGCTCCCAAAAGTCACTTCCGTTGAACTGTCCATATTTTCGGTTTGAGTGAGCGCATCACTAGTTTTGCTCGCATTGTTTGCGTTATGACTTTTCAAATGTTTGTTTAAATATTCTTTTCTTTTGAAGATTGAATCACATATTTCACATTTCGCGAAATTGAATTTGCGGTGAGTGACTCGAATATGTCTATAAAGTCCTGAGCGATATTTATACTCATTACCACACTGTTGACATTCGTGGTTCATCTTTTTATAACTTTGTTTTTGCAGTACAAAATTACGCCTCGTCCCTTCTATACCAGATTGTGGCGTAATTTGTATTGTGACGTCAAGCATATATCTGCTCACGTGTAAAGTATGCAAAAAACAATACGTAGGTGAAAGTAAACGGCATTTCGCCACACGCCTACGGGAACATCAAGCAGATATAAAACACGGCAGAGACACCACCATAGCTCTTCACTTCACTCAACCAGACCACAATATAAATGATCTGGGTTATCGCATCATTTTTATCCTCAAATCAAATCCCGACTCCAACCTATCCACGTCCAAAAGACGGGAATATGAAATCAACTGGATATATCGACTTAGGACATTGCACCCCTTTGGTATCAACAGAAAGGATTTTTAATCTATTATCATACTTGAACCTCTACAGGCTGTTCACTCCACTGGTGCACAGAAAGTAGAGGGTCAAAAAATATTACCTGATTTTTCGAATAAGCTTTTTGCAGCAATAATCAAATTTATTTCATTTCAGTTTTATACCTGACATGCAATTTCAATGGAACAGTGGTAAGTCAATCAGATGATTCTCCATGGAATGCATGAGCGAAAACACAGTGAGTAGCATTACTGGCATTTGACGTTTGTCGAATTATGTTCTTTACGTACCGATTCTTGGAAAGTGATGTTTCATAAGTGTGAAGTCTTGGAATGCTGCAACTTATAATTCATGGTGTATTGTTCACAATTTCATGTATTATTTGGCCTATTTCCCACAAACAGATTTAACCCTTTACCTAATGAATCGCCTGAATCCGCCCACGTAATATGCAAATTCAGCAGCTGAAAAATATTATTTTTCCAAAAATTTCAACAAAACTATATCATGTGACCCCCTCGTTGGAACGAGCTCATTCCAATGAGGGGTCACATGATATGGTTTTGTTGAAATTTTTTGAAAAATTTAAAAAAATGATATTTAAAATAATAAATTTTGATATCGTCTGCATTGGGTAAAGGGTTAACCCTTTACAGAAAACACAAAATTAAGCCTTATAAAGTTTAAAATCTGTTTCTCAGGCCCTCCCATATGGTCCTTTTGGCTACCGCATGCTCTCTTTTTATAACCATTGCAAAGTTCAAAAAATTATAAATTCATAGTAAATTTGTATATTTTTCATACTTACCAATGGCCCAGACTTACCTGGTGCTAACTCCAAAATATCGAGGGCCAAACACAAATTTTGCCGCCCCATTCCGCAAAATTTGCATGCAAAACCGAAAATTAGAAGTCCTATTTGGCCCTCCATATATTTACTCTCTGCGCATGCACAAACGCCAGGAAGTGACTGGAATTGGCGCCAACATCATTCTTTGTAAAAGAGAGTATTACATAATAATTCAGCAGGGAGGTATGAGTCCCACTCATTGGGGGGGCCATTCCTGTCTGGGCCATTGGTAAGAATAAAAAATATACAAATTACTATAAATTTATAATATTTTTTCACTGTACCTATGGCCCAGACTTAGCTGAATCGTAAAAAGGTGGAGGGCCTAGGACTTCCGAAATAGTTCCAATCCTGCAATCCATGATGAAAGGAAATTAGAATAATTAGGAAATACATGTATGTCTCTCTGTACAGTAAAAGAGGAGACATATCCTAAAAGGAGCCCAATTTATGTAATTCCTTATTCTAAGCATGAAAACAATGCTAATTAGGATGTAACAAGTTCCTAATTTTTAAGGCTAGTCCAGACTAAGCCCCCAAAAATTAGGATGGCGTATCTGAGAATGAGAGAAAATCCCCCATAAACACACGCCATATAATAACACTTCAGCTGTATGCAGGATATAATTACGGATAAAACAGCTTCTTTCATAGTTACATACCCATAAAGCCAGAGAAGAGGTAAAAATCAACACCCCCCCCCCCCTTTCTTTTGAAGGAATCTTCAATAGAAAGAGGGGAGAGCTCTGGAATCAGTAAGAGCGGTACCAAAAAACAATATAAATAATCGTCGAACAGGCACTCAGGTATTAATTCATGATTAATAAATGGTGCTTAATGCCACTTCAGAAGTTAAGGCTAAAGTGACACTCCTGGTAATTAATATTGCTTGCTATATAACGTACACCGTAGATGGCATACACAGATACATTGAAAACCGGTGATATAAACTATAACATACACATGTCCAATCGAGCCACACTGAAGTATCCCTGAAGAGAAAACACACTTCCTAGGTAATCCACAGGTGGCCTCTGCACAATAAATTCCAGAAACAACACTCTCCAATGTGTACTATCCGATATCTACGATCGTAAACACGTGAGAATATGCAAATTGAGTACTGACATAATAGAAACCTGGATCTAGAAATGGAAGTAGGTATGATTAACAGCCTCGACATGGACCGCCCCCGAAATAGATTATAATTTCAAGGTCCACAAAATACAATAAAGTGTTAGCCTAATAATATAATGTGCGAGAGCATTTATATTTAGCATGTAATCATCTGAATACCAGATGATTATGCAGCCTCCGAGGTACTCAAAGAGTAGCAATTTAATTGTGATGATTTTAAAATAAGTGCTCGCATATAACAAATCAACAAATAATCACAACTAATCCAACTAAAAAGCGGATGTGCCCATGAGGTCACCATAGAACACGACCCAAATGCATAGTATATATATATTAAATTATACGAGGCTTGTGGGAAGAAAACTACGTCTTGCCTGGTAATTGCCTCTAAACACATAGGCAGTGTGTGTGTGTGTGGGGGGGGGAATTCAAATTCATATCAAGATCTCCTCACCCGCATTACTTAATCGTTCCTGTGCCAGTTATCAAATAATATAGGAACCGCGATGGTTCCCTCACATCTAACCGACTCCATTATGCCACTGTGGGCGGAGAAGGAGGTGAAGAGAAAAACTTCCCCTCAAAGATAGCCCTCTCATGGAGGAAGCTTCTGGGGAGCGTCCCATAATAGACACTTGAGAATACTGATCCAAGGTTTCTGTGGCGACAGAGGTGCTACCAGTAGGATTCACAACAAGAGTGTTTAATCTTAAACATAATCTACTGAATCAAATGAATTGGAGGATACGCTTATCCTATCATTCATCCCCATGAATTCTACAGAGCATCTACTACATGCGCTCAATGGTCTGGGCATGGCGACACAAATGACGGTAACTAATTGTTCTGGTGCATCGCAAACTGAACTATCATGGGGCGATCCTACTGGTAGCAAAACTGTCCAAATACTCGATTGTTGAGCGGCCAATGCAGATGTAACAGGCGACCTTTCTGAGGAGCGAGTCTGCTAGTACGTTCAGACGACCCGGTATATGACAGATAGAAAGATGAACATGAAATAGAAAAATCTTCTCCTTTAGTTATCATAACAGAAATGAATGGGTGCCGCCCTGGTACCTGATGTATGCTATCACTATCGAGTTGTTCAACAATATCTGAACATGCGTGTCATCAAATAATGTGAATCCATTGATATAGCGCTAACAATATTGACATAATTCTTTGATGTTTATGTGTTTCTCCAGGAACCGAGGGTCCTAAGACCCCTGCATTTTGAGTCTGTCGGACTCAGGGTCATGCCCCAAACTATTGACTCACAACCGTCATAATCGTGAAAGCCGGATCTGGCAGTTGCAGCAGAACTCTTGGAGTTTACCACTGAATATCTGCCAAAATATGGACCTTTTGTTTACTAAATCTGTTAAAACAATATTGGTCTTGAGCGAATACGTCTTCACACTCCAGTTCTAGGTAAAGAATAACTGGAGGGGACGTGTTTGAAAGTGACCCATCGGAATAAGATGCGAAGCCGCTCGGCACAACCCCATCAGTCGCATAAAATTTCTTGCTGTTAATGCGTCTGAGAGTAGACAAAAGTGAGCATAACAACTGACTAATTTCGCTCTGGGTAACAGCAGACGAACCAGATTGGTGTGAGACATTACCGAGCTCATTATTCGAGTGCAAGCCCAGGGCACTAGATTCAGACCTGAGCACATCACTCGGAACTGAAATACTATCCCTTGGACGATGCACCGTAGGTACTTTCTGAATGCCGGATATACCAGGACATGAAAGAACGGATCCTTAGATCTATGCTTGCCGCATAGCCGATCACTCAAATGCTTGCTTTTACAAACTAAATGATTACCATAAATAAACTTTTAGAGCTATGATAAACTTGTTATCCAGCTCCAGTCTATTATCGGTCAGAACGAGCTCTCTGGCTTAGATATGAGTAACAGGTGACTGTAGAATCCTAGAAAATCTTGATTCTCAATGACCTCTATTACTTTCATTGTCAAGAGAACCTTTACCTCCAATTGGAGAGACTCTTATGCAAGGATTTGACGAAAGCATTGACCATCACGGACATTAAGTTAGTGGTGGTTTCTCTTGGAAAGATAGCCGTAGGCCATCCGAGACAACACTTCTCACCTACTGGTCTTCCATAACAGTTAACCAGTTTGATGCGAATCTTGATAACCATCCGCCAACTGTTAAGCAATAGTGGTCCTAACCCTCACCTGTAGTACCTGTGAGGCCTAGAGAAGGAGAAACTACATCTCCTTCATGAAGAGCCTCGAGCCAACGGCTTAAGGGCATCTGACCGGTAGTCTCGATCAGACCTACGCCCCCTATCCAAGTCGCTGTATGACAATCCCCAGAGTAATTATAGGAGGGTTACCTATACCCTCGCGAGGAGTCCTTTTCAGACAATTTTCTGTCTAGGACATCCTCCCTTACACTTTTCTGCTATTGCGGTCGATTAGATGCTGACTTAAGGAGCAGAGTATTGATGCTTTCTTTGTAGTTTGGACATAAACCAATGAAAGCTTATCGTCAAAAACTTAGTGTCCGGATACCGGAGCGACCCGTAAAGAGTTTTTCACCTTGTCATCTATTAAAGATGTCTACGTAAGGGCTCTGTCATGTCTGATTAACTCCAAATTAGCAACTGTTAAGACAGAGTTATACGTGATAAATACAATAGCCCTGGAAGGGACTCTAAATGAGGTACGAACATCCTCAAATTCCTTTCCGTAGAGACGTTGTGTCACAGTTCTTAAAGGTGATCTGCATAAGACAGTGAGTCTAAATTCGCTCTGAATGTAGAAATTACCGTCTCAATTGTGTCCGAGTGAATAGGAAATGATGAAGGTAAGGCCATGACTAGGTCCTTAGCCTGCTCATTCAAACACAGAGGAACTCTCTATACATCTTCCCCGACCGAAATAAATGAACGTAGTTCAACAATCGGTAAAATTACGGAAGATGATGACAAGAAACTGCCTTACTTCTTCCCACTGGAAAGTTGAATATGGCATCATCTAAATGGCCTAAGGCCTGCAACACCTGTCTAGACTTAACCGGAAAAGACATGACCTCCACTTTTTCTGGATAAAGTCAGCATCCAACAACGCTAGCGGTTTCTTGCAAGTACTCACAGCATTCTGATTTGCTGGAACAAATTCAGGGTAGTGTTGATGGATTAAATCCATTGCAACCATGTGTTGTTCCGAAAGGGAAGGGCAATCCCCCTCCGTATCCCTTTCATCATTCGTCTGAATCAGCTGAAAATCACGGTCAGCGGCATCTGAACGCGCAGATGACTGGACCGACCCAGCATCATCCGTCAGCTCAGGTTCTGAGACTGCCCTCGGCTACTTCTGCACTTGCTGGGATGCTGCGATGAGCTGTACAATCTGCGACAGCAAATCCATTATGGAGGCCTGAGGAGCAGTAGTGTTCTGTTTTGGCCGCTGGCTGCTCCCGGGACAATGTGTCCGAGATGGCTCCTTTATCCGGATGTCCTGATATATGAGGCCTCGTCTCTTAGCTACTGAATAGTGCTACTTTCGAGCGGTCGCAGCATTCTGATTCTCAGGAACGAACTCAGGGAAGCATTGATGCATTAGATCCATCACCACCCTGTGTTGTTCCGAAAGGGAAGGGTAATTCTCCTCCAAATCCCTTTCACCATCCGACTGAATCAGATTAAACTCATGGTCATTGGCATCTGAACGTGCAGATGACTGGACCGACCCAGCACCATCCGACACCTCAGGTTCTGAGACTGCTTCTGCACTTGCTGGGATGCTGTGATGAGCGGCGCAAACATGCGACAGCAAGTCCGTTACGGAGGCCTGAGGAGCAGCGGTCTTCTGTTGCTTGGCCGCCGGCTGCTCCTGGGACAGTGTGTCCGTGATGGCTTTTTTCTGCGGACGTCCCGATGAATGAGGCCTCGTCTCCTTGGCTACTGTATGGTGTGACTTCTTTGACGAAGAGTGGACCTTCTCGGCGATGAAGGCTGGATATCAGAAGTCATGTATCCAAGGTGCGGTCGTGTGTGCTTGGTAGACGCTGAAGAAAAAGCTGTAACTAGTCGACCCCGGCTGTGAGCTGAACGGAGTGTCCCGGATGGGAGGCGTGGACGTATGCTCCGACTGACGCAAGTTCCTAACCACAACATCTGACCCCAGATGTTGTTATGAAAGAGAGGGGGCTCTCTCGCTCGTGGTCCTTCAGACCTTGCCGAGCTTCCCGCTGAACTTGCCGACTTCTTCCTCTCTGTCGTCACAGGGTGAGCCTGTTATTATTTTATAGTGCTTGCTCCACCCTTTCTACTCTCCTCGACCGCAACGGACACTCCCAGCGTCACGGTACCCACGGACGGAGTAACCGCTTCGCCGGTCGAGCCAGCTGACGACAAGGAGCTGAAACTACGCTGTGGTTTATTGCCCTATCTAATATTCATGAGAACTTTAGCCGCTAGCTCTGATTGACTATCTAAATGCGACGATGGAAGCACACTCTCTGACAGGGTCACGTAAACATCACCATGTTCTTGTTCCTCTGTAAGTAGGAACTAAAAAACTAGAGCGACTTTTTGGAGAGAGGACCGGCAATGGCCTCTCACCGCGAGAGGACTCGCAGTGGCCTCTCACCTCTAACAACGTACCGTGACACCCATCTCCAATGTTTGTCATCCCATGCGACACATGTTGAGCAAGAATTAGTGGGAGTACATGGACTACAAGCAAGGCAATCAACATGTAAATTAGAGGAAAGGCTTCCTCGCCTTGCTTATTGAGCAATATGCTTTCATAATGAAGCAAAATAAGTCAATCATACTCCCACCAACTCCACATTAAATATTATAAAAAGATACATTACAAATAACATTC
Source organism: Pictodentalium vernedei (assembly GCA_031216915.1). NCBI lineage: Eukaryota > Metazoa > Mollusca > Scaphopoda > Dentaliida > Dentaliidae > Pictodentalium > Pictodentalium vernedei. Next base: position 421,723,448 of record CM062289.1, on the reverse strand, counting down.
AAAATATAAATTGAAAAATAATTTACACAAAAAAATTTTCCGAAAATTTTTGACAAGTTCCCAAAGGGAACAATGCGCCCAAATGTATCCAGTGTGGACAAAAATTATTTTTCTATCCCAAAAAATTAATTGCAACACTACCGGAATATTTAATGTATCTTACAACAGTCCTACCATATAAATAGGAAACTACATATATAAATAGAGCATTGTCAATGTAAACAACGTCAGAATTAAAACCAGAAACAAGACCCCAGGCAACACTGCCCAAAGTCAGTGACAGATTTTTGAACTATCAGATGTAAAGCAAGATCTTCATCAGAAGAAAAAATGATATATCGGATGTATGATGCATAACCAAAATGCCTAAACACCCCAAGGGTGAGGACGTAACCATGGGGATATACAGAATAAACATTCTGTGTAACAAGTTAAACTCCCAAGAAATTTTATAAAAAAATTTCAATAAACAAGCCAAAAAGCCTGGGGGGCTTCAAGAAAGGATAGGGAAGGAATACTTAACAAACAGTGGAAAAATCATTAGCAATAATGATGACGTCAGGCCCATGTCTCTAAATTGGGGAACATGAACTAATTTTTATACATACAGTAGAACCTGTCTTGAGAGACCGCCCTTTGGGCCACACAAAAGTGGTCTCTCAAGACAGGTGGTCTCTCATAACAGGTTTCAGGTTTTCTCAAGTCAGTGAATAACCAACCACAAAATTCAGAAATGGAGAAGAATGGATTTTTGTAATTACTTTGTAGTTGTTCCTTTTTATGAAGTTTTTGTAACAAATTGAAATGGACTGTTATAAAAATTATAAAAATAAATTAGTGTTGAAAATCTTCATTGAAGATTTTCAACACTAATTTATTTTTATTATTTTTATAACAGTCCATTTCAATTTGTTACAAAAAGATTTTCAACACAAATTTATTTTTATTCCTATCTGTCACATTTCAGGTATGTATGAAATTGTTTATTCAGCAATAATCCTAATCTTTTCACAAGGGTCTTATAAAAACATCTCAATCTGTAACGAGTTAGTAATTGAAACCCAATTAAGAGCTTTTAATACTTTTAATTATGTTAGTATAACCACAATGAATTTTCCAATTCCAGAACAGGTAAAAAGTTTTTGTCATGGTTTCAGTCTTCAAAGGGGCGGTCTCTCAAGACAGGTCCATTATGGCATAAAAGTACAAGTTGGTACCAGGTCACAGCGGTTTCTCAAGACAGGTGGTCTCTCAAGACAGGTGGTCTCCCATAGCAGGTCCATTATAGAGTAAAACCAATCGGTGCCTGGTAGATGTGGTCTCTCAAGACAGGTGGTCTCTCAAGACAGTGGTCTCTCAAGACAGGTTTTACAATATTAAGAAGTTACAGCCCTGAACGTTTCAAACCACCATTTCTTCATTCCTTCATCCAGTTGTGTCCTTGGATCCACCAAATTAACCATTACCTCGTGTCTGGCATCATTATAAACTGAGATTTAAAAGCACATAAGTCAGTTTGTTGTTATCTGAATGAGGGCCAAACAAAGAAATGATGTTTGCGCCAATTCCAGTCACTTCCTGGCGTCTGTGCATGCACAGAGAGTAAATGAATGGAGGGCCAAATAGGACTTCTAATTTTCGGTTTTGCATGCAAATTTTGGGGATTGGGGTGGGTGGGTGGGGGGGGGGTGGGGGGGGTGCAAAATTTGTGTTTGGCCCTCGATATTTGGGAGTTAGCACCAGCTAAATCTGGGCCATTGGTTATAGAGGAAAAATATAATAATTAAATGGTTTATGTCTGATATTTTACCCAAGTTAATAAAATTGATAAATTTGTCCCTTGAGTGCAACAAGGCTTTAGTATTTCAAAGCCTTCTTGCACTGAAGGGGCGAAATACACCACCACCCATGCTGTTCTGGACTGTAGATTATGATGCCTAAGACATAAAACAACCAAGAACTTTTGATGGCAAAGAAATAATTACAAAAAATAAAAAATAAAATATAAAACTGTGTGCCCACATGCAATTTTACAAAAAATGGCCAGAGAAACAGAAAATCTACTTTATGAGGCTTCATCAAAAATGTTTATTTTAATTTTTTAACCCTTTACCTAACCTGAAAAGCAGATGACACTTGCAAAAATAATTCTTGAATAACTAATTTTTTTCATCTTTTGTCTCAAAAACATAGGTTATGACCCCTTGTTGGAACGAGCTCGTCGAGCTCGTTCCAACGAGGGGTCTTAACCTATGTTTTTGAGACAAAAAATGAAAAAAATAATAAAAATTAATTGGCGATTTTTTAGAATAGCGCTGGCCGGTTTTGTCCGTTACGTTAGGTAAAGGGTTAAGCAACTGTTAAAACAATTCCAGCAAAACCATATCATGTGACCTCTAATTGGAATGAGCTTGATGAGCTTGTTCCAATGAGGGGTCACATATGGTTTTGTGGCTATTTTTGAAAAGCACAATTTATATATTACATGTCGGATACAGCTGATTTGTTGGGTAAGTGTTACTCACCTGCGAGGTGGAATCAAGATGTACTGTTGTCTACTCGCAAAAAGTAAAAATTGGAGGTGTGATGGCACACAAGAGCAACTGCTTGCCTTAAAATCAAAAGACTGAGTTGTGCATCATCAACTCTGTCAACTGAAAAAAGAAGTTTTGAAAATTGAAATAGTGACCCTTCTAATGATTCACTTGCAGTCATATTACCTTCCAGCTCCAGGTTCTGTCATGGCAATGGCTGAAATACACTTTCCTGCCACCATGATTGGCAGATACTTCTGTATTTGCTCTTTACTACCGTAATTATAGATGTATGGCATGATCATTTCAGAATGATCAGAAAACCCTGGGCCAGAACAACCAGTATATGCTCTGAAATAAAAATCATATTGCACCATTTCAAGCTGTTATTGTTCGTCACTGCACAAATTCTCTGTTACAAATACATCGATTACTGAATACAAAAATTCACAAGTCATTTTCCTCAATATCAGGCATATAAAATTTCTTGTTTCTCAGGATAATCCAATCAATTTTACAATGGAGGGGGTGGGGCGGGGGGGGGGGGGGATCTTTGTTTTAAATTTAAAAAAAATTGTACTGAAAATGGTTGGGACTGTCTTAGAAACTCTTTACACTCTGGTACTGAAACAACATTTTCGACATAATGAATTTCACAGCAGCAACAAATTTAACCAAATATATCTTGTTTGACAGAGGTAATTGAGATCTGTCACAAAATACATGACCCCCCCAAAATGGTTTTGGCTCTCCGGCAATCCCTCATTGAAATTAAACCCCCTCATTGAACATTTTTATTAGACTGATGTGTCTTCCCAAGTTAGTATGAAGATGTAAGACTTTAAAATTTTACATTTTTTATCAATGTATATATATTTGAGAAGTGTCAAGGCTGAACATACGCCCCGAGCCACAAACCTCAGACAATGTTACTGTCAATTCGTCATAATAACTTATATGTTCCAATAAGACATTACCCATAGCCCCAAAACTGAGGTTTTTCCCTGAAATCAAACCGAAACCGAATGTGAAAAATCAAAACCCCCCTGCTCTAGTGGAAGCCTTATTATTATGGAGACAGAAAATGAAGTTTTTACATACCTATACCCAACATAAACAATTCTTTTTTATTTTTGCCTAAGAACATAACAATGAGCCCATTGACTTTGTTCCACTGAAGGCCATATTGGCAATGTTTTTTTTTTCAAAAAAAATAATACAATTTTAATGACAATTTTGGGGTTAATACTAGCTTGTTATTGCAGTTATATCGGGTACAGGGTTAAAAAAGAGATGAAAAAATGAAAAGTAAACTCACTGTTCTTCCCATGTAACAATTGCAGACAAAATGTCTCCACCCATACCACCAGCATCTTCAGGAATGATAACACCCAAAAGTCCTTGTGCGCCTGCCTTTTCCCATACCTTTTAAACACAACAAATATTACTAGAATGTTTTGAAATCACAAAACAAATTTCCAAAAATCATTAACCCTTAAGACCCTGATGGTATATTCCGTGATTCTACTTCAGAGCCAAACCATCAACTGATAGAGTCTATATTTGATTTTTGGGAGAATACTAATCAATATTTTAAGCATGCAGCCCCAAGTCTGCAAGTTGAAAATATTGATTGATCTACCGCACTAATTCACTGAGCTACTATCGACTTTAAGAATCCAGGTGGTATCATGATCCTGGATCGGAAAAGTGGCCTTTCGGGTTCAAAGCATTAATTTAAACACAACCAATGCCAAGAGGGCGGCCAATGCCGGTTTGACGATGAACACCATTTTATCAGCCACGTCTGATGTGTAATGTGATTATATTTCCGAAATTTGGAAAGGGAAATGTGAAAAATGAGGTTAAAAATATAACGTAAATGCAAAATTGTAAAATTGGTATCCCGGCCACTATCCCCAGTGTTGATTATGTCCATTCTCCACTATCCTGACATCGGTTTTTCAACATTTTCACAACTTTTTTTTCTTTGAACAACAAGGACTGAAAGATCATATAATTACAACTTGCTGCAGTGAAATTTAATTTTGATGCTTGGACGTTCTCGGAGGTTGTTGTGGCTTAGCCTTAAAAGATTTTTTGACAATCTTAACCCTTTGAACACATAAGACCGATTATTCGGTCCAGGGCATAATTTCGTCCCATTCTTGTCTTATTATAAGAGGTCTATACACTGAGCATTGATGATAAAACAATAACTGCAGTCTGCAGCCAGACGGCTGCAGACAGCAGTCATTATTTTGTCCTCCCTGTGTACTGATATTGGACTGACCCATCTCACTGTAAGGGTACACAAAGGTGATACCATTCTAGAAAATGTGGGTTCAAAGGGTTAATAAATATGCACGACTTTAACTATTCCTTTAGGTGTAAGTAAAATTTTATTGGTGTATGTGTATCAGTTATAGAGGTTAGTGTGTTCACGAGAACAAAGGGAGTGTATAAACATATACTGACATTAAATTGGTGGGTATTATGGCCTAGCCTTAAATATTTTTTTGACATGAGTAACAATGCCCAATGCTTGACTTTAACTATTCGTTTAGGTGTATGTTAATATTATAGGTGTATCTGTATTTTTTCTACAGGTTCGTGAGTTCACAAAAAGGGAGGGGGTGTAAAATAAATAGTGACATTAAAACGTTGAAAAATGCATTATATCAAAAACTACAAAAGCAGCTAGCTTTTTACTTTTTGAGTTCTCCAACATACTAAAATTTAATGAAAATCGAACAAACTTAAATTTTTTGATGATAACATCTCACATTCACTGCAACAGCAGGCCCAAATGGATGTTACTTCAGCAGAAAAGTGATTGCATTTTTAGATGTTATTCAGTGGGCATAGGGACAACCTCCTCCCCCCCCCCCCCCCAGCTTTACTATAAGAGTTTATCTTTTATTTTGACACAGCATTTCTGCGGCACAGTTCTTTTGGAATGCTATTCATCCTTATTAATTACCTTTCCAATACGTACGTTTGTTTGAAAAAACCTGGGTCACAACCTTACTGAAATCTTTTAGACTGATATAATTTATTGCATCAGTTATAATAATGTGCAAAATTTAAATTAAATAGCTGATACAATTTTATATAACAGTAATGTATCATGAAATTACCACCTGCAATTACAGTATTCCCCCTCCCCCATTTCATTTTTAACGTGGAAATCCCCAACTATTTTTAGAGCACTTGCATTGTCACACTTGTATATATTTGAGCGTGGTTGTTTCGTTAAAAATTCAGTGAAAGTATCAATGATACTGCAGTTCAACTTGTCCAAGAAGGGACTGAATTAAATAGAAAGATCCAGTAATGCCAAGTCATTCACTCAAATTTCTGCTGAAAAGACATCACACCAAAGCTTCATATGAAATTTGAAAAAGATTGGGTGTGAGGTGCGGCCTGTAGAGTCTGCTAATGGAATTGCTGATAATTTATATAACAAATTCAAGATGGCAACTGACGGCCACGTTTTTTTAACAAAATTTAGAAAAATTTGACAGCTCCCGTCTAGACATCACACCAAATGTACACGTGAAATTTAAAAAAAAATGGGGTGAGGAATGTGGACTGTAGGGTGTGCTAATGGGATTGCTGGCAATTTATATGCCAAATCCAAGATGGCTGCTGGCAGCCATGTTTTTCAACAAAATTCAGAAACATTTGATAGCTCCCATCTAGACATCACACCAAAACAACATATAAAATTTGAAAAAAACTTGGGTGAGAGATGCAGCCTGTAGGATGTGCTAATGGAATTAATTGTTGTCAATTTATATCCAAATCCGAGGTGGCTGCTGGCGGCCATATTTTTCAACACAAGAGGCCCCAAGGGACCTGAGGGCGCTCACCTGACATGGTAGCCTAAATATCAACCCAGAGAATTGATTTCCACAAGTTGCATCTGCTCCTCCTAAGAAAAGCTTATACCAAATATCCAAAGATTCTGACCAGTGGATCTAAAAAAAAAGAAGATTTTTAAAGAAAATTCCTCATACTGAACTAAGTTATAATTCGGGCTCCCACAGGGAGCCCATATATGAACCCAGGGACTTGGCTTTAACAAACTTGAATCTCACCCCCCTAAGGATGCTGCACACCAAATATCAAAACATTCCGACTGCTGGATCTGAAGAAGAAGATTTTTAAAGAAAATTCCTCATTTTGAACTAAGTTACAATTCAAGCTCCCACAGTGAGTCCAAATATGGACCTAGGGACATGGCTTGAACAAACTTGAATCTCACCCCCCTAAGGATGCTGCATACTAAATATCAAAACATTGTGACTGCTGGATCTGAAAAAGATTTTTAAAGAAAATTCCTCACTTTGAACTAAGTTACAATTCAAGCTCCCACAGTGAGCCCAAATATGAACCCAGGGACTTGGCTTGAACAAACTTGAATCTCACCCCCCTAAGGATGGTGTATACCCAATATCAAAAGATTCTGCCTGCTGGATCCTGAGAAGAAGATTTTCAAAGAAATTTGCCTGAAATGCACTAAGTTCGATTTTGGGCTTCTATAGTGAGCCCAAGTATGAATCCAGGGGGCCGATTTGAACAAACTTGAATCAGATCCACCCCACAATGTTGCATACCAAATATCAAAAGATTCTGCCTGCTGGATCTGGAGAAGAAGATTTTTTAAGAAATTTGCCTGAAATGCACTAAGTTCGAATTCGAGCTTCTATAGTGAGCCCAAATATGAATCCAGGGGGCCGATTTGAACAAACTTGAATCAGATCCACCCCTCAATGTTGCATACAAAATATCAAAAGATTCTGCCTGTTGGATCTGGAGAAGAAGATTTTTGAAGAAATTTGCCTGAAATGCATTAAGTTCGAATTCGGGCTTCTATAGTGAGCCCAAATATGAATCCAGGGGGCTGATTTGAACAAACTTGAATCAGATCCACCCCACTATGTTGCATACCAAATACCAAAAGATTCTGCCTGCTGGATCTGGAGAAGAAGTGCACTAAGTTCGAATTTGGGCTTCTATAGTGAGCCCAAATATGAATCCAGGGAGCCGATTTGAACAAACTTGAAACAGATCCACCCCACAATATTGCATACCAAATATCAAAAGATTCTGCCTGCTGGATCTGGAGAAGAACATTTTTTAAGAAATTTGCATGAAATGCATGAAGTTAGAATTCGGGCTTCTATAGTGAGCCCAAATATGAATCCAGGGAGCCATTTTGAACAAACTTCAATCCGATCCACCCCACAATGTTGCATACCAAATATCAAAAGATTCTGCCTGCTGGATCTGGAGAAGATTTTTTAAGAAATTTGCCTGAAATGCACTAGGTTCGAAATCAGGCTTCTATACTAAGCCCAAATATGAACCCAGGGGGCCGATTTGAACAAACTTGAATCAGATCCACCCTACAATGTTGTATACCAAATATCAAAAGATTCTCCCTGCTGGATCTAGAGAAGAAGATTTTTTAATCTTTTTCCCATTGCCTACAGTGTTAAAAAGTGCTGACGCAGCACTTTTTCAAAGTCCTGAAAAAAGTACCTTGTGATCAAACCGATAGGGATTTTTTTAACCATTCTATTCTACTGGATAAAAGTAAGCTTTATACAAAATAAGAATTCTCTGTGTCATGTAGTTTTGGAGATATGGCAGTTTTAAGGTTTTTCCTATTTTTAGCTCCCGAGGTTCCCACGGGGCAATGAGAACATTTTTTTTTTGCATCATTCAACTACTTATGACCCATTATCATCTCATATCAAATTTGGTTCAAATCGACCTGACGGTTCTGAAAATAGAAATTTTAGGCGTGGCCAAAATTTTTGCCCCTCCCATAACGAAGACAAATAATGCCCGACAAACTTCTCTTGAACAAACTTGATTCTAAACCTCAAAAGGACTCTGTATACCACATATCAAGTCTCTGCTACTGGTGGTTCATTAGAAGAAGATTTTCAAAAAATTTGGCCATTTTTTCCCCACACCTCTGCTCAATATGAGCCGAAACCTATTTTTGGATAAAAATCAAAATGCCCCTATATAACCACTACTTACATGAAATTTAATTAAAATGTGGCCAGTGGTTTAGGAGAAAGAGGCTCAAACACGACCTTCACACAGGACGACGGTCGACAGTTGACGGACGACGGACGAAGAGTGATAAGAAAGGCTCACCCTGACTTTCAGTCAGGTGAGGTAAAAACCTTGACTATGGAACGACAGGACCTGGTGATGGGTTAAATGGCATCCATGCACAATTTGGTTTGGGTTCCATTGGTCAACATTGGTAAGTTTTGTGTACATTCTGAGGACTGTCAATTTAACAGGCACAAGGCAAAGTTCATCCACTTGGGCATCTCAGGAGTGCATTTTGGACAGATGAAATCTTGAGGCCAGTAATGGTGAACCCAAGGTTCTGACGGGGCGATCATGGTCGCCCCGTCGGAACCTTGGGTTCACCATTAAAGGTCTCAACATTTTATCCCTGGCGGAAAGCAAAAACAAATAGGTACTAGGGCCTGTAATCAGATTTAAACCACTGGTAGAAATATAGAACTTTAGTGAGCACGCTCACATACCCCACGTGCCCCGATATTTCAGGCTCGGAAATCTGTAATTTTTAGGAAAATGACCCGGAAATCTGTTACTTGTATTTTTTAGAGTCCAGGGCCCGTAATTTCAACAAAATTCAGCCGAGCACAACGAAACGCAAACTTGATCTGTAAGCCATTGTGGTAGACTCACATACTAAAATGGCCGTAATTTTGATAATATCTGAAAGCGTGTAGAAAAAAAATCCGGAAAACTGTAATTTTGATGAACTTTTTTCAAAGTCGAAGGGCCGTAATTTCGGTAAAAATCAGTGGAGCAGAACAAAATGCAAACTTGATCTGTAGGCCACCATGTTAGACAAACATACCAAAAATCAGCTCAATATCTGGAAGCATGTAGAGAAAAAGCCTGGAAAACTGTAATTTTGATGAACTTTTCAAAGTCTATGGGGCCGTAATTTTGGTAAAAATCAGTGGAGTAGAACAAAACCCAAACTTGTTCTGTAGGCCACCATGTTAGACTAACATACCAAAAATCAGCTCAATATCTGGAAGTGTGTAGAAAAAAAGTCCGGAAAACTGTAATTTTGATGAATTTTTCAGAGTCCAAGGGCCGTAATTTGGTAAAAATCAGTGGAGCAGAACAAAATGCAAACATGATCCGTAGGCCACCATGTCAGACTAACATACCAAAAATCAGCTCAATATCTGGAAGCGTGTAGAAAAAAAATCCGGAAAACTGTAATTTTGATGAACTTTTTTCAAAGTCGAAGGGCCGTAATTTCGGTTAAAATCAGTGGTGCAGAACAAAATGCAAACTTGTTCTGTAGGCCACCATGTTAGACTAACATACCAAAAATCAGCTCAATATCTGGAAGTGTGTAGAAAAAAGTCCGGAAAGCTGTAATTTTGATGAATTTTTCAGAGTCCAAGGGCCGTAATTTGGGTAAAAATCAGTGGAGCAGAACAAAATGCAAACTTGATCCGTAGGCCACCATGTCAGACTAACATACCAAAAATCAGCTCAATATCTGGAAGCGTGTAGAAAAAAAGTCCGGGAAACTGTAATTTCGATGAATTTTTCAGAGTCCAAGGGCCGTAATTTGGGTAAAAATCAGTGGAGCGGAACAAAATGTAAACTTGATCTGTAGGCCACCATGTTAGACTCACATTGTTTTGGAGAAAATCAGCTCAAAATCTGGAAGCGTGTAGAAAAAAAGTCCAGAAAACAAGTACGACTGACTGACGGACTGATGGATGGACCAGTCAAAAACATTATACCCCCACAACTTCGTTGTGTGGAGTATAATAAGGGTAAGAACAAGGCAGAGCATCCTGGTTAAAACCCTTATTCTTCTCATGGTTTAAATCTGATTACCGACCCTAGTACCTATTTATTCTATATACAGTAGAGCCCACTTAATTGGATATCACTTATTTCTATATCCCTGTTAATCGAATATAATTATCAAACACAAAACCATTTACCATACCTTCAGTATAAATTTGATCTGTTAATTGCATATGGGTTGTAGAGTAAACTCCTGTTATTTGTATATAAATTTTTGTAATATGTCGAAAAAATTACTGAGGCACGCACCAAATTCCCCTTATTTATCAACCTTTTTGGCCTCACTACATCCAATACAGGCATTTATTCTATTACATCTTGTTTGACAGAGCTCTATGAGCTCTGTCAAACAAGATATAATAGAATAAATGCTCAGTTTACCTCCAGAACACAGGAAACTGACCAAATCCCTGTTAATTGTATACTCCTGTTAATTGAATAATTTTCACTGGCAAAATGGATATTCAATTAAGAGGATTCTACTGTATTAAAGATTCAACAAGTACCATACTATTACTGTGAAACTGATTTATAACATGGTTAATAAAAATAATTTTTTCTTAACAGGTGTATTATTTGAAAATCCCAACAACTTACCAACATTTCTATAGTGACAATACTTGATAAAATACTTTTGTTCATTAGCACTTATCAAACTGTTAAAGGTTTTATCAAATACAGTGGAACCCTGTTAATTGAATAGCTACTTTGCCAATGAAAGTTATTCAATTAACAGGAGTATTCAATTAACAGGGATTATCACTTTCCTGTATTCTAGAGATAAACTTAGCATTTATTCTGTTATATCCTGTTTGACAGAGCTCCATGAGCTCTGTCAAACAAGATATAATAGATTAAATGCCTGTATTGGATGTACTGATGCCAAATAGGTCTATAAACAAAGGAAAACTGGGGAGAGTCAGGGTAATTTCTCGACAGGTTACAAGATTTATTATTCAATTAACAGGAGTTTACTCTATAACCTATATTCAATTAACTGGTAGAGTGCTGGAAGCCCATATTTGGGCTTTACTCTGAAGTGCAGGTGCCACAACTTAAAGGCTTCATATTTTGTGGATATGCTTCATATTATTTTTGAATTAAAATTATTTAGTCTGTGAGTATTAGCCTTGTTACAATTTATGGGAGAGTGCCATTGGGCACTCTCCCATAAATTGTAACAAGGCAAAGAGACATGGACAAATCTGGATAACCAAAAATAATTTAGCACTCTACCAGTTAACAGGTCAAACTTGTACTTGAGGTATGGTAAATGGTTTTGTGTTGGGAAATTATATTCAATTAACAGGGATATACAATTAAGAGATGTCCAATTGAGTGGGTTCCAATGTACTGTTACTGTGAAGCTGATACAATAAAGGGTTAATAAAAACTGAAATGCTAATTTTTATGGTTCATTTTTTTCCAAATCTCCACGGCTTACAAGACTGTTTAACCCTTTACCCAACGCAGACGATATCAAAATTTATTATTTTAAATACCATTTTTTCAAATTTTTCAAAAATTTTCAACAAAACCATATCATGTGACCCCCCGTTGGAACGAGCTCGACGAGCTCGTTCCAATGAGGGGTCACATGATATGGTTTCATTGAAATTTTTTGAACAAATATTTTTACAAGAGCTGAATTTGCATATTACGCGGGCGGATGCGGCCGATTCGTTGGGTAAAGGGTTAACAGTTACAGAACTTGACAAAATTCTTAAGACAAAATTCTTATACTTTGTTAATTGAACTAATTATCATTTAATGTCAAAAAGTTTTATCAAGAACTTTCACTGTGAAACTTATTTATCAAAGGGTTAATAATGGTGTTGAAACGATTAGTCGATTAGTTGACGTCAACTAGGGTTCTGCCGATAATCGATTAGCAATTTCCTAGTCGACTAGTCGCCATTTTCCACAGATACATATATTTTGTAGATTAAACTCAGTGGTCGGCCACTGACAGCAAATGCCGACGGAGTCAAGAGCAGTTGCAGACAGACGACTATGGATGAGAATTAAATTTGAAAAAATGCACTTTGCTGACGCCATGAATTGAAACAATTACCTAAAAATCGGTAACATGCTTTAAGAAGCACGGAATCCGTCGGTAATGAAATTTAGGCACCATTCGTGAGCAGTTATGCTTGGTAGCGATGCATTTTGTCACTTTGACTTATGTCACTGCAAGTCAATCAGTTATCATTGTTGCACATCAAGGGAGCTAATTTAGAGCGACATCTGGGAGAACACGGTCAAGGACACTCCATGACATTGTTAAAACGGTTTCAAAACAACACACGTGAATACCCTTCGCACTGAAACAATTCACACTGTGAATTCCACTGCCAAATATTCGGTCCTTGTCACTTAAAAATAATCGACTGGTCACACAGAAATGAATTCCCAACTACAGTGAATTGGTAATTTTGGGGATCAAATTGGGGAAAAAAGTGACTATTTTCGATTGGGAATGGGGGCCGATATTCGGCCTCTCTCATCGGTCCAAAAAAACCCCCCGTGTTCTAACCTTATATGAGGTGCCGACTAGTAGTCGACTAATATCGATCGACTAGTCGACTACGAAATACCCTAGTCGTTTCAACACTAGTTAATAACAATAATTATACCTTGCCTTCTTTGAAGTGAGGGCACAGTTGATGCTCTGTGCTTTTGTTTGTCTGTCCGTCCATCTGTCCATCTGCGCAAACATTCTGGCACAAGCAACTTCTACAGTTTCTAACCGATTCTGATCACATTTCTCAAACAGTATGATTAGCAATTTTTTCATTTGCAACAATATTAACTAGGTTACTTCCTCTGAACTTGGATTTATTATAGATTTTCAAATCACATTCTTGTGTGTGCAAATCCTCATACATTATTGAACCGATTTGGATGAAACTCCTTTAAAAAAATGCTGAGTGAGCATATTTGTAAAAATTAAAAAAAAAATACTTCTCCAGAAGCACTGATCAGAATCTTTTGACATTTGGTATACAACTTCCATAGGGGTCAGATACATGTGTGTTCAAGTTAAGACCCTCAGTTCTGATCTGGGCTCAATACAGGAGCCCAAATCTTAACTTAGGGCAAAATGGCGAATAAGCTTCCAAAATCTTCTTCAGAACAATAGTCAGAATCATTTCATATTTGGTATATATCATCATTATTACAAGGGTCAGATTCAAGTTTGTTCAAATCAAGTCCCTCAGTTAATATTTGGGCTTCCTATGGGTGCCCAAATTTTAACTTGGAGAAATATGGGGAAATTTCTTTAAAAATCTTCTTCTTCAGATCCACTAGTTAGAATCTTTTCATATTTGGTATACAACATCTCTGGGAGGTCAGATTGAAGTTTGTTCAAATCTGGTTCCTGGGTTAATATTTGGGCTCATTGTTGGTGCCCAAATTTTAACTTTGTGCAATATGAGGGAATTTCTTTTAAAATCTTCTTCTTCTTCTTCAGATCCACCACTCAAAATGCTTTCATATTAGGCATACAACATTTCTATAGGGGTGGGGGGGGGGGGGGGGGGGTCAGATTGAAGTTTGTTCTAATCATGTTCCTGGGTTACTATTTGGGCTCTCTGTTAGAGCCCAAAGTTTAACTTGGTGCATTATGAGGGAATTTCTTTAAAAATCTTCTTCAGATTTGCCTGTCAGAATGCTTTCATATTTGGTATACATCTCTAGGGTGGTCAGATTCAAGTTTATTCAAATCGAGTCCCTGGATTAATAGTTGGGGTTCCTGTGGGAGTCTGAATTTTAAGTTAGTGCAATGTAAGGGAATTTCTTTAAAAATCTTCTTCCCCAGAACCATCAATTAGAATCTTTTGATATTTGGAAAAGAAAATCTCTGAGGGGGCAGATTCATGTTTGTTCAAATCGAGTCCCTGGGTTAATATTTTGGGCTCCCCATGGGAGCTCAAATTTTAACTTTGTGCAATGTGAGGAAATTTCATTAAAAATCTTCTTCTTCAGATGCACCAATCAGAATGCTTTCATATTTGGTATATAACATCTTGGGGGGGGGGGGGGGGGGGGGGGGGCAGATGCCAGTTTGTTCAAATTGGGTCCCTGGGTTAATATTTGGATTTTCTATTGGGGCCCAAAGTTTAACTTAGTGCAATATGAGGTGATTTCTTTAAAAATCTTCATAAAATCCACCCATCAGAATCCTTTCATATTTGGCATACAACCTCTCTGTGGGAATCAGATTCAAGTTTGTTCAATTCGAGTCCCTGGCTTAATATTTGGGCTCTCTAGGGTTGGGGGAAGGGGGGGCAGGTTAGGTTGAAGGATGTTCAAATCCATTCCTTAGTGTTTTTCCATAGAATTTGTCTTTCAAACTGCAGTGACATAACAACACTTGGTAGTTTGGCAGTGCTTGGCTGCAGCTGATAGAATCGGAAGACCTATCATAATAATCATGTGACATGGACACTAGAGTTATGAATAATTTCATGACTTCATTCCTCTGTAGTGTTGATGGACCCAAAATATTTCTTTGAACCACTTTGTCACGCGAGCAATTAAGGCTCACTGGGCCTCTTGTCTCCAATTCAACTCAAAAAACTTGATATAGATTTGTATGGGAGATGTTTGTGCATGCAACTCGTCCTACATTTTTGAACCAATTTCGATCAAACTTCTCAAACATTATGACTGGAAAGTGAACATATGCACATTCTAAAATGTTCCATTTGTGACAAGGTTAAACAGGGTATTTCCCCTGACCTTAGATTTATTATGGATTTTCAACTGACATTCTTGTGTACATAACTCCTCATATATTATTGAGCTGATTACGATAAATCTTCTTAAACAAAGTGAACATGAGCATATTTCTAAAGTTTCCATCTGTGATGATTTTCAACAGGTTATCTCCCTTTAAACTATGGAATTTTAGACATTCAGCTCTTCCATCATTTCTGAATTGTTTTTTTTTCAAGCTCAAAATTTAGAGGTTTATTCTATTAAGTCAAAAGAAGGTGTATTAACTCTCGTCACTCTGATGTCAAAATAACCAAATTTCAAGTACCGTATTTACTCTATGTATTGGGACAGCTAAAAATAACATCAAAATAGAGAAAAAAAGCTTAAAAAACACAAGAAATATGGCGGCCATTCCGCCATCTTGGATTTTGAAAAAAAAATTTTGAGCGTGCATCATCCCCTCAGAACCATTTATCCATGTACCAAATATGAAAGGTGTAGCTTGAAGCATGTTGGAGGGAGAGGTGGTAACATAAAAAACAGACAGACGGACGGACGGACACAGCCTGGTCTTGATTTGATGCTGAATAAAGTTGTGTGTGATTCATTTTCCATCACTATATATGAAAATCGCTGTCCAATTTTTTTTTATATTTTCATTTTTTGCTTCCAAAACATAGCTTATGATCCCTCATTGGAACGTGCGCATTGCGCTCGTTCCAATGAGGGATCATAAGCTATGTTTTGGAAGCACAAAATGAAAATTTTTAGTTACTCAAGAATTTTTTTTATGAATGTCGTCTGCTACTAGCGACGGGCCAACTGGAAACAAATCTCCTGAATGTCCCAAACTTTGGAGCATAAAAAAAATATAGTTTTCTGGAAAATTGTGTGTCCCAAATCATAGAGTGTCCCTATACATAGAGTAAATACGGTAGCCATTTTTCCCATAATGCAACTGGGAATTTAACCAATTCAATCTTGTTTGACAGAGCTCAATGAGCTCTGTCAAACAAGATTGAATTGGTTAAATTTCTAGTTGAATTATGGGAAAAATTTGCACTTTGAACTTTAGATATTTCGACATCAGTGTGCAGGGGGTTGCAGATGTGATTTTAGCCATTCTTTTAAACTTGACTTATTATTTTACTTTTGTTGATTTACCAGGTCCATTTAGTGGCAAGATATGGGAATGAGCCATAAGAGCAGAGCTTATAGATTGTCCTTATAGGTATTCATATTTTTTACCTTTGAAGCTTTGAAGGATTTGTACTTTTCACGGGTTTCAGGTCACGTGATGTAAACATGACAAAAATTCCTTGGTGATTTCAAATGTTGGCTGTCCATCTGATATTGTTAAAATTATTTCATCGTTTATATTTAATATGTGTGTCATCGTAAATTTGATTTGGTTAGTATTTATTCAGTTATGTTAGTATTTATCTCGATTTGAGTTATACTGGTTGTCGTTTGTGTTTCAAGTCAGATTGCATTTTCGATCTTCATTCGTTTGTGTGTATCCTACTTTTGATCTACCGGCTCGTCATTCTATCGGTTCGGATTCACATTTTACACATATTTAGCAAATTGCATGAATGGTTATGGGTTATTATTTTTACAGCTAACCTGCACAGTATGATTGGTGTTATGGTATGAGCGAATTGATGTGATGGTATTGTGAGGGAATTGGATCCACAATCTGGTAAGAATTGTTTTATTGTGAAGTAAGATATAAATATGTGAGGGACTGTGGTAATATGTATATAGCTATTGTTTTTATTCTACTGCTATGGTTAGTGATATTTTTAAATGTGAAAAGTAGGTCTGAAATCTATGTTTACTGATAATGAAATAATATATTGGATTATTGGTATGTACAACCACTGCCAAACAGCTTCAGGTCTGGCTAGTATCTGGCGATACCCAGATTCTCGCTTTGCTTGTGACTGGTTGGCAGGTTGGATACCTGGCTGCTGCTTAACAGCTCTCAGTGATGTATTTGTAAAAATAGGATTTGTAGATTAGTACTGCAATATTAAGTGACAATCACATAGGGTATTATGTGATGTGGATTGTTGGGAGTGTACGGGATGTATTTCACTTACTTTATTAATTATTATGGTTTTTAATGTTATACCAATTTCATTTCATAGCTTACAAGGTGATAATTGTATATCAGTTGTATAATTATTAACTATTGTGCATTTCAGAATCCTTGTTAATGATGACTGAATAAATGGTATTGGTAATATAAACTACTGAGTTGGTCGTGGCACAGTCCGCCAGGACGTTATCCATCTATATGACGCCCTGAGTAAGGCCTGTTTCACTGGCGCCCAAGAACTGGTTCTGCAACCCATCCTGAGCCTACAGATGCCGGCATAACACCATCTTCGATTCGACACTGCAGAGAGAACTGTATCATTTATTGACATTTGTGTGACATTTATTCATCTTCCTGTGAAATCATGTGTGTGATATATATATAAACACCGGTACCTATTGTGGATCATTGAAGTGTGATAGCCATGGTGAGTTAGATAGTATTTGTATTGCTTTGGCCACATTATTTTTTGTGACAGCTGATTTTAGGCTAATTTCAATATAATTTAAACTAGTGAGCTGTTTTGTTTGAAACCTTTTCATGCAATTGGGATAATTTGACAGACTCAGATGGTTTAAAATATAAAATTATTTTGGATAAAGTAAGAACTGATTATTTAAATTTGACCTAAATAAAGTGGCCAAAGTCATTTCAGAAACATGTAATGGTAAGATTGAGATTCACTTGATTATTGCAAATATAACTTTTTGGTGATGGGACATTGGTGAAGGGTAATTTTGCATGCAAACACACGTCAAATATTTAGGCTTCACTTCAATTGTTATTGTTTCCTGGTAACTCAGCTGGAGAAAGTTTTACTACAGTATTTACTATGGAATTTCATTGATAAGAATTGGTTGTAGCTTTTCATTGGCTGTAGTTTGTGATGTCATAAGCTGCTCCGGCTGTTCTCGATTTTGATTAGCTGCTTTGGTTTTTGAACTCTGATTTTTATGTGTAACCGGCTGTTCCTGAATGTGATTGGCTGTTACATCAAGTGGCTTAAAAATTTGCATTAATTATTATTTATGCAGGAGAAGTAGTTACTTCCGTAAATAAACATTGATTTGTTTTGATTTCAGACTTGGACATTTCGAGTTGTTCATAGCTTGATTAATTGGAAACAAATTATAACTTAATTGTCAGAAGTGGTGATTAATAGTTCATCTGCATTTATAATTTAGGCTATAAAAGACACATTGCAGTTGATGTTTATTTTGACTTTAGGACTTGTAGGTTATTTTTCTTGACAGATACTCCAGTTTGTCAGAACAGAGAAATTTGTCATTTGGTAACAATTTGCCATGAAATTTTTTTTGTTTGTTTTTGAATGAATGCATTTGATAGAATTTATGTTTTTATGAATATAATATATTGTTTTCAGGTGATTGAAAAGTGAATACCGAAAATTGAATTTGATACTGATATTAACCCCATGTAACGAAAATTTTGTATTGGAATCAGTATTAACCTTAAACAACAGACACAACAATGTATTCAGTGTTACCCCCCCTGAGAACAGTTGTCAACACTAAACACCGGAAATAAAAACTTGAATAATTTTTTTTTCTCTGAAAGCTAAATACCGAAAATGGAAATGAATTCTTGTTGACCTACACACTGCCAACTTGAATCTTGTTACTCTAAACACCGAAAATGGAGAACTGAGAATAGATTCTTGTTGACCCATACACTGCCAAGTGAACTTGAATCTTGTTAACCGCAAACACTGAAAAAGTTGAAATGGGATTTTGTTAACCCTTTGCACTGCAGAGTTCTAGTTACCAAACGCTGTTGAGTGAAATCTAAACCCTGTAACATCAGTGTACTGCAATGGAAACACCTAAATGGAATGTAAATTCTATTTGCTGTTTTTTGCATTGACACTTATATGTATTTGAACAGTGTCTTATTTCCCACCCAGTTCACCCAACACCCTCAAAAAAAAAAAATTCAAATGCACTTTAAAAGTGAATCATAGATTGAAATAGCTCTGTACTGAGTACCTTAATTTCTGTAAGAGTACAGACACTCTTATTTACATCTCACTAAGTGAAGATCTGTTGATACCATAGAGTCAGTGAGGATTGCCTCGTTACTCGATATTTGTATCAACATTTTTTCTTTCGTGTTAAGACTTACAAGGGTATTTCAGGTACAGATCTATGTATTTATATACATATATATATATTTTTTTTTGGTGTTGAAGAAAATATTGAAGATTATTATTACTGATATGAATAAATTGCATATTACTGCTGTTGGACACTTGGGAATGATTTGAAGCGAGTAAGCTTACTTTAACTAGGCAATTGAATTTTGTCAAGTTGAAAATAATTCGGACGACTAGAAATATAAATACGTGGAATATTTTTTGACACGTCATGCTGACATTTGGATAGTTCATTTGAATTTGCAGTTTAAGCTGCCCATCTACATTCAGTGCATAGTGTTGACATTTAATCTTCATGTTGAATTATCAATCAAATTTCCTCGGATTTGGTTTTTTTTCAACATTGATATATGGTTCGTGCTATGCATTGTCTTCAGTTTATTTATATTTGAAAAGATACATTATATATAAACACAATGTCGGTCAAAAGAGAGAATATTTCGGATGATGATTTGAAGATGATAGAAATGATGAAGGGATTGAAGATACAACCCCCCAAATGTGAGAATCCAGAACAATTAGAGCTTTACATGAAGCAGTATGTCCATGAAATGGAGAAGACAACTGTTGGTGGAGAAAAACATAAGCACACTATGTGTAATTTGCCCAAAATATCTTTGTTTTATGGAGAGTCTAACAAAGGTGAGGTCAATTATTTGACGTGGAAGTATGAGGTAGATTGTTTGGTTGCCACAGGAAATTATTCTGAGGAGCAAGTATTGACTGGAATTCGTCGGTCATGTAAAGGGAAAGCTGGTGACATTTTGCGTAGAATGGGAGTCAAAGCAACAATTGTGGACATAATGAAGAAATTTAATTCTACGTACACCATGCTTGAAACTGGTGAGTCAATACTTAGGAAGTTCTATGCCTGTAGCCAAGATTCGAATGAAACTGTATCGAGTTATGCTGCACGAGTGGAAGATATATTCTCCCAAGCAGTGGAGTTAAAGGCAATGGCACCAACACAAGAAGACATTTTGAGGAATGTTTTATATCAAGGACTGAAACCTCATATACGACAAATGGCCGCATACAAATTTGATACAGTCCTCGATTACGACAAATTTAAGGTGGAAATAAGAAAAATAGAAAGTCAGTTGGAAGAAGACATGGCCAAAGAGACTAAAACAAAGTGTCAAGCAGCCACAAAGATGGACGAGAAAAGTGAACTTGCACAAGTTAAGGATTTGTTGCTGAAATTAAGCGAAAGAATAGATAGGCTTGAGAAAGAAAAAGATGAGACAAAGAAAGATGAAGCAACCGGTTATACACCTTACTCTCAAAGAAGAAATACAAGAGGTTACATGAGAGGATATCGTGGACGATGGAATATGGACAGAGATCGTGGTCAGGATAGAGGCAGGGGTCGTGGTACTTATACACCAACTAGACCAACTGCAGGAAAAACTTTTAAACCACGATGCAATAAATGTGACAGTGAAGAACATTTAATCCGAGACTGCCCAAACTAGTATGTGCCTCTGTTGCGGGGTTGAACCGAGGCACTGAATATGAAAAGAAACAACAAAACTCCAAATTAGTTGGATACTCTACTGAAGCTGAAGTAGAAATAAATGGTGTGAAAACAACAGCATTAATTGACAGTGGAAGTTGCATTAGTATGATTAATAAGCCATTTTATGATCAACATTTGAAAAATACACCAATTCAACCACTGAAAGAAATATTGAACATTGAATGTGCAGATGGAAGTGAACTGCCTTATCTTGGATATATCCCTGCTACCTTATCAACCAATGGCATACCAAAATGTCAGGAAAAAGAATGTTTATTTTTGGTAACACCTGAAACCAACTACAGTTCACAAACACCTATACTTTTAGGAACCAACATACTTGATGAACTCCTGATTGATTGCAAGAAAAATTTTGGTGATAGTTATTTACAAAGAGCCAGTCTTCATACGCCATGGTATCTTGCCTTCAGGTGTATATCACTTCGGGAGAGAGAACTAAAGAAAAACAAGAATAGAATTGCCATTGTAAGATCAGCAGAGCCTACTCAAATCATAATAGGACCAAATCAGTCAGTTAACGTGAATGGTTACTGTGATAAGGAGTTGGAGTACCACCAAACAAGTGCGATATTACAGGAAGCAGAGGAATCGAATCTGCCTAACTTTGTAGACATCACACCAACAGTCATCAAATACAGTTATAAGAGAAATGGAAATGTTCTTGTAAATATTTCGAATGTCACCACTCAAACTGTAGCCATTTCTCCCAAAGCAATTATTTGTGAAGTACAACCGGTAGCCATTGACAAATCAGTGTTTGAGAAGATTGAGAATGAAACAGAATCAGAAGTTTTGACACAAGTCCACATTGAATCTGATCTTACAGAAGAACAGCAAACAAAGTTGACAGCTCTTCTGAAGAAACATGAACATATATTTTCAAAGGATGACAAGGATATTGGTCAATGTGATTTAATAAAACACAGGATTGACCTCGTCAATGACCTTCCATTCAAACAAAAGTATAGACGCATACCGCCTGCTATGGTTGATGAGGTCAGACAGCATCTCGAACAGTTACTTGCAGCTGGAATAATTCGTAAAAGCAAGTCACCATGGGCATCGAATATTGTATTAGTTCGAAAGAAGAATGGGAAACTACGAATGTGTGTCGACTATCGGATGCTCAATAACCGTACCGTCAAGGATGCTTATGCCTTACCAAGAGTGGAAGAGGTGTTTGATTGTTTAAATCATAGCAAGTATTTTAGTGCCATAGATATGAAGAGTGGTTATCTTCAAGTAGAACTTGAAGAGATGCATAAAGAAAGAACTGCATTCACAGTGGGACCACTAGGCTTTTATGAGTTTGAAAAGATGCCATATGGTTTATCCAATAGTCCTGCCACCTATCAACGTCTAATGGAGGAATGTCTAGGGGACATGAACATGAAAATCTGTGTTATATATCTGCATGATCTTATAATTTTCTCTGACAGTTTAGAGCAACATTTGGAACGACTGGATCTTGTTTTGACCAGACTTCATAAGTGTAATTTGAAGTTGGCGGCAGAGAAATGTTTTTTCCTAAAGAAACGTGTGAAGTTTCTTGGACATATTGTAAGTGAAAATGGTGTTGAAACAGATCCCGAGAAGATACAGAAAGTCAAAGACTGGCCAGTTCCTTCTAATCCTGATGAATTGCGTTCATTTTTGGCCTTTGCTGGATATTATCGAAGATTTGTCAAAGATTTTTTCAAAGTTGCAAGACCATTAAATGAACTTCTACCATCCACAACACAGAAAAAGAATAAAAAACATCAGAAGAAAGATTGGAAATGGACACAATTGGAGGAAGACACCTTCAATCATCTCAAAGAGATACTAACCAGTCCTCCAATATTAGCTTATCCTGACTTTAGTAAACCGTTTGAACTCCACATTGACGCCAGTACTGTTGGCCTAGGTGCTGTGCTGTATCAGGAACAGGAATCAATGAAGAGAGTCATTGCTTATGCAAGTAGGAGCCTATCAAAGTCAGAGAAGAATTACCCAGCCTTTAAACTGGAATTTTTATGTCTGAAATGGGCCATGACAGACAAATTTAGTGATTACCTGACTGGAAACCATTTTGTTGTATTTACCGACAACAATCCTTTGACATACATTCTAACTACGGCAAAACTGGATGCTACTGGACATAGATGGGTTTCAGCTTTAGCAGCTTACAATTTTGATATATTTTATAGAGCAGGTTTTCGCAATGCTGATGCAGATGGTATGTCCAGATATCCATATCACAAAGTTATTGATAACAACAAAGAACTGGTTAAGATTGACAACAACACAGTTAAAGCTATTTGTAGTGGTACACAAGTCAATCAGTATATAGATGTTTTGCCTTCAGCTTCTATCAATATAATTGAAGCAACTGAATCATCAAGTCAACTTGACCAGATCGAACTTAGAGAAATTAGAAGAATGCAAAGAGAAGATGGCACTATAGGAAAGTGGTTGAGAGCAAAGATAGATAAGCATCTTCCTAGGGGTTATTATGACAGAGATGATCACACAATGAAAAACAATTTCAACCATTTTAAAATTATCCGAAATACACTGTATAGGGAAGTGGAAGACAATGATGAAAAGTTTTTACAATTAGTTCTGCCATCAGTATACAGAAAGACAGCATTAATGGGTCTTCATAATCAGATCGGACACCCGGGTAGAGATAGGACATTATCTTTACTGCGAGAAAGGTTCTTCTGGCCAGGCATGTCAGCAGATTGTGAAAATTGGATAAAAAAGTGTGATCGCTGTTTAAGAAGAAAGTCAGATACCAACACACGTGCTCCAATGGTTAATGTTGAAACGACTCATCCTCTAGAACTGGTTTGCATGGACTTCCTGACACTAGAACCAAGTAGAGGTGTAGGTAATGTGCTAGTTATTACAGATCACTTTACGAAGTTAGCACTAGCAATCCCTACAAGGAATCAGACTGCAAAAACAACAGCAGAGGCATTATATGAAAATTTCATTCTTCATTATGGTATACCATCAAGAATTCATTCAGATCAAGGTAGAAATTTTGAATCTTCTGTTATTAAAGAGTTGTGTGATTTATTTGGTATGGACAAATCGAGAACAACACCATTCCATCCAAGTGGCAATGGAAGTCCAGAAAGATTCAATCGTACTCTTTTAAACCTTCTTGGAACCTTGGAACCTGAAAAAAAGCCAGATTGGAAAAAATATATAGCTTCTCTGGTCTATGCCTACAACTGTACCAAACATGAAAGTACAAAGTATTCCCCATTTGAGCTAATGTTTGGTCGCAAGCCCAAATTACCATTGGATGCAAGATTTGAAACTGACATTGATGACAGAGTGGACATGAGCATAGATAATTATATACAACAACTTAAAAAGAGAATTAAATTTGTGAGAGACACTATGGAATCCCACATTAGTAAGGCCCGAGAAAAACAGAAGAGGACTTATGATAAAAAGGCAAAGTCAGCAAGAATAGATATTGGAGATAGAGTGCTTGTAAAAATTTTAGCTCATGAAGGAAAACATAAAATTGCTGACAAGTATGAAGAGGATGAATCTGTTGTGATTGAACAACCAAATACTGATATACCAGTGTTTAGGCTCAGATCTCCAAATGGAAAGGAAAGAGTTCTTCACAGAAACCACTTGCTCTTGATCGGTCCTGAGAGACCAGAAGATACCTTGGGGGCCAAACCAGTCCCTAAACCTCGCACTTCAGTTGAAGAAGTGAAGAAGAAGCCTGTTCCATGGCCAAGGAATGTATTGAGGGAAACAAAAGATAAACCTGCAGCAGAAAATAATGATAAAAAACTGAGCGACGTCGCAAGTGATTCCGAGTCAGATGAAGAGTGTGTCATATGGTCACACATAAGTGGGGACGCCCACAAGTCTGACTCTGAACACGAACAGGCAGTTGAAATTATGGAAAGGATAGAGCCAACTTCTGAAGTTTCAGAAGATGTTGTTGATGCTGGTCACACTGACAGTACAGTGCAAAGCTCACATGCAGGAAGACATGAGGAGGAAGAAATAACACAAGAGCAAAGAGTGGTGGAAGAAATAAATACTGATGAATCGGAGGAATTGACGGAGACACCACCAACAGTTCATCCTCGGAAATCAGCACGAATCAGAAGACCACCTAAATATTTAGATGCATACCACTGCAGTGAGTTGCATTCAAGGCCAATTGACACCAAAACTGATACACTGGACAAATTATTAACTTCTGGTGTATTGAACACAGTTTCCACAGAGATGGCCAACAGAATATGGAATCCTGTGATGAAATGATTTTAATTTTTTTTTCTCTCTTTTCTTTCTTCAATTTTTGTTTTATATTAATAGTATTTGATGATATTTCAGTCAGAGCAGCTGAATATTCAAATATATGAGCTGAAGTAGCATTAACATCAGTTATATATGTATATGAGTGTTTTCTGTCCCTAATCTATTTTTTTGCAGGTGTGCTATTGTAGGGACACAATTTTCAAGCAGGAGGAGCAGGAGTGAATTATTCAGCTTGAAATCAAATTTATATCATATTTTAATCAATGTGTAAATAAACTGCTATATACCTGGTAATTGATGAATTGATTTTTTTGAAGGTTTGATGGATATTGGAGTTTGGTTATTTGTTAATAGATTCTCCCTAAATTTCCAGGTGGACACTGGACAGGAATACTTGACACATACAAGTGTTCAAGAGTTTGAAATATTGGCTGTTGTATTCCGCATAGCACTTATAGTTGTTTTTGTTGTAGGAAAACAAAAAAGAGGTTTGTTGGTGGTCTGGAGAATGGATAGATGGTGATGAAGATTGTGAAATAGAACCATGCTATTTATTGTAGCAATTGATATATTTGATGTGTGCTAAGCATATTTTTTTTCATACTAATTATTGTAGGATGAAAATGATGGGACCTCATTTACCAGGCGGGAGGAGCATGTAGCAGATGTGATTTTAGCCATTCTTTTAAACTTGACTTATTATTTTACTTTTGTTGATTTACCAGGTCCATTTAGTGGCAAGATATGGGAATGAGCCATAAGAGCAGAGCTTATAGATTGTCCTTATAGGTATTCATATTTTTT
This sequence comes from Pictodentalium vernedei, assembly GCA_031216915.1. Classification (NCBI taxonomy): domain Eukaryota; kingdom Metazoa; phylum Mollusca; class Scaphopoda; order Dentaliida; family Dentaliidae; genus Pictodentalium; species Pictodentalium vernedei. The sequence continues at coordinate 421,697,373 of CM062289.1, read as the reverse complement.
ACCTTTGAAGCTTTGAAGGATTTGTACTTTTCACGGGTTTCAGGTCACGTGATGTAAACATGACAAAAATTCCTTGGTGATTTCAAATGTTGGCTGTCCATCTGATATTGTTAAAATTATTTCATCGTTTATATTTAATATGTGTGTCATCGTAAATTTGATTTGGTTAGTATTTATTCAGTTATGTTAGTATTTATCTCGATTTGAGTTATACTGGTTGTCGTTTGTGTTTCAAGTCAGATTGCATTTTCGATCTTCATTCGTTTGTGTGTATCCTACTTTTGATCTACCGGCTCGTCATTCTATCGGTTCGGATTCACATTTTACACATATTTAGCAAATTGCATGAATGGTTATGGGTTATTATTTTTACAGCTAACCTGCACAGTATGATTGGTGTTATGGTATGAGCGAATTGATGTGATGGTATTGTGAGGGAATTGGATCCACAATCTGGTAAGAATTGTTTTATTGTGAAGTAAGATATAAATATGTGAGGGACTGTGGTAATATGTATATAGCTATTGTTTTTATTCTACTGCTATGGTTAGTGATATTTTTAAATGTGAAAAGTAGGTCTGAAATCTATGTTTACTGATAATGAAATAATATATTGGATTATTGGTATGTACAACCACTGCCAAACAGCTTCAGCTCTGGCTAGTATCTGGCGATACCCAGATTCTCGCTTTGCTTGTGACTGGTTGGCAGGTTGGATACCTGGCTGCTGCTTAACAGCTCTCAGTGATGTATTTGTAAAAATAGGATTTGTAGATTAGTACTGCAATATTAAGTGACAATCACATAGGGTATTATGTGATGTGGATTGTTGGGAGTGTACGGGATGTATTTCACTTACTTTATTAATTATTATGGTTTTTAATGTTATACCAATTTCATTTCATAGCTTACAAGGTGATAATTGTATATCAGTTGTATAATTATTAACTATTGTGCATTTCAGAATCCTTGTTAATGATGACTGAATAAATGGTATTGGTAATATAAACTACTGAGTTGGTCGTGGCACAGTCCGCCAGGACGTTATCCATCTATATGACGCCCTGAGTAAGGCCTGTTTCATCACCTTGATTGATAGTTCTAGTTGTGCATTTTGGAATATATCTTTGTACATCTTAACAACTTGTCACACTGTTAACCCTTTTCCTAACACAAAAAGCAGACAACATTTACAAATAAAATTCTTGAAGCACTAATTTTTTTGATTTTTTGCCTCAAAAAATAGCTTATGACTCCTCTTTAGAACAAGCTCGCTGAGCTTGTTCCAATGAAGGGTCATAAGCTATGATTTTGTGGCAAAAAATGAAAAAATAATAAAAATTGAGTGGTGAATTTTGTGAATAGCGCTGGCCGGTTTTTCCCGTTACGTTGGGTAAAAGGGTTAAAGAGTTGAATGTTCATACTTTTGATCATTACTAACAGGGTTCATACAAAAATTTGCTCACAAAGTTCAAGGGTTTTCAAGAGCTTCTTTTTTTTTCAAGGGTTACATATACTATCCAGCTTGTTGTTTGAGCTCTAAAAATCTAGGATTCATGTGACATGGATCTGACTTTGGAAGACAGGAAGTACTGGAACCCAAACTGTGATCTGTGTTACAGTAATCTTGGTAAAACGTTCCATACCTTTTTATGTTTTTTTTTAACTGAGCGACACAAGTGCAACGAACAAGTAAAAGGCGAGTACACATATATTTACAATGCCCAGGAAATAGCTTGGTATTCAAGGGTTTTTCAAGAGATTTCTGAAAGTTGAAGGGTTTCTCAAGGGCTAATTTCAAATTCCAGGGTTTTTCAAGAAAAAACTCATTTTCAAGGGTTTTTCAAGAGCTGTATGAACCCTGACTAATGTCCAAATGTCTGAAATTTTAAGAATAATCTTTGAAGAGAAATTATTGTCTTTGAGGATTTGCCTTAAATTGCCACAATTATTGGGAGAGTGCCATTGGCTCTCTCCCTTAAATTGAAACAAGTCTAATACAAGAGAGCAAATTGTGGTGACCAAAATTAATACCAATTACAGAAACAGACAAAAGAAATCTCAATGGGATTGGGGCTCAAAAGGGTCATGCAAATATTTTTGGCATAACCTTTATCTTAACTGAATGAGGGCTAAATTATTTTTGAAAAGCGATTTGAAACATAGGTATTTTTTTTAAAGATACCAAGCTACCAGCAAGACTGGACTTAGTTTAGCAAGATTTTGTTCATAAATATTTGTTTTATAATTTATTGGAGAGTGCAATTTTTGGTGTTCAACCGATTACCAAAAATGGTCATTGACCGATTACCGGTTATTTGCACTCACAATTGGCCGATTGTGATGCCGATTCCAATTGTAATACCGTGCACTACTGGACAAGTCGAGGCTCAAAAGAACCGCATTAAACTGAACATTTTTCACTGTGTTAAATTTTGCTGACTGGGGTCACAGTAAAACTACCAGTCGCGCACACTTGGGCGGTAAACGTGGCAATCAGAGCCACGTTTACCACCCAAGTGCATGCGACTGGTAATTTTACTTCGACCTGACTTCAATGAAGTGCACCTTCCGTTATTAACTGGCAATTCCTGCAAGTACACTTGATTGTACGCTTGACATGTCGCTTAACTTGTATATCCCATAAAGGGGCATCCAGAGGGATTAAGAATACACATTGTGGTTGTTTCTCAACTTTATTGAATGGTATCATTGACATCATTTTTCATTAACAATTGAACAATTGCAGAAGATAATAAAATGTGGTTAATGAATCATCACAAAATGCTTGGCAACAATCGGTTGAACCGATGTTCCAGGAGCTGTTGCCATTGTCATCTGATTGTCCACGATCGGTCGATTATGGTGGCCGGTTCCGATCATTGGTTGAACACTATTTATTTATTTTTGTTTAAGGTCACATATTTCTACACAATGGTTAACCATGACCACAACAGTTTTACGGGTGGAGGAAGCCGGAGTACCTGGAGAGAACCACTGAGCAATGGCGAGCAACTGTCAGCTCCATAACATACCAACTCCACACAAGCAGGGTTAGCATTGGTTGAAGACAGGTGCACCATCGACGTGCAGTATGCCTTAGTACACAGCGTCACAGTGCCCCCATGTGGGCAGTGGGGGTGAAGTGTCTTGCCCAAGGACACAACGTGGTTGCCGCAGGTGGGATTCGAACCGAGGACCTCCCGGCTTGCAGCCTGCACCTCTACCAACTGAGCCACCATGCCCGGTCGAACACTAACAATTTTATATAATTTTTTTTTTTCAACTCTGCAGCAAACAAGAAGCTAATGCATCAAGTGTAAAGCCACTAAAGTAGCTTCTAACACTTTTTCAACAGATCCATGATAGAGGCTTCAAGCACTCTACCAGTTAAATTTAACAATTTTGTGCATCCCTGCCTTCAACTAATGCTAACTCTGTTGGGCAGAATTAATAAGTTAGAGGGTATGACAATTACTTGGTGCCTCTGGGCAGTTCTCTCCTGGTCCTGCTGATTTCTCCATCTGTAAATCTGTCCAACAGGATATGAATTTGGCTGTTGAAAGTCTTGTTAAAAACAAAAAAAATGAATTAGGAGTGTCACGACTAATCGATTAATCGATTGTTGATCGGTCCTGGCAAAATCGATTAGTATTTTTCGTTGTCAAATAATCGGTAAATTGTATCTCACTTTAGACGTTTAATAATTAAAAGAAAATTTGATAAAAAAACTGTTTCTAAAGGTAAAGAGTTACGAACATTGATGTTAAACCCCGAGAAGCCGTTGGAAGCATTTGTCTTTCAGGAACATTCATCAAAGCTATGATGTTCTGAACTTTTGAACTGTCAGTGTAATAATCAAGACCGGCCGGCAGTTGCGAACTTCGTAACTGCCGACCAGTCTTGATTATTACACTGACGGTTCAAAAGTTTAGAACATCAAAGCTTTGAGTGTACCTAAAAGAGGATCGTCTTCGTTGTTTACCGGAGGTAGGTCAACTGACATGATCTTCATTTTTTATCGACTTCAAAACGAGGGAGGAGGTCATCTAGTTTGATTAATCTATTATTATTGATTATTTGCGACGATTAATCAATAAATTAAAAAATCGTGACAGCCCTAAAATGAATTACCTCTTGTATTTTGCCCCTTTAGTTCTATTAGTTGAGAGTAAGATGGATCATGTGCTTAACTGTTTGAGTGCCAGAACACACTATTGTCTTTACACAGTATGCATTAGCTTTTCATTTGTTCAGCAGTAGATATCGAAATATTCGTATAAAATTATTGATGAGCAAAATCTTGTGAAACTAAGGCTCCCCTTGCTGGCAGCTTCAACTTTGAAAAAAAATAAAAATACTCATGCTACAATTCACCTTTGAAAAAAACTGCTAGCACTCTACCAGTTAACCATTGGGAATAATTTTGGGAACATTTCATACCCTGCTCCCCTCCCCCTATTGGTCCAATGCAAGTTTCACTTAACAGAGAGCCCTGATATGGTCACCAAAACAGTCCTTTACAAGCTACAAAGTGTCGTGTTTAATGGTGGGAATATTTTTGTACTAAAGAGTTGAGACCTTTGTTGATGTGGCCCTCAAAGTTAATGCATGTCAACAAAAGTTACCAGGTTACAGTAAAATCTCTTCAAATATGACTCATAGACTTTGCTAAAGGAATCTAGATCACTTGCCTGTCCGGCCGTCACAGTTCACTGGTCGTGACCAAAATACAAAAATCTCATCCGATTCATCATACCAAGTTACAATGAAGTCCTTTCATAAATACGACCTGTAGACTGTGCTAAAGGGTTTTAGGTTTTGAACCTGCGCAGCCATCACAGTTGAACAATCGTGACCAATATGGGAAGTTCTCATCTAGATATGACCTCGACCCTGCACAACTACGGGGTGTGAAAGAAAATGTGAACAGACTCACAGGCTTATGCATGCGTGATGGCAATAGCTTAGCTTGACTTTGTAAAATTAAGCTAAAAATGCATTACGTGAAGTTGAGGCAACTGTGGGCTGTTGCTCACCTTTCACAGAAAGGTCTGATCAATAACTTTTCCTTGAAAGGTATGTTACATAACTCTGCACAGTCATTACTTACCTCCCTACTGACTTGCCCATCTTTTTCCCACCTGAAAATAAAATATTTGTGTGTAACGATACATAAACGTTTTCAGATTTAAACCTATACCCCATCCAACATGATGTGTCCATGGTTGTCGAAAGCCGTGTCCCCAATAAATAAATAAATAAATAAATAAATAAATAAATAAATAAATGAATGAATGAATGAATGAATGAATGAATGAATGAATGAATGAATGAATGAATGAATGAATGAATGAATCCTCTTAATTGAAAATCCATTTTGCCAGTGAAAATTATTCAATTAACAGGAGTATACAATTAACAGGGATTTGGTCACTTTCCTGTGTTCTGGAGGTAAACTGAGCATTTATTCTATTATATCTTGTTTGACAGAGCTCATAGAGCTCTGTCAAACAAGATATAATAGAATAAATGTCTGTATTGGATGTAGTGAGGCCAAAAAGGTTTATAAATAAGTGGAATTTGGTGTGTGTCACAGTAATTTTTTCGACATATTACAAAAATTTATATACAATTAACAGGAGTTTACTCTACAACCCATATGCAATTAACAGATAAAATTTGTACTGAAGGTATGCTAAATGGTTTTGTGTTTTAAAATTATATTCAATTAACAGGGATATATAATTAAGAGATATCCAATTAAGTGGGTCCCACTGTACAACACTAAGTGATCAGACACATCCATACTCTCACCTGCCTAATAATAATATCAACAACACTATTAATCAGGTCTGTCATTTCGAGGAGGGTAACCAATCTCGCTCTCAATGGCTCTCCTAAACTAAAATTTGCAAGGGTGATAAATGCCTTCTTTGACAAATACAAGGAAAGCCACAAAAGTGAACTGTGCTCAGTAGCGGTGATCGGCATTGCTCATCTTAATATGTGATCACATACTTTGGAAAAACTTACTTATAGCTATTCACTGTGAGCCAGAGGCCAGGTGTACAGTTAAAACTAGAAATCCTGTCACGAGTTGTGTGCTTATCTAGGCTTAATTGCATGTAGGAATTGCGCTCAAATGCGATGTGGAATGGCATCCAGAGCACGGCAGGTTCTCCTGGTTACTCATAGCAAACACATGCAATGTTTCCCGGAGGTCCATTGGCTGAAACATTACTTGTGCACAGGCCATATGTACAGAAATTGATAGCCTTACTATGGTCATAATGCGTAGATTAGCACGCAGATCGATGTGCTATTTGTGCACATTTCATGACAAGACTTCTAGTTTTAACTGTAGAAGTATATACAGACTAACTTTTACTTATTTATCGGATACTGACTATAATTATCTGACTACATACATACTTCAGGTAGAAATCCTAACCTGTTCTGCAATAAATTATTGCTTTTTTCAAACCTACATTAGATACTACATGCACAACCCAAACATTAAGATGCAAAGTTATGGCAAAATTACCAATCTAAAGAACAGACCCCAGTAGATTTGCTTGTGTTAAATTAAGATGGGCCACAAATGGCCGGCCATCCTAAGTTCATTTAACATGGGCCACCATTATGCTCCTCCCATTTTGAAAATGACATGCCTGATTAATTTTGGAGAAAACATCTCAGCAACTACTATTACTTGGCAGTCAGGAATAGAGGGAAACTGCCATCACTATTATTATTTCTAATCAAATATCCTTGCCATCACTATTATTCAGCCACGGGCACGTGGCTAGAGGTGTCTGATTGTGGGGTGGAGTAGTGAATTTCCAACTAGGGGGAGGGACTGGGAGGGGGTAACCCCCTCCTGGTCCCTCCCCCAGTTGGAAATTCACTACTGAGAAAAATTTTGAAAATGAAGCCATGAAAGGGGGCATAAAATTGATTCTAGAAACTGAAATGCCAACACATTTATAATAGAATTATCAGGTTGTTATTATTATTTGGTATTATTCTGGGAATTGAATATGTGCTAAACAAATGCTCAAGCTGAGGATTTTGAGCAATTCATACTTCCCTAACATTAAATCAGATCTTATGCAGGAATGATCAACTTTCGATGTTCCATCATTTTGTAACTGTGAATGATGGATTAATATAACGATTTTAAATGTTACGATTTTCTAGAAAGTGCATTTCGATGATTTTTTTTTATTACGATCAGTAAACATACTATAGAAATCTCATACCGATTGACATCATGCATACTTATGAAGCTCAATATTGCGTACACTGTAGTTGTAAATAGTATCAGTTGGAATTTTTTTCCAATTTGAAGCCGAGTTGGGATTTTGCGAAGCAAAGGAGACACCATCATCGCCAAAGAAGCTCTAAAATCCAGAAAGATGGAATTTCCAACTACACATGACTTGCCCTCCGAATTTCCAATTATAGGAAATTTTGGCCAGGACTGGGGAGTGATACCCCTCCCTCCCCCCACACCCCCTTGTCGCCACGTGCCGTTCAGCCATCAATATTATTACAGGGCTTATATTTCGTCTAAATTTATGAGAATCCATTTGGATTCTCGTGAAAATGGTTGCGAGAATCCATACCTACTATGAGTGTCCCAGGATCCCATGACGCCACCAAGGTTGAACCACTGTTGTATACTGATAACACATGTTAACCTTTTACCCAACACACTTTTTTAATTTTTAAAACTAAGTTTGATAATTTTTAAACAATAAATAATAAATAAATGATAAAATAATTAAATGAACAATATTTTCCAATAAAATCTTACAAATATGGCTGTCGTTGGAACCGGCTCAATGAGCCGGTTCCAATGACAGCCATATTTGTAAGATTTTATTGACAAAGTGTCAGGATATTTCAGGTCATGTTAGCCTTCTATTGGTTAATTTGTTGCCGCTGTGGTAGTTAAAGGGTTAAAGTGACTCATTTTTTTTCACGCGAATCCTAGCAGAGGTGCAGCGAGAATCTACATGGATTCTCGCCAGTTTTATTGCGCAAATCTTTGTGCGAATCGATTCTCGGATTCTCGTCGAAATATAAGCCCTGTATTAGGCAGGTAAGAGTACATTGAACTGATATCTGCCCTTTAAAAATAGAGCTGAAAAGGTAAACCAATCATTTGATTAACCAATGATCAATGTCTTGATCAATCAAAAAAAGTAATTGATTGATCAACCATTCCTTTTGAACTTCTGTATTATATGGGTTAACAGAGGAACAAACTTGCTCCAAAAGAGGCAAACATTGTTACACTGTCTCACATCAATTACACCAGACAGAGTAAAACATGCAAGTTACTTGCTGACATTCTTGTTCACATGCATGATCATTATACTGTATCAGTAGCTGGAAATGGTCATTCTTAACCCTTTGTCCAATGTGGGTAACAGACGATAAATCAGGCCTGTTTTTTGAAAATCACAGGAGGGCAGTTGCTGGCTCTCCTTCATCTATATTCAGGCAGGCACAAGCCCACCCAGATGGGCTGGTACATACCAAAACCATAAGAATCAGGCTATTGAGGAGGGCAGTTACTTGCTCTCCACAGTATTAGTCAGCAAAATTTAGGACAGACTATGAGGATCTGGAGCAATCGCCCTCCTTGGAATGACAGGCCTGGATAAATGCAAAATAAATTCTTGAATTATGAACAATTTTAATATTTCGTCTCAAAAACATAGCTTATGACCCCCTCACTGGAACGAGCTGAATGATCTAGTTCCAATGAGGGGTCAGAAGCTACATTTTTGAGACAAAAATTGAAAACATAATAAAATTTGAATAGAGATTTTTGTATATAGCTCTGGCCGGTTTTAACCGTTACGACGGTTACGTTGGGTAAAGAGTTCATGCTGTAAATCACCACCGCCCATCGGTATTGCATTTATTCAGCTACTTATTAGGACAAGTGATTAATTAGTTAACCCAGTTTAATCCATGTGATTAATCGATCAAGAAAACCCTTTAACTGTTTCAGCTCCATTTACAAAATGAAAATAATGAGTTTTCTAACAAAAACAAAGTTAAAATTTCAAAAACGCATGGCTATACAATCATGCACAAACCTTAATCCTGCCATAGCTAGATGGTATAAAGGACCTTTGAAGAACTCTTTTGTGAATATGTTTTAAACCAGAGAATTACCAAAAGAAAACACAGCCAATATACAACTTTATTTATTTGACAAGATTTTCTTTCTCAGAATTGTCCATTATCAAAGTAGGCAGATATGACTTCAAACTTGGCTGATATGATGCCAATCCCAGCCAATACCAACCAAGCTATAGTTGTCCCCATTGATGCATTACTAGACACAACCAATTTGTTTACTTTGAAATCGTTCACAAGTATTCATGAAATGCAATCAGGAAAATAGGTGTTACAGGGGGTATTTTGGGTGTCTACAGGGGCTGAATACGGGACCCATTCCCAATGGCATTTTGGCACAATTTTTTACAATTCAATCCAAAAATTTTTCAATCTCAGTCCTCAATCAAACAAAAATTTAATTCAGCATTGCAAAGCCTTCTTGCTCTCAAGGGACGAAATACACCACTGCCCATGCTATTCTGTAGATTATGAAGCCTAAAACATTAACCAAGAACATGAACTTTTGTTGGCAAAGAAATAATTACAGAAATAAAAAATAAAATAAAAAAATGCCCGTCAGCATGCAATTTTACAAATAATGGCCCGAGAAACAGAAGATCTACTTTGTGTGGCCTTACCTCTTGTATTTTGCCCCTTTAGTTCTATTACTTGAGAGTAAGATGGATCATGTGCTTAACTGTTTGAGTGCCAGAACACACTACTAGTGTCTTTATACTGTATGCATTAGCTTTTCATTTGTTCAGCAGTAGATATCGAAATATTCATATAAAATTATTGATGAGCAAAATCTTGCGAAACTAAGGCTCCCCTTGCTGGCAGCTTTAAGAACATGAACATTTGATGGCAAAGAAATAATTACAGAAATAAAAAATAAAATAAAAAACTGCTCACCCGCATGGAATTTTACAAATAATGACCTCAGAAACAGAAGACCTTCTTTGTGTGGCCTTATTACTGTGTAAGTTTCATATCGGCCCAGATATCAACGATTTGTTACTTCACCTCATACAGATATCTCGGCTGATATGAAACATACCAAGTAATAAGGCCCCACACAGTGGATCTTCTTTGTGTTTCTCATTTTTTTGTAAAATTGCTTGTGGGCAGGTGTTTTTTTTATTTTATTTTTTATTTTTAGAATTATTGCTGGGGGCACGGTGGCATTGTGTACTACGGCGTACTGCGCGTAGATGGTGCACCTGTCTTCAACCAATGCTAACCCTGATTGTGTGGAGTTATTATGTTGGGAACTGACAGTTGCTCGCCATTGCTCGGTGGTTCTCTCCAGATACTCCGGCTTCCTCCACCTGTAGAACTGCCATGGTCATGACTATCCATTGTGCAGAAATATGTGACCTTAAACACCAATAAATAAATAAATACAATAATTATTTCTTTGCCATCAAAAGTTCATGTTCTTGGTTTGTTTTATGTTTTAGGCCTCACAATCTAGAGAATAGCATGGATGGTGGTGTATTTCGTTCCTTGAGGGCAAGAAGGCTTTGCACTGCTAAAGCATTGCAAAACCTTGTTGCACTCAAATGACAAATTTATCAATTTTATTAACTTAGGTAAAATATCAGACATAAACCATTTAATTTTTATTTGTTTAAGTTTGCATTGGTTATAAAAAGAAAGCAAGCGACAGCCAAGAGGACCATTTGGGAGGGCCAAAGAAACAGATTTTTAACTTTTTTAGGACTAACCTCTAATTATTTTTTAACAAATAATTAATTGAGCTGGTCAACACATCAGTTTATCTCTAACTACTCACTGTGCATGATATGGAACAACTTCCTCCTTCCAAAATCGTCTCACGTTTTCACGAAACAGATCATGCTCCTGAGAGAAAATATGCCGAGTGCCAATATCTGTCATAGCAGATGCCTGGCCTGTTTCTATTCTAACATCAGCAGCTTGCCTGAAATTATTGATTATGTAATTAATAACTTTACCAGAATCAATTTTTGTACAACCCTTTGAAACTGTAAGACGACACTCAGAAAAAATTCTTGAATAAGAAGGAATAAGTGAAAGACTTCAATTTTTACCTAAAAATTAGTTAAGGACCCATCACTGGAATGAACTCAACAATTACATTAAAAAAATTAAATTTAAATTTAAACTATTAAATTAAATTAAAAACTAAGCTCTTCCCATCAATGGAAAGAGTTTATTTATTTATTGGTGTTTTAAGGTCACATACTTATGCACAATGGCTAATCGTGACCATGACAGTTTTACGGGTGGAGGAAGCCGGAGTACCCGGAGAGAACCACCGAGCAACGACGAGCAGCTGTCAGCTCCCCAACATCGTAACTCTGAACTCTGCACCGCAGCACAGGCAGGGTTAGATTGGTAGAAGACATGCGCACCATCGACGTGCAGTACGCCTCAGTACACAGCATCATTGTGCCCCCATTTAGGCAATCGGGGTGAAGTGTCTTGCCCAAGGACACAACACGGTTGCCGCAGGTGGGATTCGAACCGAGGACCTCCCGGCTTGCAGCCTGCACCTCTACCAACTGAGCCACCGGAAAGAGTTTAACAATTAAATTAAAAAAATAATAAATTTTAATGGTGGTATTTTGTGAATAACATTGGCTGAATATGGCCAGAACATGAAAGGTTAACCCTCTCTCTTACAAACTGGATGCATCCACCTGCATAATTTACAAATTTGGCAGTTGAAATTTTGGGGGGAATTTCAACAAAACCGTATCATATGAGCCGAACTGGACAGGGTTGGGGTATTCGTATTCGTATTCGGTATTCAGTCGTATTCAATACATTTTATCAAGTATTCAAATGTATTCAGTATTCACGCAATTTTAAAGTATTCGTATTCGAATACAGTCAAATTTGAGGTGTATTCATGAATGCTTTTTGAATACTTTTTGAATACTTTTCTTGTTTTTAATACACATGTATACAGTATTTGTAAAAAAAATATTGTAATTATCTCTATTAGAAAGTAGTAAAGAATTAAACTAATACTTTTGAAGTGCACATATCAGGTCCATCAAATAGTACATCAAACTTCATACTACACATGAAGGTAGGTTCAATTATTTATCTGCCTTTTGATAGCAAACTCTTCATTGTTCAAAATTTGTTTCATTGTAAACTGAACATTGTAATTGTACAGATTATTCTTTGGACAAAGGATATCAGTCTGGCCAAAGTAGTGATTTTTAATCCCTAAACAACTCCATTATCCAATTAATACTAATCTAATATTTTTCTACAGTAATAGTAGAAATAAGGTGTAGACTGACAGATCTGTAAAATTATTGTGCTTGAATTACAACATTTTTCCAATAGTGCAGTAATTGCTTAATTGATTTTTGTGAATAGCTCTGGCCAGTTTTTTTTATTCTCAACAGCAATGTATGTTAATATATTAATAAAAGGCATGAAGCAAAGAAGCCACAATTAATAGACATTATTGGGGGTCATAAAATGCAGTTTACAAGAAAAAAAATTTAAAAAATACCTAAAAAATTGTGTAAATTTCTCACAGTTCTCTATTTAATTATTACTGTGTATGCACTAAACAACAAAACATTGGATGAGTACTGGGTAATCGGAAAAAAAGTAACAGAAAAAAAAGTAACAGGAAAAAAAGTAACAGATTTGGGTAGGAAAAAAAGAAACAGGAAAAAAAGTAACACTTTCTTATTTTTATTAGGTAAAAAAGTAACAGGAAAAAAAGTAACAGATTTGGGTAGGAAAAAAAAAACAGGAAAAAGAGTCACACTTTCTTATTTTTATTTCATAAAAGTGATAGATTACTTAATTATGATTTAGTTATATTATTGAAACTAGTTAGATTATTACATATCAGTATAAGTACTACATAGTACATAGTTATAAAATAATTTAACAAACTTAATTATGATTTAGTTAGATTATTACATATCACACCTTGAAACTAGTTGGATTATTACATATCAGTATAAGTACTACATAGTACATAGTTATAAAATAATTTAACAAACTTAATTATGATTTAGTTAGATTATTACATATCACACCTTGTGTAATCTAATATTCTAGCCAATGCCAGTAAGAAAAGATGAAATAGTAAGTGAACCTTGGGAATATAAACCACACAGATTTTTCAGTTTTTCTATTCAGGGATTCAGCTGACTTCTGTTTGCGGATAACAGGCAGCAAACCAACTGACACCTGTTGAATAATTGTATTGGTCAGAGCTTGCTCTTTTTGAAACCATTGGATAGTTTTCCAGACTGATGGGTGCTGGTGGCCAACAAGATTGTAGAACTTGTTGTTCCAGCCTTCACATGCAGGAGGAGTTAATCTAAGTCGTAATGGTGCCAACAGATCTGAAGGTGCGGCGCAAGGTTGCCTGTATCTACCAGTGACATAATTTTCATCAAAATACCTCAACAGTTCCTCGGCTTCTTCTGGAACAATGTCTTTGAGGTGATTCATACCATCACGCACATCTGAAACTGGCAAGAATGCAAGTGCATCCAGTTTCCCACAAAACAGTCTGAAGTCTGCATCATCCCGATACAACTGCACTAAACCTAAACTCTGCACTCTACGCCAAGTGCTTTGTGTCAGATTGTAGAAACAACCTCTACTCTGTACATGTCTACCAAACACAGCATTCACAGCTCGTAACACACCACCATCTTCAAAATCAGTCACAACAGTATTTACATTCAAGTCAATATTTAGCTCAGTCAGTTTATCTACAATAGCTTGAAACAGAGTCTCATAGGAAGTACGTGTCTTCCTCTGTAATATAGCGTATACACAAGATAAAAAACTGTCATGAAACTCAAAGAAGAGAATACTTGAAAGTAACCACACTTGCTGTGTGTTTATTACAATGTGTGTTCATTTGTTTCAAGAACATTGTTGTACATCAAAGAAAGCATTTTCTAAATAAATTGATATTTGAAATTTTTTTTTATTTCTTTTGTTTGTCATTAATACCAACTTATGTCTGTTGATTGGGTTCTGAAGGATTAAGAGATCCACCCTCTGAAAAACTAAATCTTCACCTATAATCCCTTATACCCTTAATCTCAATAAGAATGATCAAATTATCATCCATTTACAAGAAAAAATTTTGAAAAGTATTCATATTTGTATTCATGAATACATTGTAAAGTATTCGTATTCACTACATTTGAAATTTGTGTATTCATATTCGTATTCATAAAATTTCAAAGTATTCGTATTCAATACATTTACAATGTATTCGCCCCAACCCTGGAACTGGAATGAGCTCATTCCAATGAGGGGGTCACATGATATGGTTTTTGTTGAAATTTCTTTGAAAAATTTTTAAAAAAATAATTAAGATAACAAATTTTGATATTATGTGAATTTATTTATTGGTGTTTAACCCTTTGAATACTGGTGGTATCTTCCATGTCAGTTCAATGACAGAAATTGGAAGAGTCCATATCCATTATTTGGGGGTGGAGCAATTAATATTTTCAACGTGCAGCCTTCAGGCTGCACATTGAAAATAATAATTGCTCTACCACACATGTTCACTTAGTAGCCGTGACAGCCCTGTGAAATGGTTTTGTTGAAATTTTTTTTTGAATTTGAAAAATAATTAAAATATAACAATTTTGATATTGTATGCATTGGGTAAAGAGTTTACTGATTCAGTGGTAAAAGCCCATATCATCTGTACTCATTCAAACATTACTTGTCATTCACCTTATTAAAAATAAATTCCCGCTGATAATATTTTTTTCTAACAATTTACACTTGATGTGTAACTATGCACTTACTAGTATATGTACAGGCATGGAAATATTAAACCAGCAAAGTTGCACAGGGTTACAGGCCAGTCTCCATGTTTGCTCACTTTCCATGGGTGTGGCAATATTTCCACAGACACAATAATATTAGATTAGAAACACTAATTATAGGAAAATCATCAAAAATTTAATTAATGAAACACCAGGAACAACCCGGTGCTTCAATAATAAAAATTTTGCTGATGATGATTTTAACTACAGTTAAAACTAGAAGTCCTGTCATGAAATGCGCACAGATAGCATGTCGATCTGCATGTTAATCAACAAGTTATGACCACAGTAAGGCTATCAAATTCTGTACATATGGCCTGCGCACAAGCAATGTTTCAGTCCATTGGCAGAAACATTGCCTGTGTTTGCTATGAGTAACCAGGAGAACCTGCCGTGCTTTGGATGCCATTCGATATGGCAATTGCGCGCAATTCCGTTGCGCAATTAAGCCTAGATAAGTGCACAGTTCGTGACAGGACTTCTAGTTTTAACTGTACCTGGTGAGGTAGTGTGGTGGCTCAGTGGTTACGGGATTGAACTTCAAACCAAGAGGTTCATGGCTCGTTCCCTGTCTGGGGTAACTGCATTGTGTCCTTGGGCAGGGCACTTAAACCTCCTGATTGCCCATGTGGGGGCATAATATTGGTTCTGTGTTCTAAGGCATACTGCACGTCGATGGTGCACCTATCTTCAACCAATTCTAACCCATCAGGAGGTTGTCATATTGGTGACTTCAGAGGTTACGGGAATGAACTTCAAACCATGAGGTTCACAGCTCTTTCCCCGTCTGGGGTAATTGCATTGTGTCCTTCGGCAGGGCACTTAATCCTGATTGCCCACATGGGGGCACAATGGCGTTGTGTTCTAAGGCGTAAAGCATGTCAATGGTGCACCTATCTTCAACCAATTCTAATCCATCAGGAGGTTGCCATATTGGTGACCATATGATTGGCAGATGCCAGGGTCTAACCTTGGAGGTTTATGAAGAGACCAATCACAGTGAAGGGAATTATTTACACAGTTCCACAGTTATCTGGAAACATGACCTAAAGAGATAAATAAGCTCTGGACAGTTGATGATGAACTTGATCTGATAACAACCCTACTTCAAAACACCCCCCCCCCCCCTTTCCACCGCCCCCTTATATATAATTTCCACAGAGT
Source organism: Pictodentalium vernedei (assembly GCA_031216915.1). Classification (NCBI taxonomy): domain Eukaryota; kingdom Metazoa; phylum Mollusca; class Scaphopoda; order Dentaliida; family Dentaliidae; genus Pictodentalium; species Pictodentalium vernedei. The sequence continues at coordinate 421,681,237 of CM062289.1, read as the reverse complement.
ATTTTGAAGTAGGGTTCATATCAGATCAATTGGAGCTTATTTATCTCTTTACTAGTAGGTCAGGTTGAATGTTCAGTGAGTCTGTCTAGATGAACAGGCCCTCGTAGTTAGATCAATATTCTTAAATAATACAGGTACCATCATCAAATATCAGTGTCTTTATTGTATTGATATTTGATGATCAGGCCTGGCATTTTTAGGAGGGAGATTTATTCACTCACCTACTGCTCACCTTAAAATAACTGAGATCAATTTGAGGAGGGCAAAAAATAGCCCCCCCCCCTATCCTTAGAAAATGATTACAACAGCCTATTCCTAAAACCCACAGGTTTTCAGATCTCTGCTACATTAGTGGTCTCTGCAATATGGCCACACTGACCCTCCCACACCTCCGGGCCTTACCAAGGCCCAGAGGTGTGGGAGGTGCAGTGTAGCCGTCTCACAGAGACTACATGTACCTTGTTAGCAGCACCAAATAAAATGTACAAAGCCCACTAAACAGAATTCATTAATAGTACAACTTCATTTTGACACTTTTAGCCTTTGTAAGCTTCAGTAGAGCTAATCGCTCCCCTAGATCATGTGAGGAGAGCGATTGTTTGCACTCCAGCATTTTTAAGAATGCCAGTCCTGGATGATGGTACCTGTATTTAAGAATATTGATTAAACTACGATGGCCTGTGGCTCTGTGCCTCGACAGTCGGGGGTGCTGGACGTTTCATACACAGGCATTTCGTACAAGTCATTTTAGGACATTTCATACACAAACTTTTGGGACATTTCGTACACAAGCTGGGATGTTTTGTGCACGGGGTTATGACTGTCTTGAGCCAAGTAAAGATATTAAACAACCTGTAAGTAAAAATAACAAATTTATTACAATAACATAATTATCTAAATACAAACAAAACATACATAATGATACAAATACAAGAGGCCCCAGGGGGCCTGAGGGCGCTCACATGACATGGTAGCCTAAATATCAACCCTGAGAATTGATTTCAACAAGTTGCATCTGCTCCTCCTAAGAAAAGCTTATACCAAATATCCAAAATTTCTGACCAGTGGATCTAAAAAAAAAAAGATTTTTAAAGAAAATTCCTCATTTTGAACTAAGTTACAATTCGAGCTCCCACAGCGAGTCCAAATATGTACCTAGGGACATGGCTTGAACAAACTTGAATCTCACCCCCCACTAAGGATGCTGCATACCAAATATCAAAACATTCCAACTGCTGGATCTGAAGAAGAAGATTTTTAAAGAAATTTCCTCATTTTGAACTATGTTATCATTCAGGCTCCCACAGTGAGCCCAAATATGGACTTAGGGACATGGCTTGAACAAACTTGAATCTCACCCCCCTAAGGATGCTTCATACCAAATATCAAAACATTCCGACTGCTGGATCTGAAGAAGATTTTTAAAGAAAATTCCTCATTTTGAACTAAGTTATAATTCGGGCCACCACAGTGAGCCCAAATATGAACCCAGGGACTTAGCTTGAACAAACTTGAATCTCACCCCCCTAAGGATGGTGTATACCCAATATCAAAAGATTCTGCCTGCTGGATCTTGAGAAGATTTTCAAAGAAATTTGCCTGAAATGCACGAAGTTCAAATTTGGGCTCCTATACTGAGCCCAAATATAAACCTAGGGAGCCGATTTGAACAAACTTGAATCAGATCCACCCCACAATGTTGCATACCAAATATCAAAAGATTCTGCCTGCTGGATCTGGAGAAGATTTTTTAAGAAATTTTCCTGAAATGCACTAAGTTCGAAATCGGGCTCCTATACTGAGCACAAATATGAACCCAGGGGGCCGATTTGAACAAACTTGAATCAGATCCACCCTACAATGCTGCATACCAAATATCAAAAGATTCTGCCCGCTGGATCTGGAGAAGAAGATTTTTTAATGTTTTTCCCATTGCCTACAGTGTAAAAAGGTGCTGACTCAGCACTTTTTCAAAGTCCTGAAAAAAGTACCTTGTGATCAAACCGATAGGGATTTTTCTTACATTCTATTCTACTGGATAAAAGTAAGCTTTATACAAAATAAGAATTCTCTGTGCCGTGTAGTTTTGGAGATATGGCAGTATTAAGGTTTTTCCTATTTTTAGCTCCCGAGGTTCCCACGGGGCAATGAGAAAAAATTTTTTGCATCAATCAACTACTTAAGACCCATTATCATCTCATATCAAATTTGGTTCAAATCGACCTCACGGTTCTGAAAATAGAAATTTTAGGTGTGGCCAAAATTTTTGCCCCTCCCAAAACGAAGGCAAAAAATGCCTGACAAACTTCTCTTGAACAAATCTGATTCTAAACCTCAAAAGGACTCTGTATACCACATATCAAGTCTCTGGTACTGGTGGTTCATTAGAAGAAGATTTTCAAAACATTTGGCCATTTTTCCCCAACCCATCTGCTCAATATGAGCCAAAACCTAATTTGCATAAAAATCAAAATGCCCCTATATAACCACTACTTACATGAAATTTAATTAAAATGTGGCCAGTGGTTTAGGAGAAAGAGGCTCAAACAACACCTTCACGCAGGACGATGGACGGACGACGGACAAAGAGTGATCAGAAAAGCTCACCCTGACTTTCAGTCAGGTGAGCTAATAAAGTTCTACAAAGGTAAGTCTGACATTGTGCAGTATACAAACAGAACATACTGGAAAATACAAATATAAACATAAGTCTGGCATTATAATTATAAGTAACTGTATGGGAATCAGCTCTAAAGACTAAAAACATAAATTTTAACATCGCTGAAAGCATACTTGCATTCTATGGAATTCCATAGCGTACAGCAGTATAGAGATGGGCGGTATTGGAATTTTGAGTTTGGTATCGGTTTCGGTATTTTTTTGTGGGCATACCGCGGTATCGGTTCGGTATTCGGTTTGTGACTTGAGATTCACAGATAGTACGAAAGGGAAATCCATGTCAGAAAAATACAGAATAAGTTGTTCCTGTATCATTCTATCACAGTGGTACACATGCCACTGCTAATGAGCTCAACATTGTCATGCTTTTGCCAATACAAATCATATCTACAGTAATTTGGCGACTTGTTCTAAACACGCCTTAACCTTTCAAGGCTTACTTAAGGCGTCTGTAATCTTAGAATATGTGTTCTGAAGATGTCATCTTTAGGTGGGCCTGATGACAGTAGAAAAATCATCTGGTCAGTGATTTCTAGCCAAGTCTTGGCTGCCTGGTAAGGCAGCCAAGACTTGACTAGAAATCACTGCTAAGCAAGGCATGTACATGTCGTAGTCTATTGAGAATTCAGTTCAATTGCCCAGGCCATTAAGGCATAACAAAACAGAAAAAGAAAATCAGTCACTTCTTTCATGAAAATGAACACTTCAACTGCAATCAATCCTCAATAAGGCCTTATAAATAGCGAATGTAGGGGAACTGAAAATACCAATGGTTTCGGTATTCAAAGATTGGTTCGGTTCGGTTTTTCGGTATCCCCATGATATCGATATCGGTTCGGTTTTTCGGTATATTGCCCATCTCTACAGCAGTACATCTAGTGATGTTAACAACTGGTTTTTCAGTGCTGATTCTCATAGAGTGACATTATATATTTAACATTGCAATAATACAAAAAGTAAAGTACATGTTGTGTTGTATAAGTCAATTTAAAATGGAACCATGGCAGCGCATGCCAGGGATTTATTAGCCAAATAATGATAACAATTGTTTTCAGTGCAGATATCTGAAGATTGACATCAGCTGAACTTGCATCAACTCGGTCTTCCATTGCAACAAAATCGTCAACTGCCTCGCTCTCACCCATCTGCTCCTCCAATGCAGCCAGGCTGTTGGCCATGTCACTGACACAACAGTGCCAACTAAAATTCTCTCCAGCTCTTTGCTTTTTAGTCAACTCTCTGTATTCTGCTCTGGACATTCCTGTGTCACATATTCTGTGCCTCCACCTAGACCATTCATCACAACATGAAACTTCTTGTCTAAGTCTGACCTCATTCCCACATTTTGAGCAGGCCTTAAAATTTGTCTCGATTCACGAGAATCAGTTTCGATTCTCTCGAGCTCCTGTTGCGAGAATCAATTTTCAGTTCTTAAATATTTTGAATTTGAGAGTACTGTTGTGTGAGTGCAACATTTACATATGCCATAGTAAAAGGCAAAAGGTCATAGTTTTTTTCAGAGAGGTTTCCCTTTATGGGCCCAGTTTCCATTTGGTGATCTGGCTGATCGAAATTACAGTGTCGTGGCAGTGAAGTCTTGGCTGCCTATATAGGCAGCCAAGACTTCACTATACACCACTGCTAAGTGTAGTTTTTTTAACCTTATTATGAGGGGGCAAAGACAGAGGATTCTCTTAGCTTGTTAAAGCCACCTTTAGAATCTACAAGAATCAAATGAACATTTTGCACGAATCAAAGTTGATTCTCATTGTTTCCCTTGCGAGAATCATTTGCGAGAATCGATTCGGATTCGCACATGAATTTTAATCCCTGTTGAGCAAGGGTATTCCATGATGTAAAGTGAGAAATGTGACACCAGACCATTTTCCAAATATCCATTTTTCCAAATGGACGACATACTGTGGTGTCTGGTGATGTTGGACATAATTTAAATTATGTTCAGCGATACTTCAAATGTGGATTTTTTTTAAACAGTGACGAAATTGATTAGGTGGCTGAGTAGTTATTTATTTATTGGTGTTTAAGGTCATGACCATGACAGTTTTACGGGTGGAGGAGTACCTGGAGAGAACCACCGAGCAACGACGTGCAGCTGCCAGCTCCCCAACATCGTAACTCTGCACTGCAGCACAGGCAGGGTTAGATTGGTTGAAGACATGTGTACTTACTGTACCATCGGCATGCAATATGCCTTAGTACACGGCGTCATCGTGGGCTGAGTAGTTTTTGTTCTGGCAAGTCTGTTTTCACAATCTCTTATAAGCATATAACAATTGAATTTAATGCAAGGAGGTACATAAAGATCTACTGGAATAGACAATATATGATAAAATTTAAGATTAAAACCCAAAAATAAATAAAAAATGATTCAAAATACAATAGTTCAAAATTTCCCCTCAGAGGACGAGTTTCGGACGATTTGGGTAAAACTGCAGTGGATGATATATCATACGGCTAGTGGACGATATGGCTGTAATTCCATTTTTTTATTCTGGATTATAATATCTTACAAAAGTAAGTAGTCTATTGTCTCATATAAAAAAAAAAATACTTAAAAATCCCTATAAGTAAACAAAAAATTAGCCTGTGTATGAAACGTCCTTTGATATATGTATGAAACGTCTTCTTTTGTGTACGAAACAGTCAGTGTACGAAACAGTCAGTGTACGAAATGCCTGGCTGTGCACTAAACGACACTAAGGTTCCACTCTACAGTTTCGCAAAATTCTAAACATAGGGCATATGTTGAAACTAAGGCCATGTAAAATAGAGATATATTTTTAGTATCAGATATATGATTATATTAGGCTTTTTGTTGGACAAGAGAATTTGAAGTTTTAGTCCCAAAGTTGGAGTCTGATACATCGGGGTAAATTACTAGATGAATTATGGGAAACAGTGACTTCGAAAAATTGGCCAATTTTTAAAATGTAATTTTTACACAGGTTTGTTACCAGATAGGTAACTAAAAAATGAAACAGAAACATATAAATTTTTTTGGCATTTTAGAAACAAGGGATGCTCTGCTCCAGGGGTAGGTAGGTGGGGTCGGTGGGAACATTCTGCTTTTGAGGCTGCTGGGTGGCTGAAAATGACTGGTTTCGGCATTTTTTCATGCAATTTTTCAGGTTGAAGTCTTGCCTTTGACAATATTGTCAATAAATTATTCCACCCACATTCAGATTGTTTATTTCTACTCAGTCAGAAAGTGTTAAATGTTTTTGTGGATTTGGGAAATGTAATACATGGTATGGGTTAGATAACTAAGTTACAGAATATTTGAAGAGAGTGTATGGCATGTCATTTTTGGAAATGCCTGGAAATCTGTGGAGCGGAACCTAATCCCGGTTTGATCTCAATAACACGAATCAAGGTAATACCAATAGCGTGGACAGGATTAATAACTTATTAAATTTTACGGTTACCTGGAGCTGGATTTGAAACATCTTGTGATGAGTCTCCTGCCAGTGGCAGTATATTGGTTCATCGCCCTGTAACAATTACGGTACATAGTTAAGCACAGTGAAATTCGGAGGAAAGTGAACAAGAATACAATTTTTTTTTACAACTGTAAAACCCTGGTAAAAAATTGTATCTGCCTTTGTGCGCCCCGTGCTCGAATATGCGGACACTGTTTGGGACATAGAAATCGGATGTCTTTTTCCGATTTCTTTGGTTTTGGACTACTGCTTCGAAGGGGAAGTAACGGAGTTGGAAAAAAATCAGGTTGAGGCTGCCCGAATAGTTACCGGAGCTGCAAAAATTGCCAATGGGGCGGGAAAAGTTGAAAGCTCGAAGAGAAAAACATAAACTAAAACAATTTTATAAAATGTACCACCACCTCGTCCCTGGTTATTTATCAACATTAATCCCCCCATCCTCTTCGGTTGCTCGTGGCTATTCCCTTCGTAGGAACAGTGATCTATCCTGTCCTACCTCACATCAAGACTCATTCATACCCTCCACAACCAAGATATGGAATAGCATACCCACTGAGATCAGGGAGAATAGTTCATGTTACCAATTTCCGTTGTACTTAAACAGGGATTGAAAAAGGGTGTCCCCAAAATATAGCTGGATCTTTCTTTCCCTGCATACAATTGTATTTAATGAACTTCCATACAGTGTACAAAGACTTTTCCCTACAAATGATCAGGTGAATTTTCGGAGAGGAAACATCGGTCCCGTCTTCAGGCCTGCAACCAGGATCGGCCTTTGGGGTGGGGGGGGGGGGGGGGGGCGTGAGTCATGTACAGGGGGCCAACAATCCAACTCAGACATAATCTCCTCCTTTTAATTTTTGAGGCAGACATAACTCCCCCACCACCCCACCCCCATCTATTTACCAATTACAATACACGAAACTAATATATCAGTGGCAATTGAATATCATTTACTTATTTGTATAGCACAGGTGGGATTTGACTGCTCTGAGTTTATGCACTTGTTAATAAAAATGTATCAAAGGGATGCAAATTGACAAATATTGTCTAAAACTTTTCGGAGGGGGAGGGCGCCGTTCCCCCCCCCCCCCCCCCCCTGTGGATGCAGGCCTGCCCATCTCTTGTTTTTACAGCAATATAGAATAAAAATGTAAAGAAAATCAACAACGATATGTTGTCACAACGGTCAAAAAACAAACATTGAACAGAAGACAATGAGCTGACTGGGTGACGCGTAGGCCTATGGTTGGTTAATGCAAAGAGGCAACGAAAGTGTTGCGCGAACAAATTTTGATATTATAACAAATCAGTTCGCAGTTCTGCGAATGATACGAGAAATTGAGAATGGCGACCGGGTACATCACTTGGCACGTTTTGGGGTTCGATTTAAACAGTTCCACATATAAATATCTTAGTGAAAGCAAGTTTGTAACAAAAAAAAAATCATACTGCACAGGACTGGTATTTCGGAGGTAATTCCGGGTAATTTCGGGTAATTCCAGTGTTTAGGAGAATCGTTCAGTACTTACTGAAGATGGCCGAAAGTGAAAGTGTACTGACAACACTGGACTCCCTTTACAGTGAGTCAAAGTATAGTTGGCTTATGTGTGAAAAACTTGAATGTATTTGCAAAGGCCGCACTAAATCTTACAATCAGTTTCACTTCGGAATAATGCACAGTGTGTCTGCTATTTATTTTCATTTTATTTATTTGGCATAACGCGACAGAATTGTTTTCAAAATTGGCCGCAGGTCCCTCCCAATCAGCGCTACTTCATCCGGACCCCAACGATAGAAGAGAGAGAGGGGGCAGGGGTCGACCCCACCATGGTAATCTCCATCGGAAATTTTTGCTTCATTTTACTAGAATTTGTGTGCTAAATGGAGGTTTTTCGGTCATTTCCCTAATATTTCTAGAAATGTTGTCGGAAATTTTCAACCTACCCTCCCCCATAGAGAACAGTCCGACTTTAGCCTTAAAATATAAAAATATTTTAATTATAAAAATATTTCAGAGGGACCTGCGGCGACCTGCGGTGACCTGCGGCGCCCTGCGGTAACATGCGGCGACCTGCGGTATTAAGGGTGACCGCAAATTACCCACTCCCAAGATTTTTTACTTCCCAAAGTCACGCAAAACCCAAATCCACCACTGCAGATTACGGCTACCTTGTAGCAATCTAAATGATCACCTCTATAATAATCATCTGTCCAGTTCGCCCTTTTGTGGGTGTGGAGAGCGTGAAACGACTGATCACTATTTCTTTGACTGCCAGTTATACTCGGACATCAGAACTGAAACGCTCGAAACCCTACCATGCTCTATTGACACAGATACTCTTCCATACGGATGTACATCTTATCCCCATGAAGTCAATGAGACAATATTCAAATGCGTCCACGCATATAGGCCTATTGAGGCAACAAGTAGATTTTAACGTGACGTTGACTGAATGGTGGTTATTACACTATTACCGAAGGGACCCACACGTTTTTTGTTTCTTTTGCTTTGTTTTTTTACAACCGCGGTAATATCATACATTCAAACCCCATCCACGCCCCTCCAATTCGGCCAATTACGATCCGTAACGACATCTCACCCCTCTTGTCTTTTCAAGTACCTTAAGTAACAT